>JAWQFL010000009.1:0-220966 GCA_033442365.1 Creolimax fragrantissima
CCTAAACCCTAAACCAATGTAGGGAGACAACTACTACTCCTTGATGTAAAATTTTCCAGTCCGGTCAACAGAGCAACTGATTTCGATCAAAAAATACAGTTGTGTCGGATATTGTAAACGCAACAGTACGTGTTTATAGTGAAAGCCCCGGTATATACAGGAGCCCCGGGTAAGGGATTCAATGTTACAAACACGAAGCAGTGATGGTGGTATACTCTTACAATACAAACCCTATCTATATACTCATTTAACTAGAGAATAACCAAATACAGGTTAAAATGCCAGAACATTTATTACCCAATTACATCAATACAGCCTAAAAATTAGTCATGCAGAATATTGCCATCTGTTCGTATGGTACATTGGGTTGTGACAAGTGATAAGTCCTTTGCAGACTACTTCAGTGAATGGGGTACTGTAGAATGTTGCAATAAATTTGTTTTATCGAGCATTTGAGGTTCATCTCCTGTTCCATCTTTGCAGACGACTTGAAATGAACGGGGTACAAGTAAATTATATGTTATATTGGTGTGCACTGAGGTAAATGAATCGTATTGCACAAGCTCGGTTGTGCATACGTATGGTGCAATATTGGTGTGCTATTTTATACGGTGTGACTTTAATATCTTGTTTAAACAGTCTTTTTAAGCCTTTTTGAATTCCTTTGTCGTTCGTTTTCTATTGAATATTGTTCGACAGTCGATAGTATCATCCCATGTATGTCTCCTAGATGCGAGAAATATGGAAGAGAAGTGTTTGCGTGGGAGTCCATGCCTTTCGATGACGCCGCCTTCAATAATTTCATATACAATGTGATGTGCTCGTTTTGCGACGGGAAACAATCCTGGTAACATTGACTTTTTAGTTGTTAAAACTCCTTTGCCGTCAAAACACAATACTCTCCCATCTATACTCGGAAAAGCGAAGCACTACTATTAACAACCCCTAGGCCCCATCATGTGGGCTGAGACTTCCGACGTCGACTTCACATCTTGCATCGTACCCATCCCCACCCGATGATGTGCAAGTTTGTAGACAGAAATATGTTGCATTTATAATCACTTCTCTTCTTGTTTGTTGTCGTTGATGCCCATTTCTTTGGTTACGAACGTTTTCCCCGCCATTTCCATGAAGGCCATTGCTTCGCCCTACATCACATAAAAATTTAAGCATGAGAGTTTAGAGTTTAATCCACCAGCTGCAAAACAGACCATAGCAAGGAGAAGTACGGACTTCATTAGGGTTTTGTCTAAGTCAGGAACTGCTTTTGTTTACTTAACCTGACCCGTGCAATTAAACTATCTCCTACTGACTACTTCACACACCTAGGATAAGATCCTTGTTCATTATGTGCATATATCTAAACGTAAACAGTGCACCACAAACTATCAAATATCATACAGTAAGAACGATAATAGATTAAATTGTCAACAACATTTTCTCGCTCTCAGCTCGGTGTTGTAGAAGACACCACGTGTTAGGCATCATATTAATACAAGTGAAACTCTTTTGTACGATTCGATACATATATCCATGCAATACAGCCATGAGTAAATATAAAATTCGAATAGATAGTATTCAGGGTTCTCCTGCAGATACACACCAACGTACAAAATAAACGTCCGTATAATTAGAAAGTTTTTGGGGTTTGCAACAAAATCCAAAGACGTATGCAAGGATATACTTTTCATTGCGCAGCATACAATTGCTTATCCTTAACTCAGTCGAGCATAACATCTTAGTAAGACTACGGACACATTTGGCATACACACATCCATGTTCACAGTAACATGTAAAGAACCATACGTCTGCTAAGGCACTTGCTTTAGGTCTGACTTCTTCCCTCTCTGGCACGGGGCCCACTCGCCACACTTCACAGCAGTCGATACTGAACACTTCGTTCAGTGACAGTCGTGGACTGCCATACGTTGAGCAAGCTGGATGGGCTTTGCTGTGACCTGATTCTAAATCTGGATTGATCCACAAGCCAAAGTAATTTTCAATCTGTCCTCCCATACCCTGACGTATGAAGTTTGAGATTGTGTTGCGTGTATGCGGTAGTGTATGTATGGGTTTAGCGTTCAGTGTACGTGCGTGGGTTTACATGTAGTACATATAAGTACTCTATGTCGGCGCGTATGCTTCCACAGGTTAAATATGCAGGAAAATCAGTAAGCATGACCTGCATAACGTGTTTGTATGTGTAAGTCATGATTCTAGTTCCAAAAAAGGGGGGGCATTCGGATGTGCATATCGCAACACATAGATATACAATAACAAACATGGCATACAGATAAACTCGAGTTTTATTACAATAAACGTGCGCAAGTCTTCACGTTAAATACGAGTCTATAAAGTCCATAAAGTGAAACGTATAAAGCTAACTATGTACAAATAAAAAGATAAGGGCCACATTTAAAGACAAATACAGAGGTATAACGATACAAACAAACACCAACTACTCCTATATATGTGCAAACCGCACATTACATACAATCGCATACGTACACACAGGTACAAGACTACACGGAAGTGCAACTGTGTGTGTCAAAGTTAAAATCGATAGTCCCAAAGACCGTTTACGTGTATGCACTAACGCTGCATACGTATAAGTATCGCTACATAAAACGATAGATACATGTACAAAATATGTTCGAAATTGCTCGTGAGGAGTAAAAAAAATCACTACACGCAGTACTGCAACACATACACATAAAATTTATGAGCATATGTCCATACACTAGAACTGCATACGCTCATGAAAACTCTGGATATAAACAAAACTTACAAATCCATTTGGGAGAGTTTTAACACCCTTGTTTAGGTAAACGTAGTTTGTATTGTATCCTGTAGTATGATATACATTCACAGTAGGTCTGAGTGTGAAAAGAAAACAGTCCGATGTGCCATACCAAGTCGAATTCAATATTAATGATTCAGTAACAAACCCTCCAAATACATGGCCTTCCTGCAAATAGTATAGTGATATTACAACATATATAATGCACATTATCGTGAATACGTACTTCATTATTTGGTGGTTCGCCAACTAGTGTTTGAAACCTGTCAGTGTGAACCTATACCACAATCAAGTTCATTCATGAGTCCACGCAACTACCGTAGAATTAAGATGAATCATAAAAATTCAGCCCCACACATCCGCATGCACACATCTATATGCGCATTGACCCCAATAAATAAAGTAAATCATACAGATACCTACGTCATGTGTACTACAACAAACATACCGTGTCCTTAAATATAACCAGCAGAGCACCTTTGTTGTAAGAATGTGCCATAAATTGAGCGAAAGCTTTCCCCATTGATTCCGAGTCATAAATCATGGCCCACTCACTTGTACATTCGTGTGGAAGGTGTGCGTTTAAACACCACATAGCTGTACAAACATGAGCATATATGTAAATGGAAACAAAAACCAACATACGCATGTATATGCAGACATACATACATACATAAATACATACAGACATACGTACATACACATACACAGCCAACCCAAACCTACGTAACAATCACATACGCCTACTCCACACAAAAACACAAAATACGTCAATCGATGGAGACAAAATATATACTCATACACACCTAATCTTGTGCAGGTTCATGCGTACGTACACACATCGTTGTAAACCTACATGAATATGAACAAGAACAGCGCACATGTAACTATACGCATATACACATACATGCGGATCGCACCTTCACGAGTCAAAAGTTTAGATCTGCTTTTCCCAAAACCCGTGAGAGTACGAGGCGTGGGTTTTATTGATTGTGACGTATACACTGTGGACATTAACAAGTCACCACACGTATTCAAGATGAGATAGTACCGGATACCGTACTCGAACAGTAGAGAAACCGTTGTGTTTCTGTGCACCCACAATGCAAATGCTGTGTATGTGTATATGTAGATATGAGAGATACGATTGTTTTCTACATCGTGGCAAACGTTTCTTCAAAATGTAACTATATTTTTTCATGTAGCTATTGAAAATTCTGCACCCATATAATAGGAGTTCATCAACCTATACAGTAATCTTACATGAACTCAAATCCTGTTTGAGCTATTGATGACAAAGGTGTCTGGCACGGAACACATAAATACAATCTATGGATATGTACGCATGCAATAACCATCTACAATTAAAACAATTAAAACTCAGTAGTATACCATGTACAATCACAACAATCAAAACTATGTGGCATACCATCTACAATCACAAAAATCAAAACTCAGTGGCATACCATCGACACACACAGGATTAAGAAGATTTCCTAATAACGACGTGATAAACTCATCAGTCACTGGAGACGCATTCGGATTCGATTTCTCTACATTGCCTGCTTGTCGCAACAATGAAGACAATATGCATGTTGTAGTGCACTCAAGAGTATGCACGCTGTATATAAACACGTCATAACCCTAAACCCTTACAATGTATAAGTATATTAAGGACTGACACGAATATCAACCAAACATATATCTATCCCATGCCACAGCTACATGTACATACAAACTCGCACATGGAGACAAGAAGATATGAACACAGACATCTTTGTGTGGTTAAATGCCAGAATACGAAAACACGCAATTTCAGTGAATTTTGAATGTAGTCCATCAAAGTCACACAGGGGCTTGGTTGAATTGTGAGTACAGTTCCTCACTACAAGCAAACAGATTACTTCTCCGAAACGATCCAGTACATAATAAGTACAAACATGCATGGACTTCTGTGTATATTCATACTTGAAACATACCTGCATATAAATAAATATTAAGCATATGATCCATGCAATATATACTTACGTAACCATATACAGAGAGGGAGACGAGGAAGACAATTATATACATATGCATACAGACATGTTCATACGCACGCCTGTACACGCACGTACACAAAAATATATACACACCTCCCAGCTTAGCATCCGTATGAAAGGCTGCCTCGGCCGTGACAGTCAAAAAGTGTTTTAGTCCTTCATGTGTAAGTGAATCTTTCCCACCACTGGCCAAGTGAAAGTAGGCCGATTGACGATCCCCTGCAGACCTCATTGCCATTGTGTGTAGAAGAATTATCCCTGTAAACGTATGTAGATAGATGTCATACGTGTGTGCAAGTTTTCATGTGTAGTACTATATTCCCCAATGTTATAGTTCTGTGCTATGCAGCAGTGCTATCATCATAGACAATTTCTGTATTTTTGGCATATAAGAACTGTAGCGTATGTCTTTATCCATGTGAATATGTCAATCTATAACCGTGCTTCGCCTAGAACACGAGACACCTACATGCTTCCATTGGCGTGACGTTGGTATCTGTAATACTCAAAGCGCCAGCCGCAACGGATTGGGCAACACTCTCTGACCATATCGGGAATACAGACTGTATAAGAATAACGATAAATTGAATACTTGATTATTTTCGCAAACAAACGTGTCACATAAGAAAGAGATGCTATATATCAGTTAGCAGTTACCATGACACTGTATGATCAGGTATTCCACACAACTTGATCATTGGACTTGGAGATTTGGAGTATTCTTGGCATGTAGCAAATGTGTGTAACCGATATAATGACATATACCTTTAATATTGCGACACTGATGGGTTGATCTTGGCTGTTCTCACTACCAATGAGTGAGAGTCGGATTTTTTTTTCCGCGTTTGGACCTAACGCCTTTACAGCGTCCGCAAGCTCTTGGCACTGCTTGCTTCCTCCACTACCCATGACTTTAGTATACGTGCGATATTATTGGTATATTTCTGTTTGGGGGTTTGTATCTATGGTTGCGATATTAAAGAGTCAAGCCTTTATCTACTGGCTTTATGTGATTATGAATGCATCCCTAGATATTTTGATCGAGTGAACGTATGAATAAGAGAGATTAGATGCTACAAGAAAGATCACTTCGTGTCCATACAATAGGGGATTGGATACAATGTTATGCAATGAAATATAATATCACACGATCGGATGAGGCAATACAATACGACACGACACGACTCCATGCAATCCAATGCGATATGACATGTGATGAACTGTGTATGCGTCTATTTTCGTGGGTGTTGAGTCTTTACGCGTGTCTGTGTATAAGTGTGTGTTATGTGTACACTATTGTGTGTATATGTGTGAGTTGATGGGACAGATATCTGTGTGAACGAATCATAACTATTGACCACATGCGCTAACATTGTGGTCATTAACTACACATATATATATACACACACACAAGCAAGCATAAACACACACACACACAAACATACACACACAAGCAAACACACACACACATACACTCACTCATACTTACACACCCTCTCTTTATCACGCACACTCTTAATCACTCGGGCTACATATACATAAATCTGGGCACCATGGTCGCAGGCGGGCAGCAAGAAGTGAAAATACTTGAAATGGATGAGAACTTCATGAAGTTCGTCCTGTCTAACTCTTCGCTACCCTTTGCTAATGCCATCCGGCGCGTGATGATTGCGGAAGTCCCAACTTTGGCTATCGACTTGGTCGAGATCGAAGCTAACAACACCGTGCTGCTTGATGAGGTATGGCTAAACACATTTATCCTCAGTATGTTTGTACTTGTGAACATGTGAATGTGAGTTTGTGCAATTTACGTTGAACGATGTGCGCATGAGAGGTTACTTTGTATACGCGCTTGTATATACTCTTCCACGCGCTCATTTACATACATACTCAAGGTCCCCCCAGTACTTAGCAACTGCTTGCTCACTCCATGTCATGATGTTTAGGTTTTTACAAAATTACTAATAGTATATTGTACCTCCTCGAAATCCCCAACACGCAGTTTATTGCGCATCGGTTGGGATTAATCCCAATCCGCTCAGATGAATGTCACAAACTAGAATACACACGTGACTGTGCGTGCGATGACTATTGCGACCGATGTTCAGCCATCTTTATTTTGGATGTAATTTGCAGGGAAGATGGGGTGCAGAATGTTACCACCAAAGTATGTAGTTTACTTGTAGCAGAGACAATATGTCTTTCGATATTTGGAAGTATGTCAAGTGTCTCTGTTTAAGTGTTACATTCGATCCAGTATAACCTACTAAATATAATGCTGTGCATGCATTATCAACTCAACAGCTTATGAACCAAGACACGAAATCATTGCGCTCTTGATTTTCGGTAGCGGGATATGTCGATTTCCTGCTTTGTAGGCATATATATACATGTACACATGATAATATGTCCATAAACTATAATATATACATACGCTACAGGATCTAGTGTCCGAGAACCCTGATTTCGTGCCGGTAAGTCAACGTGGTGGTGAAAATGAGTACGATGACAGTGAAGACATTCTACTAGTGAAACTTAGGCAGGGGCAAGGCATCAAGATCAAATGTATAGCCAAAAAGGTGCAGTCTATGTATATGTATGTCTACTAGCGAGAGTGTACAATCTTATATTCTTCTGTGATGTTTTTATACCTGTATTTCAAGTGTGAGTGCGCTGCAACGCAGCAATACCCACATCTCCTCACGCTAATTTTCATATTGAAATTTACTCTCATCAACTCCACACACTTCTCTCACACTCACTTACTCTAACTCTGGCGCCCACACATTAATACATATGCACACATACACTCACTTTCGAACTCACTCGCGTACGAAGTCTCTGTTACACACAATTTTTTACACACACACAAGCACATATACTCACTGTACTTGGCACTACACATGCACATGCATACATACATACTCACATCATTCAAATGCACATGCGAGCACAAAATGTAAACCAGCTGATAATGTCTTGGACAACAAATACTGGTTTATAGAGTACCGGTAAAGAGCATGCGAAATGGAGTCCCTGTGCTGCCGTAGGTTTTGAATATGACCCGGACAACGCACTAAGACATACTCTGCTAGAGTTCCCTGAGGATTGGTGCGTATAGATGTGCATTTGCTCTTGTTTAGTTATTGTTCTTGTGTATATGATCCTGTTGGTTGGGTATAGATGTATACATTTTGGTGGACTATACATGGGTGATGTGTATGAGGTGTGAACAGAAACGAGAAGTTTTAGTTGTGCAGCAACACTCACATTTGTACTTGTACGTACATATTACAAACTCGTATTGAACGTACATATACATTCGTAATATCCATGTAAAACATGTTTTCGGTCAACATGTCTCTAACTGTATGTAATCACCTATTGCGTTCAGCTAAACCCTAAAATTGAATAATAAGTAGACGTAAAGGTGTATAGCCATATTTATACATATTCATGATATGTTAATCCCAATTTCTCAATTATACAGGCCAAAAAGCATGTACTCAGAGAATGGACAAGGCGATAATGGATTGAAAATGGGTATATACATACATACGTCCCGATTTTATTCATGAAGTGATGTTTTTTTTTTTTATCTGTAGTTGGTGTGCGCATATGTGTGTTGCTCGTATTTTTAGGAATTGAGCATCGGCGTGATTAGATGCGGTGATGAATGTGTGGTTTGGCAAGGTTACTCTGAATTCCAAACCATAAATGCCTTGTCCATTACGCGTAGCTAGTGCCTATACTTCCATTTTCGAAATATCAACACGCTGGACTCGGAATTAAGTACATTCGCTATCCATTAACGCTACTACGCACACTTCCAGTACACACATATGCTAATGCTTGCGGGGGGTTTTTTGTTTGTATTGTTTATCAAACAGTTGAGGCTCCTCATGACTTCAACTTTCCACTGGATACTTTCTACTTTAACGCAGAGGTATGGGCAATACCATATATATACTTTGACATATTATTCATGTGTATGACAGCAGCATCTATACTTCGGTACATGATACTAAACAAGTTCATTCTATGCTATCAGATTGCGAATTGAAATAAACATTTTTTTCTTTCGTCTTTGTACAATTTTAGAGATCGTCATGTAGTCATCGACTATATAATATCTCGCCAATATAAATCTCAACCAAACTCGCACAAACACACTACAGGGCACAGGATCGTTGCCAGCACATGACATTCCATTGTTGGCTGTTAAGGAACTCAAGAACAAATTGGAAAACCTAAGCAGAGAATTAAGAGAGCTGGTGAAGCAGACGTCTTTCGATTAGTGACGTAAACATAACATGAGCCCGCATACACATACACGTATAAACACAAACGTGAGCACGAGTACTTATTTGTATGCATACGCAGAAGAAACAGCACACGTGCATCTTACACAACAACGCACTCTTACCCAATCATTCGCATATATGAAAACCGCAACAATACAGACGAGGCCGTAAATGGTCAAGTGCATTGCCATGAACAGTGTAATCGCTTATTTATGTATACTATAAACTAAAAACGGTTTAAACTTTATTTGGATCGTGTTGCTGCTTGCAATATGTATTCCTATTTGCACGCAGCTGTATATGCGTCTGTAGTTTGGTTGATTCTAGAGCATCGAGTAGAGACACTTTTGTTGTAATAAATATTATATAAAATCTCCGATACACTAATTAAACGAAGCATTGAAAAGTACGTGTTGTTTATATTCATTTAATGTGTACATATTCGCGTACGAGTATTATTCATCCGCACTGTCTGGCTCAGCGGTATCATCATCCATTGCATCTATAACTTTGTAAGACCGGTACTCTGGTTTGAGTTCGTACAGATTCTTCATCTTGCCTTTTGTGTGATATACACAAAGCTAAAACCCCAAGAACAAAAAACAATCAGTCACCATTTCACAAAGTATACATATGTGGGCTTGTCTTCGAATGTGGATTTTTATGTCTATAGAGTACACAAGTTGAAAACGAAGCATGTTGGCATTGCTCGTGAGTTTCGTATGCATAAGCATGTATATACATTCAGACATACATTCCGTAGAATGGTGCGAACCCAATCCTGCGGCTGGTTGGTTAGAGTTACCAGATCCTTGAGACCATAATACTGATGTTGGGTGAAGGCATTAAACAGCATATTCTCCAACTCTTTCTCAGATACACGCACACGTTTGTCCTGTTCAAAAAAAGGCAAAGTATACAGGCGTTAACGATTTTCAACATGGAATGTAAATCACCAAAAACATAGAACATCCAAATGAAACCAACGGAACAATGCAAAACGAGGTCTACCGATCCATTTGTTAATATACCCGTTGATACTGTATTCCTACATTTATACATGAATATACATTTACATGAACATAACAGATTTCTAAACCCCTTACGCATCTGTCAGAAGTAACTGCGTGAAGCGTACATATATATTCACAAGATTACAAATACACTGTTTTTCTTTGTTCATTATTCAAAGTATATAGATGTTACACTCTCTAGTATGAAGTAACACTCAAATAATTACTGACACTACATGTACACTGTACATAAGTTAAAGAAAGGGTTTAGGGTTTCGCTCATATACATTGCTGACACGTCATATACACTGTGCATACATAAACATGTGCATGTATGAATATGTATGCGAACAAATATACGTACTGATTGGTCCTGTGGTGCTATCTGATCTGGTTGGGCTGTGACAGTGAATACATGTTTCTTAGTGAGTAGCCTATTACCAATACGATCGTTGACTTTATACTCTATTGTCGCCGCACGGTCAGACGCCTTCTCAAACCGGGATTTAACGAGACTTTTATATCTGCGACATTGGTAGTACGGGTTTGACCATATTCGATAAGTGCGATCGATCATATAGTCCATTATAGTCAAAACTTTAATTAATGGGAACTTTATCAAGCAAATACAACAGTTTATTTTATAGACTCTAGGAACGAAAGAGAAAACACCTCGATAAATGTATTTACGACTTACAAAAAAATACCGAAAACATTATGCGTTGTAGTATGTACTGATTTCTGTGCTTTTCGCTTATGTGTAGTGTGTGTATACCTTACAAAAACAAAGTGCATACCTTTTATCTCTGGGTGTACAGACACCACGAAATCCGATACCTCCGATCATCGTTTTCTTTTTCTTTTCTTTATCCTCGCGTAGTACTAACAGCCCTTGTGATGTATTATCGTTCAGACTAAGATCATATTGCCTGCATGATTAATCAGCATGTGTATGTTTACACATATTGTATATACCAGTACAGAGATACATACATATAAACATGGTATAACTAAGCATACACACGCTATAGTAACACAAACATACAAACAGGTGCATACAAATCGTACTGTATGAGGGTACTTGCAGAGAGTTGATAAATAGCGCCGAACTATCAATAGATAAGACAAACACACAGGCTGTTGAGATCACATGTATACGATAACACATAGAATTGAAAACACAAACGACACTACATGCTTTATTGGTACTGCTAGGCTTGCCAGGGAACTGTTACAAAATCACAATACAATACAAAGCATGCTTCTACGATAACAATGCTACAAATTTGCACATATACTGCATTTATACATCCACTCACTTACCCGCACGCCCTTTCACCTGATCATTGTGTATACGTACATGTATGAAAACGAATATAAAGAACGAAAATTTGCACAATGCAAACATATGGACTCGCCCAGTGCAAATGCACAACAAGCGCACACATTGCGCAGGTAGACCAATGCATTCCTATAGACTTAATCCACATACATACCTAGGCGTTTTCTCCGAAATCCCTTCAATATCATTTACTGTCAACATCACATGTTGCTTGTCCATGGGTTTCCTGGCAAGTATGACGTTAGCATTTAATGATTCCGGCACAGCGAACATGTAAAGCAACACATACAAAAAACTAATGAATGCACACAAACATATGCAGTCTATATAAGTACCCATGATATGCATGTATATATACTGTACGTGTATGTATAAGTTTATTCTTAAATTCTGCGAAAGAGAACTTACTGTCTCAGATGCACTGAACAAAAACAATTAACATTCAAACAGACATACGTGAAAATATACTTAATATACTACATACTCTTGGTCGTATATTTTGACAGAACCTAATTCTGTTCCTGGTTCTGCATCAACCCATGCATTATACATTTCTTCTGTAAATTTGACCAACCACAGCTTACGGCTACCCAAGGTAAGATCTACATTGGGGTCATCCTCCACCGCAACTTCAGGTTTCACATTCTCGACTTTCGTACCGTCCATCTTCGCATGAACTATGTGTGTGTGTGTTTGCGTGTTTGTGTGGGCGTGAACGGGTCGTCCGTGTTAACATACACGCTTACACACGGCGAGTATATATATATGTGTGTGTTTATGTGTGTGTGTGTGTGTGTGTGTGTGTTTGTGTGTGTTTAGTGTGTGTGTACTGACTTTGACCACTCAACCAATCAGACAGCGCGTACGAAGCCATCAACTACACCACTTGCCACACACACACACACACACACACACATACAAGCACACAAAGATATACACACACACACGCGTGTGTCTGATCAGTCGGTGTAAACAGTACAGAGTGTGCTACCATAGTTGATTGTGCTGATTGGGTGAGTATATAGACCAAGAGACATGAAGTGCATATGCTGATGGATCAACTAGGACACTCACTATGTCAACTGCAACCGTCCAGTCCGCTGAAGTTCTTATAATCCAGGAAATTAGACAGTTGAAGAAAGGAATAGACAGTCTATCTGTACGCACGATCGGAAAGTACGTTTATCAAATTGTAAAATTTCTTGGTATGAGTGTGTGTTTAAGAATGTTAGCGTTAATTCAAATTTCTTACAAATCATTCGTTGCTTATGCAGAGTTGTAGAAGTAAATATACAAAGTGACTGGGTATTGATTGACCATAATTCTTGGGAACTACGAGTAGATACCTCGTTACTCGAACCTCTGCCGTTCCGAAATAATAGTTTGTTTCAGTTTATTGGCGAATTGCAGCTTTTGAAAGTACGTATGTTATATCTGTATTTCTTGAAGCACTCAAATATACTCATGCTTGAATATTCATAGTATATTAATCGTATACATAATTTCCATTTTTCAATAAAATCACACGCGCACATACGCAAGCGTAGGAACCAACCCATACACCAACAGATGATGGGTGTGTAGTCCTGAAGGCTCGTATAGGGCGTTGCGTAGACGGCCTTGACCTGGGTCTGTATTGCGAGGCGTTAATGACAAGGCGGAAATACCTTAAAATGGAGGACGACTGAGAAAAAGTAGCTTCTATGTATATCGGGAGATGGCCATTAAACCCCCAGTGAAATCCTGTTTTGGGTCCATTGCGGCGCACCTTTACTACCATTTGCAATTCGGACGTACAAGGTCTACTGCGTAGGTCAAGTTTAAGACGAAACAGGGCTCTTGATGACCTCTTCAACATCCCATCGGTATAATTATTACCCAACCTGTTCTCTTCAGAATGGCTAACACATTTTGTCCTACACCTTTTAGCATTTCATGCCAAAGTGGTTTTGTCGTGTACGAGTATGAAGTGTGTACAACAATTGTTATGGAGTACAACAGTATCCCAAGGTTTAGCAATAGTTTCTTGGATTTTTGCGCGTAGGAGCTAGAACGTGGAGCGCTTGAGATCACAACCCTACAATTCAGCAAATTGGATGCCAAGAAAGTAGCGTGTATACTCGTACGACGTCTGGCTCTCCGTTTCATACTCGTGATTTCTCTACTTAGGATTGTTCTACTTTGTGCGGCAATTCATATTGCGCGAAGACGTGCACTGGTCGCTTTAGAAAATTCGAATTGGGTTAAGCTATCATACAGTATTGGTGTCTTGTCAGCTGAAAATTAAAGAAGTAAGCAGATATAAACGTGCGACTCCAGAGATTATTCTACTAGCCAGAGTATTCCTTAAAAACTGGTTTACAGTACAAGGAGAATGATGTGAGGCTTGTCGACAATGATACAAACAAACTTGGATTCTAACCAGATGCTTAACATTTGTCGTTGCGAAGGAAATTATTATATACTAGCCGCAAACAGCTAATACCTTAATATCCATCTGGCTAAACATCAATTATTATTTGGTGATGAACGATATTGTTCACATCGATGATATGATCGTCCAGTCAAGTTAAACAGAGCACTCTATTGTTGAATGCGAATTTATGAATGTGATCTTGCCTGTGCATTCTTCTGTTGAACAATCCGTTAAGTAGGCTGTAACCTTCGTAGAGGCGGATAACACCCTTTAGTGTACTGAATATTTAAACCATGTTGTCTTATCAATAAAACAAATTAAGTAGTAACTAAAAAACTACTTGAAGGTTAACAAATGTCTGGTGTTACGCCAGCTGTACGTAGCTTACAAAGATTCAACATACCGCACGATGGTAATTGCTGTTATGCAGAACAGGGGGACCGCTGCCAAGTGAGACTGGTGGACGACTCGTTGTATTCGAGATCTAGCCACAGTTATAGATGATATTACTTGTTAGTGAGAAATAGTACTACCATCTGTGTATTATCCTTACCTGTTGATGTTAAATATTGCTATTACCTGTATACCAGTTTAGATTGCAAGGTAATTAATTCCCTATAACATCTTCAGTGCATGTCAGCAACTGCGTTGTTGGGGTGGTTGCTAGGGAAAACCAAGCACGATGCGACTACTGCAACGTTTCAACGGATAGGGAGCAGAACTGTATATCTTATAGTGGACAATTATAAAAAACTACTCTGGAAAAACCAAGCTACAATAAAACCTAGTTTACTCGGTCAAGTTTATGTACTTCAAGTATCGTAAAACCGGATTAATATACGTTTTTTATTTCCGTTTTCTTGTGTCATTCTGCAAGTATGACTACTATTAATTGACTGTAAATTTTCGTCAAAAATACGTTTTTAACTGAAAACTGTTTGTAAAACGGACTGCTTATTACATTTATATGACTCTCGTAGAGTGGGACTTTCGTTAAAACTGTACGGCTTACAGTGCCGCCATCGAGATGAACACAAACACAAACACACACACACACACACACACACACACACTCACACTCACACACACACACACACCTCACACACACACACACACACTCACTCACTCACTCACTCACTCTCACACCGTACCTGCTTGCAGAACTGTGTCCCCTCACGCAAAAAATTTGTTGAGTCGTTGTTGATACCCAAACCTTCAAAGTGGCTACCCTCGACACTGTCCAATCCGCCTTAAATCGTGGTTGGATAAACGATAGACACAGTACCACCACCACTGAAGTCCCTTGCGTTCAGTACATATATATCCGCACGCATACACTTTCACCCTCTGTACCGATACAGCCACACGTTGATTGTACATAAATCAGTTTCTGTCATAACTCCATCTCTGATGTCGTCTCCTGATCTGGCTGAAACGCCTCTAGAGGCAGTCACTCCCGCCACGATCACACCTAAGACAAAAGCACGCGTAGGCCATCAAGTTAGTTCTATACACACAGCACCCTCACGTATGGTAACACAGCCTGTGACGTCCGGGAGGAGAGTACCTACCAATTCCACACCTACCAGTAAACACTCGAGAGGCTCGAATATCCTGTATGTTGTCACAGCCTTGTGTGATAGCCGGTTAATTTCTAGTTGTAAAAGTAGTTTTGCGTATGTGATTGTGATTGTGTTAATTGCATATTTCTTCCATTCTGCGTTCAAACGGTGATATGCATATTGCATGCTGTTCTGTCAATTCGTCAACTCACTTTTTTTTATGACCAGTATTGTAGGGAACCTGATTCGAAGGAAAAATTGTATATATATAAACCCTTAACCTATATTTTTCATGTTCCTCTGTTACTGCTGACGATCGTATTTTAGACGATCAGAGTCAAAAGGGAGGATGAACACATGTACAAAGAATTTCATACCAGCATCAGCTAGCGAAATCTATGAAAATTCACCAAAATCAAAGTAAGATGATTTGAAGATATATAAGATATTGTGTGTGTATTGATTGGTAAAGTCTATATCTTATGAAATACATTGTGATCATTGTATTCATTTACAACGTCAATATATATATCACAGTGCTATGTACTCGCATATAAAGTCGCGTGTTGGATCATTCGACAATATTAAACACAAACCTGGAGGTGGCAATTTCAAGCCAGTCGTAAAGAAGTTGGATTTCAGCAATGTAAAGCCAAAGGTATGAACTATTATTTGTTTGTCGCACATGTGCACAATTTCTCAAATCACGCACTTACTTATACCCGTATGTCGACAAGTATATCTGTATGTAGCAAGTATACTTGCACATCATTCATGTCTTTACAATGCGCGTGCCTTCCAGGTAGGTAGTTTCGACAACAAAGACCATGTACCGGGTGGAAGCGAGTTTAAGGTCCCACACAATAAACTCAACTTCAGAGAGACTGCTAAACCAAAGGTAAACCCCACAATTTATGCACATTCTCCTTTTAGTTTTACGTGGTTGGTGTTCGTAGTGATTGCGTTGCACTTTTGTTGCGATTTGTCAATCCTTATGCTATAGCATAAATGTTTGATCTTGGACATATGTACACATATTCACGTGTTGGATGTACCTATTAAATCATGAACTGCTTTTTATTTACGTATATGTATACACATGTCACCTACGTCAACTCTACTATACACTTGTTTTATCATCAAAGGTGGGTAGTTTAGAGCGAGCACACATACCCTCGGAATCAGTAAAAACGATTCATAACGAAAAGGTTGACTTCCGACAAAATGCAAAGCCTAAAGTATGTGAAAACGTTATTTGCATCTTTGTGAGTACGTTAGCCTCATCTGCAAATGTGTTTACGAGTATGTTGTTTGTTCACACCCACTTATCTGTGTGTGACTTTTATTATTCTTGTATGAGTACTAGTTTTGTTTTCCATGTGTAATATGTACGGAGACTGTTGTGTGTACACCGCCTACTGTTTGGACGGTGTCAGGATAGCTCAAATATTTAGTTCATTCTTTAAATTGAACGATGAACACTAATTTTCAGGTTGATAGCTTGGCCAATATTAATCATGTGCCTGGAGGTGGGAAAAATAAGATTGAGTCAAGAAAATTGTCGTTTGGAGAGCATGCAAAGCCAAAAGTATGTATACATACACATTCTATGTATTCTTTTTTACTTTGATTCGTATATACCAATCACAGAAATGTACTTATGTGATTAAAATAATGTTGCATACATTGGTGCTTTGCGTAGGTCATGGACTACCTGACTTTATACATCCGAATATGTACAAGAAATATTTTAAACACGAAAATTCCGGAAACATTACCAAATCCACATACCTGAATCACATACATGCACTTCTAAACACATACAATGATGCGTTTGTATAATTCAGGTTGGAAGTCTAGAAAATGTCGGGTTTGTTTCCGCGAGTGAACGTCAGCAAACTGAGAGTAATGAACGCGTAAATGCTGGTGACCTCGATATGCTAACTAGAGGCATACATAGTCTCGGCCTCACCCAGGTATGTATGATATATCGTTGGAGATGGGCGTGTGCACTAGTCGGTTTTCCTAGTGAGCGAGAACAGAAGACAGTGCAAACAATAAGGCTGTAACTGCTGATGAAAGCTTTCTATGGTTTTTGTGAATTATTGTTCGTATACACATTGTATGTAGGTTTATTTATCGCTGCTGTGTATTTATGTCTACCGTGTAAGTACAATTTTTGGGTGGTTTGATGTGACATGTATGTACACATATACAAACATACTTGTTTTGAATGTACATCTATAGGAAAAAAAGGGAATCTCTCAAGCAGATAACGCAGCACAAGCAGATAAGGAGTCTGTCGTCAATGTTACCGACGGCACACAGACAGATGAGGTATGAGGCCACTACGTCTCTCGAGTAACGCATATATATATCACGCAAGTAGACATGTCATAGTACATCAACAACGTGTTGGTGAGTGACGACTATTATATGTTAGATTTTTATACCCCGGTATCTCTGCTGACGTTGTTTTGAAGACAATGCATAGGACATGAATTTGTTTTCAAATTTTCGTTCACATCGATGGTTGTACAACAGGAACTCAGTATTAGAAACGACGGATCATCATAAATACCAAGTGACTATGTTGTGATACTATGATGTCAGGCTATCACACCACTTTATACGTTGTCAAACGTGCTCGACATGTTATTTTAAAAGCGATCTTACGGAGTCAGTTTATTCCATCTCACTGTGAATGCTCATTTCAGTTGGCGAAGGAAGTCGTCAACTAAATACACAGTTGGCGAACAATATGTAGTGAGTGGCTTGTGCCACGTTTAGCCAGTTGATGATGGATCGAAACTAAGAAATAAAATACTCAACATTTCTTTAGTTTGCGTTTGAAAACTTCTTGACGACGACAGTATGCGTGCGTTGTAAAGTTGCGCGGATGAACACACCCACATACAGATCTTGCAGTTAGCCCATTAGAATCAAAGTAAACGAATGAGAAAATATATGTGGCTGTCATACGAGACGGAATAGTGACACGAACATTGTGTTTTTTACGTACGCGAATAGGCATGGTTATATGTATGTTTGTGATATGCAGTTTCTCTCTCTCTCTCTTGCTCTCTATACATATTTATAGATATAATATATATATGTATATATGTGTGTGTGGGTGGGTGGGTATTTGTGCATACATGTGTGTTTGTGTGTGTGTATGTGTGTTTGTGTGTGTGTGTGTGTGTTTGTGTGTATGTTATCGTTCGTTAACAGATTTGCCGTGGGATGAGCTCCGATTGCGAGACATGAAACATGAGCACAACACATACACACGCACACACACACGCACTCTCTTTCTCTCTTTCTCTTTCTCTCTCTCTCTGTCACTCACTCACTCTCTCTCTCTCTCACACTTACTCACTCAATCACTCACTCACTCACTTACTTACTTACTCACACGTGCATGCTCACGCAAAACGCAAACTCAAAATACAAATTCGCGCATGAATATAGAGACGAACGTTGTGCTATTCGCCGTACAAATGCCACAGTGTTACCGCTCGTCGTTGGTGATATTTGATAATATTCAAGGCAAATTTTGCGTCGGTAGCTGTGTCACACTGCGGTCCTAATCTTACTGCTATAGAACTCTTAGAGCCCACGCAGAAGTAAATATGTTCGCTATTTGATGTCATTTCTGTCGCACGCTAACGAAGACGTGTGTGTTAGAGTTTTTATGTCTGCGTTTATTTGGTGTTTATCTACATTGCTGCGTGTGCGATGTGGCGCATACGGAGGAATACACTCCTACTCAGAAAGTACTTATTCATAAACTGTGAAAGCAGAGCCATATGCAAACAAACGTGCACCTGCACTAGTTTGACCAATTGAGCCTTGTCGACTGTCAACGCATCCAAGGATCGTGCTTGAAAATCCACTCATACACGCATCTAGCTATAACGAAACATCTGGTTGTATGTATGTCTGCGTCGTACGCATAATAACTTGTTAATTTGATGATTGCATAAATCTTCTATGGCTTTGAGCCACTTTGTATAATAACATTACACAGACAAACAAATTCAAGTGTACACACGCTCTGTTTATCATACTACAATTCTCTCTGTTTCGCTTGCTAGATGGAATCACTGGCAAACGCAACGGCCAGTTTATGTCTTGATACCAATGACTGTGAAGAACTTGTACACTCGCCGACCGAGATGCTCAACACAACAGGACCGCCTGGTGGTGTAGTTGACAGTGTCATCAACACGAATGGTATAATTGAGAGTGTTAATGCAAGTGCACAACCCAGTGTTCCTGAAGCTGATGTGGCTTTAGCGTGGAATGAGGAGGAGATTGAAGATGGTCCTCACACGGCGTTTATCGCGGAAATTTGCGGGACAGAGAGTCAGATGGCCCCCACTTTGCGGTGTGTGTGTTTGTGTGTGTTTATGTGTGTGTGTTTGTATACATGCTTTCGTATGTACTATGTGACTATATATCAATGTGAATTTCTTACGAGTGTCGATGGAAGTTTTCGATACATTCTGCCAAGGTGAAAATTTACAATATACAATGTGCACTTCCGGTTGTCCATAAGTCTTAATTAGTAAATCGTACAGAATGGCAGCAACGTCCACATGTACTCTATATGAACACAAACACGTACGCTCTTACACATGTAAACACTACTGTGCTCTCTATGCAACTCAAGTGTGGTGTTGGACAGTAATCAGGACGAAGAGTTTGTAGAAGCACTGTACCTATACATCGCAAAGCTGGACTCGCACATTGAACGCATCTGCCATCATCACTACGTGGAATTCATTGATTCTGTCAGGGAAATGTTACAAGTCAGGCATGACAGTTACCAGTTGAAAGATGATATTCTGAGTTGCGGATATGAATTACAGGTACATGAGGACACATATGTATTGATACATACGTTGTAGTGGTTGTATTTACTTATATGTATGTTTTTATCTACACACATGCGATGGGTATATGAATATTATAATATATATATCGCAAAGTCCGACTAGAAAATTAGTACGTGAGATTATCCTTGTTAGTTGTAAGTAGAGGGACACGACAAACATCGTAGCAGAACTTAGATAAGAATATTTGTATGTATTGCTAATTGTTTACGATATGCATATTCTTGCATAATATGCCATGCTATATAATATATATATGTTTACTTTATGCAAACTAGTATATCTCGTGTAACACATTCGTTCGTGTGTGAATGTAGGCCATAAAGTATACGCGCAAGTAGACCAATATCCACTCCACTGATACCTATACATACACACATACATACAACGACTTTGAACCATCTGCAACAGCATACGGGAAACAAAGTCCTTAATGGTTATGGAGAATTGGTAAAACTGCGTGTCATTCAACGGAATATCGCTCAGTCAATTGAAGCTCTCAATGCATGTTTGCCTGTTTTGAATGTATGTATATATTTATCCTTCTATGATCAGTGTATGTATGGAACATACATTACTGTGCTGTCTTGTGAATGTAGAATGCAACTGATGATGTACTCCTTTGCAGTACTGTTTTTGTGTAGGTATACTATATATTTACTGACCTTGCTCTCTCTCTCTCTCGACAACATGAAGTGTACTCACTTATTTAGCCCTTTAAACATATTCACTCATGCTTATACACACTCGTCCCTAACAGACGTATAAAAAAGTGATAGATCAGTTAAAAAAGAAGAACTATTACAAAGCACTCAGGGCCTTGGAGCATCTGGAGATTGCGCTGCCAAAGGTGTGCGACGCACACGCACATGCTTTATACAGAACTACACACTACGAGTATTATCTCTTTGGAAAGTATCTCTAGTATGCTGTGGATACTGCTGTATTGATTCATCGCTAGATACGCGTAGTTAGCACGAACATATGTACCCGAACATATCGCACATGCAAATTTCACGCACGCGTATTACACATGCACAGATTTGACACTTACGTATACATATACATGTATACCACATAAACCCATAGCTTGAGGGGCTATCAATTGCTAAACTTCTGGCGTGCAATATACCGGTTGTACGTGCACGTATTAAACAAGAGGTACGTTCTGACCTTCAAGATTGGCTGGAGAGTGTACTTAAACATGCATCTCATCTGGGTGCTGCAATGATGCTTGAAACGGCGAAAGAGGCCGCCACTTATGATATAGAGAGTTATCTTCATCTCTTTTCATTGCCTGTAGCTGAAGGTTTGTGCTGTATACAGTATACATACATTATTAGTGGGACGCTATCTTTCAAGAGGCTTCAATTTTGTAAGAAACTGCTTCCTACATCGCTCTCTGTGCCTGGATGTATATGTACTGTTTCGTATTTGTACACATATATATGCGTTTGTTGTATATTCGTATGAGCATAAGTGTCTCAATAATCCACCTTGCGTGCATTGAGTCTGTTTGCGGCTGTTACCTACATAAATTGTACATGTATGCACATACGGAAAATATATGTGCCAATCAATAATGTCTGTCTGCTTTCATTTGTTGTCGCATGATTGCCGGTATCGGTTCATGCTTTTATACTGTTTGTATATGGCTTGATATTGTACATTATTCTACATTTATACTATATTCTTGTATACACGTTTGTGCGAATCTGTTGTTATTCTACGTAGGACAAGAAGGTGCGACTACTGACACGAAGACCGAGTCATCAAAGACGGGGTCATCTTCCGCTGTGATTGACTATCGACCTATGTACCGCTGTCTACACATATACTCAGTATTGGGCGTCAGTGAAGAGTTCGAGAGTTTCTATATTGATTCAAGAAAAAAACAAGTATGGCATACTCATAAACTTACAGTTACGTATGAGCACATTTAGCGTGTGCATCATAGCATCGTAGTCTCGTCACATCCATTAACTTCAACCCTAAAATGAAACCACAACTATTCACCAACTCTCACGCATAAAGTCACACTATCAAGCACACGTCCAAAGACAATTATGAATGCCAATGAACACTAACCTCAACACTCTTGTGACGCTCGCACGCATCCTCCCTCTAACAGGCCGTTCTTGTGCTCGAAGCCTCGGGACAGGCAATGGGCATTAGTGGCAATTCGTTCCGTCGTATACGAAACTATTTTTGTCAGGTAAATATTCATATACGTACGAACACCGATTCGATTCTGATAGCCACCCTATTTATCTGAAAATGTGAAGTATTGCACACTTGTCTACAGGTTCTGGGATTTTTTATAGTAGAAGATGTTGTAATGAACACAACTGCTGGGCTTGTATCTGCATCGAACATTGATGATCTGTGGAAGATGGGTTTAGACCGCATTGGAGCCACCCTTCACAAAGTATGCTCCTACAAGTTATATTATATGTAAGGTTTTATATGAGTTAACATATATCACACATACGCTCACTCGAATGTATTCTCATTTACAATTGACAGGAACTGGTGGTGTGCGAAGATAAAGCCGTTCTTATGCAACTGAAACGGTTTGTGTCTGTGTTCTGCATGACATTGGACAGCTACGGTTATAATGTAGCACAACTGTATGACCTCTTGTTGAGTGTGCGAGATAGATATGACCAGCTGTTGATGGTAAGTAATATGTAGGTACACGTTGCATATATGTTATTTAAGTGGTAGTCTGTAGTTTTGTTACTTGATCAGCTATAGCTCTGTTGACACAACCATGGTCTGTAATCTAGATAGATTTCATTAGCATTAGTTTTCAATAGTTAAGGTGTAGATCTATCCCCTGCTATATTTGGCAAGTGCGATAACATGGAGTGAAATGCCTACGGGATTTATGAGATAGATACATTAGTCATTAACAACGTGATATGTGGTTGTGAAAGTAGGCAAACTATACATGTTGATTTGTTTTAGATAGTATTTAGTTGATGTGACTTTCTTGAATATATGAAGTTTGTGAGCTTTAGATACATGTATTATTCACCGCCAATTTCCAAAATAACGTATGATTAGATGATGTCCATCATAATTACACGATAGTATTACGCGAACACAAAAATGTCACATATACAACAAAACAATTTTAATTGACACACACCCTCGCATACGTAAAGGATGAATGGGAAATCAGGTTTGATGAGATCCTCAAGGAGGACGATCTTCAGCGAGTAGTAGTAGACAACCAAGCAGAATGGGTGTGTGAAATTGGTGTAGGTTACAAGTGCAAATATATGTCTTTGTACGTCATCGCCCTCCGATCGTTCTCTGTGTTTGTATGTTTTTATTTATGATGTCTTTTGTGCATACTATTAGGGAATGGACAAGACATGTGTTCATATCAGTGATAGTTTGACACAGATATGCTCTCATAGTTATAACTGTAGGCACAAACATACACATTGCACAATATATGAAATCGTGCTAACAGTGGACCATATGCGCCAATAGGATATAATGGTGGAGGAGCTTGGCTTTTCTGGTGTTAACCAAGCTTTCCATGACACGAATAACGCATTTCCGCGTACGCTCGCTATCTCTTCAGTATGTATGATGTTGACTTCGTTGTGTACTATTCGGAAGTCGTCTATATGTGCTAATACTATGTATCACCATGCAAAGTATCATTTCATTCTCTGTACTTGAAAGTACCGGTTTTAATGCCAGTTTGAGTTGTTTCCATCTGTGGGCATACAATCCTGTTTCCCGTGTGCAGTTAAGGACGTTTTATCCTTCGTTTCGCATGTGTTTGTACACGCTTCGCACAACCGGTCGCAGTATATATCAGGTTACTCGCACTACCCTGACCATGCTGATTTTTATTAGGGAGTTATCGGCTTGTATAACTGCATTGAAGAATTTTACCAAGCATCCCTCTCGTTTTTATTGGACCTCAATCTCTCGCATACTCAGTTAGATGAGGTATGTCTGGTATCACGCCACTCCTACGCTCATTTATGTATGTATTGAGTTTAGATACGTACGAACGTAGGTATATGCATTTATTGCATTGTGAATGTGCAGAAGACATAATTCAATTTGACGCCCCCTTTCGTTTTTGTGAGTACGCGCAAAAACGAACAGAGTTAGTATGCACAGATGCGCAATTTTCCATGTGCGTACACACTGTACACGTACATACGACAATACAAACCGAAAAAGAAACACATACATATATGGTCACTCCAGCTGTCCAGGGTGGATAGGCCCAACTTTCCTGCACAATCGTATACACATATATACTTCTTGTACCCACATCACTTACGCACCTACATTTAGATGATCCGAGTAAGTGGGTCTAGACTCATTTCTGAGAGGTTGAAGCTTGCTCTGTTCAAAGCGATTCAGAAACAAATAGACTGTATTAATATCACGGGCCTTATGCAGTGCAGAACCAATTCAGAGCTCCTGGGCCCAATTTTAGGTTGACTGCCTGTGCACGTCTGTTACTATGTATGAACCATGGATGCGTGTGTGTGGCGGGTGTACACATGTGTTTACGTTTCATGCCTGTGTGATGAGAGCTCAGAATGTGTGAGTGAGTATGGGCCTTTCATCTGAATGTGTGTGTGTGTTCTTCATTTGGATGTGTTGCCGTGTTACATACGTTCCTTAAACGCCGCTGTAAACTCACGCATCAAAACACATACATAGGTAACCTTGACAACGCCATTGCTAAACTCACGAACACAACTACTACCCATTCATTCGCGTCGACAGATGTGGATGAGGTATGTACAATGTGTCCTATTTCGTTTTCGTATGATATTGTGTGTGGTCGGATAGATTTACTTGTTGGTATACGATCATTGGATCGATTTAATCCGTTGGTTTGTTGTTTCGTGAATTTGAATGTCAAACGATGTAGTGCACTTCAGAACGTGTATACACTTCACATACTGCTATCAAACCACCAGGCAACGTTACTTGTCTCGCTGTATGACTTTATGTTAATTCGAAATACGTATGTGTATACGAACAATGTGTATATGGCACAATTAAATGCATTACATACTCTTGTATGTATCAGGGTGCCGGACTGTCAGACGCCGTAGTAGTTACATTGAAGGCCTCGTCTAATTATGCTGTGGATGGTATATCAGAGATACTCAGAACTCTCATAAACACAAAGTTCGATGCTTCCAAATATGATTGGTATGTATCTTTGCGTACACAGCCATCCCTTTTGTACAACGCAACATGAGAATTCACTGCTGCACACAAGGACGCTAACTCATTCACCACCCTCATTCGCGCCGAATTGTGTTACGTAAATATTCAAACATGCCACAAATACATTTAAGGATCACTTCTTCTCCAAGGGATGTTCCGAGCGCGTATCTTCAGAGTATGGTGCAGGATCTGACACCCATCCTTGCGTCCTCACAAGACCTCACAAATGACGTGATCCATGCCTGTTCATTTGCGGCCACACAGCACATAGCGGGTCGTTTTATGAGGTATACATGTACGCACCCACACGCACATGAATACCCACACCATGCATGTATATGAACAGGTGCATAGGACATACACACAAAGTGTACATATATTAACCGTGGATGTACTTATCTCATCATTGCGTAAATGTATGAATACTTTATCGAAATTGTAAATCTGATCGTTATATGCGTGGGCAACCATTGCTTCTATACGTTTATATACGTTGACAATCGTGCGGGTACTCGATGCAGTCTCATCACTGGTCTCGACTTTGACCAGAAAACAAATACAATACAAAAAAGAACAAAAGCTCCCATACCAATGCGGTTTAAGGTTAGTATGTATATAATAGCATGTACACATGTACCCTCGCGCGTTATACATCCATGCAAATGTTTCTTCACCTTCGAATAATAATTATGTGTTGGGTTGGTAGTGCAGTGTGTCTACATATTATGTGGTTGGGGAGGATGAACCATAATCTACCCGTTTTCGCATCATATATATATGCATACATACATATACATGCATGCCTAACAGATATTCAAGACACTAGCCCTTGATGTGCAGCTGCTAAAGGGGTTTGCAGATTCCACTGAGGTTGCGCATGTGTGTGATCTGTACACTGAAGCATACCAACTCATCGAACTATTCAAATCAGCGGCCCTTGATGACTACTTGAGCCAAGAAAAGAGGTACTTGCGGCAATACATTTATACGAATAGATGCATGTGTGCAGTCGGGTTTTTGAGACCTCACATATACATTGATTTCTGCTTTGATATGTAGATATGCTCGAGCATACTCCCCTACTTCTCTGTGACTCACATTACCTCCAGTTGATACTCGTATATTTGGATACTGCTGTGAATGCAGGCGAAAGACAATAGTTTAAGATGCACTGTTACCAAATACCTTAATATATAATTTATATATATGTATATATGTATACTCACTATCGACTAGTCACGAAAGCTTAAATGCACGTGCTAGTAGCAATGAGATGAATGTATGCGCACACCAATCTTTCCGCACTGTAACATACGCAGACGTCTAAAGTTTGGAAGTGTGAAGAAACGTTTTGTTGAAGCTGTGGTCGAACGGATGTTGGCTACACCACAGGGTAACATTCAGCACAGCTTTGCCCCTAATGAACAAAGGAAGCGCAATCTTTGGCTGTATCTCCAGGAGCTAAAGTCAATGCGCCTCTAAACATGTTAGTTGAAACTCAAGCAAATATAAAGTCGAACGAATCATATATAAGTGAAAAAGTTCTTGTTTCAGTGCCTCAACAGTTGTGTTGAATTGTGCTCATGCGCGATGTGGAAAAGCAAAACAAAATTTGGGCTGCTCTAGGTACATTCAGCACACATACTCTCGTCTGGACTAATTACAGTGAATTCGATCAAACTTGTAGAATATATTGTGGAAATAAATGTAGTTATATTACTGCTAGCTGAAAGAAAGAAAGTGACCATGTAGTGCGAACTCTAGGTTGAATGTGACTCGAAATGGAAATGGCTGTAGAATATGAACGTGAAAGGAGAGGTAGTATGTAGATTCGTGAATTAAAGTGTTAATTCCAGCCAATTACGGAGACTGATTATAAGATACAAATCATAAATATTGCTCGGGATACATCACTGAGAACCAAGTGTATCCTAATTGTCGGACAAGCTAGCGAACTGAGATTCGCTGCGGGACCTCAGCCAATATAAATGATATAATTCTATGTACAGCTCACCTGCGTATTCACAAATACGCAATACTCAGAATCTCCGATATCCTATCAGAGTTTAATCTTTTCCCGTGAATACACAAAAGTTTACTGTACTGAAAGTTTGTATGTGTACGCGACACACGCCCACCAGTTTGCATATCATTACTAATATTCTGAACCGCATACGTAGTCCGCTTCAATGCCTATCAGAGTGCTGTCAATCGCTTATCTCCCCTTGTTTGAAACATTAATCCGTTTGATAGATTGATAAGAGAATGCTTTTGCAGCTGGCAGAGAATCAAAGATTTTGACCTTACCATCTCCTACTGCCCAAAATTGCGTCGCAACATTCTCCAAAAAGAATTGGTCGTGGGTGACGACCAGGATCCCACCGGAAAACTTTCGCAAGGCATCCACTAGCGCACCACTTGTTTCCATGTCTAAATTATTTGTAGGCTCGTCCAGTATTAACAAATGGGGAGAATTTCTTACCAAAATGGAAAACACGACACGACTTCTCTGACCACCTGACAAATGTCCAATCTGTGTCATCTGCATATCACTGGTAATACCGAACCTTCCCAGGTACTTTCGTACCTCACTCACCTCCATATCTGGAAATTCCGCGCGTAAACACTCTATAGGATTAGATTCCAAATCCAGAGTATCAACGTGATGTTGAGTGAACAAAGCTGTACTCATTGTCTGGTTAATTAAAACCTTTCCGCCTGTAGGCTGTAGGTCCCCCGTCAAAAGCTTCAAGAGAGTAGATTTACCGTGACCATTCAGTCCGAGGACAGCGATACGAGATTGTAAGTCAACTTGGGCAGTTACGTTGTTCAGCAACTTGGGGCTGTTCGGGTAGTGGAACGACAGGTTATCCGCCTGGATCAACTGAGACTTTCTCAGCACTCCAGGGTCCGGAAAGTTGAGTTTGATAACTGGATTCTGTTCCTCGATTGTATCAGGGTTGTCAATTTTTTCCATTTTTTCAAGCGCTTTCTTACGAGACTCGACCAATTTGGTTTTTTTATCCTGTGCTGAGCTCTTCTTTTCGTTGTAAAACGTGTCTATAAAGTCTTGCATTTCTTTAATACGAAGTTGCTGGGCTTCATATGCTTTCTTTTGTGCCACATAGCGCTCTTTCTCAGTAGATACAAAAGCTTCGTAGTTTCCCTTGTAGTAATGCAATTTGCAGCCTTTAATCTGCACAATGTCCGTCACAACATTATTCAGAAACCCGCGGTCATGTGAAACTATCACCAGAATCCCTGCATATGTCTCCAGAAACTGTTCAAGCCACTGCACAGTAGGGAAGTCCAAATGATTGGTGGGCTCATCGAGCAAAAGTAAATCAGAATGACAGAATAAAGCAGCCGCTAAAGCCACACGCATCCTCCATCCACCTGAAAGTGATTGTGTGGTGCGAGCTTGCATCTCAGGTGTAAAGAACAGACCTGCCAGAATCCTAGAAGCACGGGCTTCGGCACTATCGGACTCAATAATCTTTAATCGAGATGTGTACTCTTCGAGTTCCAATGCCAAATCACGGCTTGGGTCATCGATTCCAATCCCGGCCTCGATACCTGCTACACGCTTAAGAAGTACATTGCGTTCCAAATCAGCATCAATGACAGTCTCTAGAACTGTCCGAGAATCTCCAGATGCCTCCTGCTCTACATGCACTACCTTGACATGCTTGGGGAATCCCTCAATATCGTACCCCGACAAACTCCGTAGCAATGTACTCTTACCGCAACCATTGCGACCCACAAGACCGTATCTGTGGCCCTTTATGAGCTTTAGATTGGTGTCATCGAGAAGAGTCACGTTATCAGGTGAGAGAAGGTTGAGATCGTCAATCCCCACCACATCACATGTACCAGGGCTAAGATGTCGTGCCTTTAAAAATATATCCATGGCAGCTACACGCCGCTTCTCTGCAGCATCCGGGTCAAATGTCATCATAGCCTTACGTGCCTTTTCCAGTTGCTTTTGCTGCTTCTGGTACCCGCGGGTTGTTTTAGCTTCCAAACTGCGATCGACAACTTTTCTGTCTTTCTTTTCGACTGCTGCATCTACACCCTTTGCTGCTGTTAGTAGTCGTTTGGTGGCTTCCTTCTCCGATGCGTACTTGGCGCCCATGTTTAATGGTGTTCTTAGCCCAAGCTTCTTCACGGGAACGTCCACAGTGGTTTCTACAGACTTGGGTGGCTCTTCATCTGCTGGTTTCTATCATCCATCAAATGTGTGTGCGAATTAGAACATTGTGGACCAGCTAGGAGGTGGATCAAGCAACGCATGCGTAAGTTCGCGTGTAGTGTCGAGCGTAAGAGTTATAAAACATAAGGGCTATAACGGTGATGTAGATGTAGATTTGTTGGTTGACGGTTGTAGTGTTTAGTGCAATTTGTACATGCCATACACTTGCTATACCGTCTCACGAGACGCGAAGGACAAGTAGTCACAGTGCAGCACATCCTCAATGAAAAAAACACGGTTCATGTACACGCAAGTAAGCACGTCGACACACAACATACACGAAGATCATGAAGCGTTTTGCATGCTGTATGTGCAGCATTCTCATCGTCCACAAGACCTAAACCTACAAACAGCTCAGCAAGACTATCTACCACCTCATTTAGGGTAGCGTTCGGACCTAGAGTGTCTAACGTTGAGACAAGATACTCGACGGAGTCCTCGTCCGTGGCAGAAAGATCAACGACCTTGCCGAGAAGACTGCTTGATAACATGTCGATGTTGGTAGCGAGGTTTTTGCTATGCGCGGGGGGGATAGCGCTTGAATAGAATGCACGTGCGTAGTATGTGTACGTGTATGCGTATATGTATAACTAAGTGTATGTCTACATGTGTGTGTTTTGTGATTTTGTGTATATGACTGCTACATGTGATACTATGTGTGTCTTTACGTGTGTGCGTGTTGTGAGGGCTGTGTATGCGTGAAGTGAGAGCGTGTGCGTACGTGTTGTGGCTATGAGGTCGAGTGCAATTTTAATTTTTATTTTCACGTGACACACATTCGAACGATGAGGCATTGCCATAGAACAACGCCACCTCTGTAGTTGTTATAATCAAACTATCACTCATGGAAGGATGGAAAGGGCATTGTATTAGACAAGGGTGTGTGGGGTGATACGATCTTTTACTTGGTTGTTTAATCAGCTTATCAGTCCGCGTCAGCTTTGAAATTGTTCTTTCAAGTGTTCGTGCCATGATGGGAATATTCATTCACAACGTCTGTATAATACATTAAATAGCTGGTACACCTACACACTCGTATTAATAATCACTCTCACACTTATACCCTAAAATATACAAGAATGCCATGGTTAATCAATGTTTGCTGTTTATGGCCGCGTACTCACAAACGATGTGTATGGCAAATGGTCAACCGTTAGTCCCTTGGTCCGGTAAAAGTACAAAATCAAGTAAAAGTACAAAATCAATGTTGTTACTATGTAGTGTGAGCAGTAATACGTAATTAAAATCGCATAACATTTTCACCCTTTCGTTTTCCGTACCTTTGCTCAATCTACAGCACTAACCATCACATTCCCAGATTAAATCCTAGGAACATACTGTACAGGTGTACTAGCCCTCAACGTAAACTATTAGTAGATTTTCTACACCACACGTAAACATGTTGAAAAAATGTACACAGCAATTGCACACACCCGTTCCGGTCCCACTATATCATCAGAGAAAAACAAGAACTCCAACACTCGCTTCCTTCCAAAAGCTAGTGAAATATACTAGCCGGAACGTTGAGGCAACTTACAATTTATAAAAGCACTTTCTTGAAATGCTTTTTCTGCTAGCAATGTTTCGCAAAAAAACAAAAAAAACCCTAGAAAACTGCGCTGGTAAGTTGTGCTTCCTGTATCTGGCTGAATCTAGGGCAGGTCGTGCTGAACTCTCTTTCACCTATGTAAGTGCACTGAGATTAATTTATCCTCGGATTATTAAGTTTTAAACATGGGTATACAAGGTGGAATGAATGTACGCAACAAAATCTACTTTTAAACGAAATCTGGGGTATTTGCGAGTATTTTTTTACATTTGTGATGCCACAAAGAGCAAGAACGGTCTTCAATGATGAGTACAAAAACTGATATCGGCAATAATCGTATATAACTACGGTACAGTAAGAATATAAATTCACAGATATGAATAGACTATTGACTGCAATTATAGATTTCACAACTAGTAAGGTTCTCGTGGAAGGATTCAATGTCAGTTGATATTACATCTTTTTGTCCTCTCGCACGTGCAAGCTAAGGTGAAATACGAGAAGTCCAGAACGATTCTACTTTTATTTACTTCAACCATAGACTTTCCTAGTAGTAAGAAGCGCAGAGAATAATGAAAGGACATGATCGTACGCAATAGCTAAACACACTACAACGATATGTGAGTACAGTGATGGATATGCTTACGCATTGTGACACAATCAGACGTGTGCTTGCGTTTGCGTTTGCGTTTGCGTTTGCGTTTGCGTTTGCGTTTGCGTTTGCGTTTGCGAGTGTCTGTGTGTGAAATTGGATTAAAAAAGGAAAAAAAAAAGGTTTTGGATCCGATTCCAAATAGTTTTGGATTGAATTTCAAATATTTTTCTAGTTTTGGCTCTTTTTTGTTTTCCCTAATTATATATTTTTGCCCCAGTTTTCAGATACATTTGCGATTTTGGTAAAGCTATCAAAACAATTCCCTAATTTAGTAGAAATACTGTAGCCCAATGATAGTGAAAGAAACACTCCGACTCAAAAGGAGATGCCAATTATATATTATAAAGTGGCCTTTATAAGGCCCTTTTTTATGTTTAAATGCATAGAACTCGCAGATCGTTTGTAATAATGTTTGTCCACACCAATCATATCGCATACGTATACACTCATTCATGCCTTTCCACACACAAAACACACATACACACACATACACACACATACACACACATACACACAAACACACACAAACACACACAAACACACACATACACACAAACGCACACAAACACACACAAACACATACATACAGAAGTAGTGCCTATAATACCTTGCTCCATACGTATATACTAAGAGACAGCGACACATTTGAATTTCGATAATATGGATGACGGAGCCGTGAGAAGATGGTCCGAAACCATTAAGCCAAAGGTGTGCATTGTTGGTGGAGGCAATGCTGGACACGCGTTGGCGGCGATGCTACCGGACAAGGGTTTTGAAACATACTGGTACGCTTCGTATGGCGATGAGGCCGACCGCATCAAGAAGGGTATCTCAAAGAACGGTTGCATCAGAGCTACATTCCATAGTACTGATGATAAAGTAACTGAAGTTAGTGGCAAGCCTGTCGAGGTATGTTGTGTTCTTCACAGGTTAGGTTACCGGTTTTAAAACACTGCAACGACAGTTATTGAAGCTCATAAAACGGCTCTTCTTAGCTAGTGGAAATTGTCTGGGTTTGTGGAATATGTACGCATTGTCTTTAATTGTACTCATAATATTAGAACGGCTGAAATATATACAAGGTATGACAAAATCGAGCCCTTGTCGTAGACGCGGATACATGTGCATGTGCGGAGTAAATGGTGCGGTGGAGATACTTGAAGAACACTAAGCCGGTTGAAGGAAAAACAATCACTAACAACAGTAGAAACCCACTCATGTATCGTTTTTCTAACTTCCTCTTTGTCCATGGATGCGAACATATAGGTGAGTGCCGATGCTTCAATCGTACAAGGAGCGGATGTACTTGTGATGCCCCTGCCTTCGTTTGCCTATTGGGATATTCTAAAAGCCATTAAGCCATTTGTAAGGCCTGGCATGTACATCTGTGTTACTCCTGGTCAGGTATGGTACTAGTTTCTGTCTACACATATGTATACTATGCAGAATACATCAGTATTCGTGTCTCCTGGGGCACTCATCACACCGGGCTCGGATGATATGTTGTAAACTATTAATATAACTAGGAGAGAAGTCGTGAGTCTGCTAGAGTGATTACATGCCATTATACACGTACTCTTGTGGTAACACGTCTGAGGCACATAGGGGCCAGACAACATACGAAGTTATATACTCATGTAGAGTGGGTTATCTTTCCCTTTTTGGTCCCATCCAGGGAGGATTTGATTGGGTTGCTCGTGAAGTACTCGGACAAGCATTATTTGACAGTCTGATCATGTTTTCTACCATGCCAATGCCGGTATGTATTTGTACCGTAACAGAAAATAGTGCTCTCATATTACAATGGATCTTGTAGTCTATCATGTCCAATGCGTGTACATACTCGTATCAATTTGTAAAATTGTATAAGTTAATCTTAATATCCAGTAACTTGAGACACTTATGAATTGTTGAAATTCTGTAAATTTACATAGTTCAACTGCCGTATCTCAGCGTTTGGAGAACACGTGGAAGTACAGACACTCAAGACTCACTACGTAGTTGGAACAACTCACCCTGAACGAGAAGAAGATGTTTGTACCCTAAATTCTGCAATATTTGGCGGCACTACGAAACCAACTGGTCATTTTTTGAGTTGCACACTCTACCCTATCAATGCTATCATTCATCCGCAGCGCCTTTACAGGTAAACTTGTGATGTTGTTTTGTATTGCCATATGTGTATGATCGCTTCCCAATTCTTATGGACACGAGTGTTTGTTTGTCTTCTCATAAACAGACTGTGCAAGGACTGGAAAGAAGGGGAAATTCTTCCTGAGAACCCGTTATTCTACGAAGACATGGATGATCTTAGTGTTGAATATATGGATATAGTCAACAAGGCATGACAATTTAGCAATATATACTTTGGATCGTGTATACGTAGTAATTGAGCTGTATCTGCTGATCGTATGTTCATGTCATCGTGGTAAATATATTTTTTGTGTGTTTGTTTTCTTTTGTTTTTGAATTCTCGTGCGATCGTGATTTTTCGAGTATACATAAAATTGATATGTATATAGATCAGTCCGTCAGGATTATTGTATCGCAGGTGTTTACATTGTATACAACGTCACAACAGTTCGCACAAATGTTAGTCATCCGTTGTGTGAACAATCATGACACGTGTGACTTTGTTGTACGTAGCAGTGGGAAAAATTCTTTTAGTCATACAACACATTCAAAATCCGGAGCATACACTTGGTTATAATATTCATGTACTGACACTCTTGATAATATACATTCTAATCGTGTCATATGAAAGCAGGAACTCATAAATATTGCCAATGCAATAAGTCCCAAAGGGTTTCAAGTAGAAGTACCGCATATCTTTGACTTCTTGAAGTACATCTATGGCGACAGTTTCAAATCTCTTAAAGACATTTTTGCGAAAAACAGCGCATACAAAGGATTCCGGTGTCCATTTAAGGCTGTTGAGGGTGTGTGTATTTTAGGTAGACATCAATGATTTCAAATCAGTTGATTATATAAAACACCGAAATAGCTGCGTAAACTTATTTACGAGCATGTTCACAAGTTCTATCTGTTTGCCGTACTAATGAATGTTTGTACTGATATATATATTGGCAGGGGGATTTGTGCCGGACTTCACAAACCGATACTTTACGGAAGACATTCCTGAAGGATTGTGTATATACAGAGGTGTTGCAGAGCTCGCTGGGGTGGAAACTCCTATGATTGACGAGGTATATAGTGTTATAGCTAGACGTATGTACATGTGGGATTTTTTCGTAAGCAAGAAAAAAAATCAGTTGTAAACCACGAAACGTTGCGGCCGCATTTGGGATTTCAGGTTTCGATGTAATCTTGAATATCTCGTTTTTGTACTTGCATTTGTTTGCTATCTTGCGCTTATACTTGCATTTATACTATCGCAAGCTTCGTTTCTTTTTGTACTATGCGGAGAAGCCCCAGATTCAGATTCCTGCTACTAAAGTTATTTATTTCGAAATATGTTTGTAATCTTTCTTTTGGTTGAAGTTCACTTTTAAATATTGAGCATCCAATGGTGCGACTGTTCCAACGTGGCAAGAAGAATTTTGAATTCATCGACTCATTCTTTGTGATTCAAGTTGGATTCGCCAATCAGAAAGCATTGACAATTGGTACATAATGTTCAGCGTTTCACTTTCACTTTTCTTATATAATTACATTGGATTTGTTTTCTGTGTCAGGTATTGAACTGGGCGTCTAAGCATATGGGTAAGGAGTACCTTGTGGACGGCAAAATGCAAGGAAAAGATATTGAAACCTCTCACGCTCCGCAGAGATTTGGTATTGCAAGCGTCGATGATCTTGTTTGATCCAGCTATGCACACAAAGTGTTATATGTTATATTAACGAATTCGGTAGATAAAAATGGCCAACAATATACACGAACATAGACAGCTGTTTGTAGACGACACAAGTAGAATGAAGTATACTCGTTCATTATATATATATATATATATTGTACATGTTACAGTTGCTGATCTAAATAAAACTGACGTGACGATATTTTGGGCTTCGAACACACACACCGTGGTATCCACCGAGTTTCAAGGCTACGTTGTCATAAACGCAACATAAGCCAAGCGTGCTGTAAACTTTACAGCAAATATGCAAATGTCAGTCCCAGTATGGTGATTTCGTAGGTATGGTACACAATCATAAATCACAACAGCTAGAAAACATGAAAATTCTCAACACAAGACACCCTATTCGAGTACAACGTAAGGCGAGTCAAAAGTGGCCTTGTGCACGAGTATTCCGCATGTGATAATGTAAGTAACAACAATGGTACCTGTGCATTCGTCATACAAGTAAGTATAAGTACGTGCACGCTCGGGCCTATTTACTGAACATTATGTGAAGCAACTTTCCAAGTTAAGGTGGTTTCTCTATATGTGCATGAACGATGTGTATTTCTCTTTTCTCTCGCTCTAACCCTCATCCTCGCCCTCGCCCTCTTCCCCACTCTCTACCAACCATTGCGTGCAGTCATGTTTTTTGTCACCTGGTCTTCTGTGCCATCTTCTACATACATGCATACAGATATAAGATATTTTTAAAGGTTACTTTATAGATGGTTGTAACAGTGGTTAGGGTTTATTATACGGTAGGTGGGTGGATGAGTGAGTGGGTGGGTGAGTGGGTGGGTGAGTGGGTGGGTGGATGAGTGAGTGGGTGGGTGGATGAGTGGGTCGGTCGGTCGGTAGGATGGGTCGGTCGGTCGGTCGGTACGTCGGTGCGACTTCCGTTCGGGTGGTCGTCGGTCGTCGGTCGTCGGTCGGTCCGTGGGTAAGTGCTAAGAACAGTATCGCCGATCAAACAACCGCCTAAACCTTACAGCCAATCACCGCAACCCAACGTTTCCCTGATTGTTGAATATGGCTCACTCACACCTTAATACGTATTGATCTGTAGGTTACGTTTTTACCCTTCCCTCATTCAGGTCTTCCTAGTAACCTGATAGAGAAACCGTGGTGCACTGCCGGAAAACCGTATTACTCCAAACGGTGCATATATTTTGGGCGATTTGCGCGGGCTTTTTTCTTGCAGCGGCTGTACCAACACATCCATATATACATCCATGTATACATAATATATATATATGCATACATACATACATACATACATACATACATACACACACACACACACACACACACACTCTCTCTCTCTCTCTCTCTCTCTCTCCCTCCCTCTCCCTACACGCCTTCCATAGAGTTGTTGTGGCTGGAGAAGGGCGTCATTGTCGCTCAAGCAATCACGCTCAACACAACCTTTATTAAGGCATTTGTACTTATAGAACGCCTTCATTGTCACACCAACCACGTACGTGTAGCACTAATTTTCTTTTGAAGCTATGACCGAGAAAACCTCGACGGCTGCCTCCCCTAAGGTTGGTACGTTATTATTCTGTGGTCAGACGCAATGGGACTTAATTGGGCGCAAAACTGTCCCGAAAGCTGTTTTGAACCGTGGCGGGAGCAACGCTGGAGAGCTTTTACTTGCACCCACACGATTGCAGTTTGATGCCATTCCTGCCGACAAACTATTCAAAGCAGTGTATTCAGGGTGTGCAGCAGCGCATGCCGTACTTCTTTCAGAAGACGATGTGGCGTACGGAATCGGCCGAAACGACAACGGACAACTAGGGTCTAGCTTGTACGTGAGCAGATCACATCCAATTGTTCTTAATATCCCGAGTAAAGGGAAGGTTATTTCTGCTAGCTGTGGTCGAACACACACACTTGTACTGCTTGACACTGGCGTAGTGTATGCGGCTGGAAATAATCTTCTGGGACAGCTAGGTATTGGAACCAAGAGCCCGGTCAAGGGCCAAGACGCCCTCGCACCTGAGGTCCCGCAGTTCTGTAAAGTTCTTATAGACGAGAAAGTTGTATCTATTTCCGCTGGTGCCGATTTCAGTGTGTTTGTGGGAGAATCTGGTACACTGTACTGCTCAGGAAGTGCACAGTACGGACAAACTGGACTGGGTGCAACTGGCGAAACTATTGCCAAAGGAAATAAAATTGAGTTCGGTGTCTCTGTTAAACCGAAGAAAGTACGTGGCTTTGGATCGGGTGACGGTGAAATCAGACTTGTCAAGTGTGCATCGGGATTGAATCACTCTCTTGCATTGGACTCTAGTGGTAAGGTGTACAGCTGGGGGTTCGGTGGGTATGGAAGGTTGGGACATAAAGGGCCCAAGGATGAGCATTCTCCACTCATTATCGATGCGTTTGCAGGGCCCGCTTACCAATTGGACGGCATCACATGTGGCCAAGTAAGTAAAAATGCAAGAATGCTCATAATGCGAATAGACCTGGTACCATATCCATTTTAAGGGTCTTGCTTATCATTTTCTCATACGTCGTTATTCTTCAACTTTTTGTTACGATTCCGTTGGTTGCGTTTAGCAAACAAGCTTCGCATATCAGCGCGACAGGAAGATGCTGTTTATGTGGGGGCAACCAAAGAGTTCTGGGGAGGCTAATATGTATCCGAAATCCGTGTACGATTTACAAGGCTGGCCTGTTTGCAAAATAGGATCAGGATTAGGTTCCACCATCATTCTTTCTGAGAATAGTGTCATTAGTTACGGGTTGTCACCCTGCTTTGGTGAGTTAGGATATGGTGAAGGTCCGAAATCGTCCTCAAAACCGAAAAAGATGGATACGGTAGAGGGCTTGCACATGTGTGACGTCGCAGTAGGGGCGTCGTTCACTTTTCTAATCGCATTCGCACAGTCCGAGGAGGAGAAGGCAATTATTCAACAACTGGATATTCGGAATATACCTGCGCCTACTAGTTTATCAATTGTTGAAAAAACAAGTTCTGGGGTTAAAAGAGGGCGTCCCAAGGGAACTGCAGCGAAATCTTCAGCTAAAAAGTCCAAAGCATGAATACATACGCTTGCATGCTCGCATTTTAATCAATATTTTAATTAGGATTGTACAGAGATACGATTACGTACGGGATGGACAGAGTGGGTCTGGCAATTCTGGAGAAATCACCTGCTCGCCAATGTGTGGACATTTTTTTTTGTCGATATTTTTGCATTGGTAAACTGCTTACAAAGTTTCGTGTGAAAATCCAGTACTATTAAGATGTGCTAGCCTCTTTGTGATCTATAAATGTGAACATCGAATAGCACGAAGGTATTGGTGTAGCTAACTTAGGCGGGTCTCATCAGGCATAAAATTACTCATATACATGTTAGTATTGTGCCAGAAAGAGTGATACGAACGCCAAAAAGGGTTACAACCACTCACCCATGCACTTACCTATCTTGGTCAGATACAGAGTACACGAAAAAGATATGGTATTAAAAAATGTAAGCAGAAATGCTCCCCTAATCTGTGATAAAGCGTTGCATAGACATTCGACGTATTGTATTCACTGGACATTGTATATTGAAGAATTTAATAATAATCGCATATCAACACCACGCTTATACAATATTTGACAACATATGTTTGTTTCCATTTTTTGTATTCCTATATTACAAATGTGATGTGCCATAATCAGATCCTACACCGATGAACATCCAACTTGTGAAGCTAACGTAATTCACATACAGAGGAAACGGGTTCAATGGAAGTCTACGCTAAATTACTTAGAAAATTCTCTTTCATGTCCAGCAGTGCCACGTTTTCGTAATATCTGCAGGACGTTCCACACGATGTTCTGTACTAGCACCCAGTCTTCATGGGTGATATCTTGTGTATCTGCTCCCACGATATGAAAAGCGTGCTACTGTATAATCTGTAATGATGTAGCGTTGCACGGGTTCATCTCAATCCATAGAATCATATATTTAAGATGCCAGGTCAGAGAACCGAGCGGACACGGTCGGTTGTGTAGTTCAGAGCAGTGTTAACGGTTGTTTTGCTCAGTTGAGATCCAAGTCGTTCAGATCCTTGAATAAACCTTCATCTATATCCTCCTCCTATGGGTAAAGAATAGTAGATAGTTCGCACACGCATTGCAATCAGATCAATTGTTGTGGATTTCAATTGACTCTCTCTACTTACCAGAGATTAAATTAGAACATACTATAAATATACAGCTGGATATCTAAAGTTTCTATACATGTAAAAGTACGTATATTGAAAACGTGCATCCAAACAGAAAAAAATTTAACTTGAAACTCAGAGATTTTTTCACAATATTCACAATTCGAATAGAACCAAATATGCATTGTACACGCATACTGCGTAATCTCCTCTTACCGCTTGGATGCATTCACAAACAAACCACGCACAACCCCGTACACTGATAGACAGAAAAGGCGTACCTCAATAGAAGTGTGATTAGGTACTCTACATAATTAAAAAATTGATGGTAACGGTAACGCAAACTGACCTTGTCATGTGCGTAATCATCTGCACCACCAGCATCCTCGTCGTCCTCAAATAATTCGGGGCGGTACGTAAGAAGCTCTTTACCAGTGATACCAGACTGCCGACCGGCTTTGACTTCGTGCTATTGTACAGTAGTGAGAATTTAGGGTTTCTTATTAAATGCAAGGTCGAATGCTTGTATGTATATATGGACTTGATACTTCTTATTCGATCGGAAGTAAAATATGATACAAAAGTACAGCTCTAAAGCGTGTTGTAGTGCACACTATACAGACGTCATTTATTGCATCATACATAAATACGAGCACGTAAAAATTTGTGTACATTACCATTCGTTTCTTTTCAGTCTTGTCATGAGCTGCCTTCTCTTCTTTTTTCTTTTTCTCCTTCCATCTCGTGAATGTTTCTAACGTAACTGGAGTCTTGTTTGGTCCAAGCGCTGCGCGCTGTTGCACCCCCGCCAAATTTAAATGTTTTGATTAGATATCATGCACGATTGAATGGTTAAATGTTTTGATTAGATATCATGCACGATTGAATAGTTAACAGGGGGGCGGAGAAGGGGCATATTAAATTAACGTGTTCATGAGAGAGATAATACCATGTGTTTGTTCGATGATACCGTACATGAGCTGGCCATTTTTTAAGAAGTTAAAGAGAAAGAATGACACCACAGGTGTGACACATACAAGGAGCTCATTAACTTGATAGAAGCAAGAAACACGTTCATTAGCGAGCATGACGATCACCCCGTCATGCTTGCGTCTTATTGTAGTCGGCATATAGCGCATGCAATGCCATATATATAAATATTGCGGATGACTTACACAACGAGTAGAGTTTAGGGTTCATTGAACTACTGATCATATTATTAGAACACCTATATACGTACGTAGCACATGCACTCACATATATATACCTCCTTTTCTACGATATCCTCAATTGTCAGCGTGGTTTCAGTTGTATCCTTCACCATGTCCTTCTTCAGTACATACCCAGGTGGCAACGCGTGCTTGTATTTGCAATCAGCGCCCCCGGGGCAGTCCCAGAACCATCCGTACTTACTCTTCTCCAAAGCGTCCAAGAAATATTTACAAATAATGGTCGTAGCGTTGTTTACAGTTTCTTTTCCGTGTTTCGATGCAATGGCCTCATTCAAGGCATCCATGTCCCAATCCTCCATGGTTTCCTCCCGGGCCTTGACATCCTCGTACACGTTACGTTTCTGTACCTTACGCTGGACAGCCAAATCATGAGAGAATTTACACTTATCACCTTTTGTACATAGACCTTGTTTAAAGAACTGACACAACATTGTCTTCGGATCAGATTTCATATCTGACTTGTCCTTCTTAGTAAGCACAGGCCTGAACAACGATTCCATCTGTGCTTTTTCCGCCGCGGCAGCCATCTTGGCTTTCTTAGCGGCTGCTGCAGAACTTGCAGAATCTCCCAACTGGTGCTGAGTGTTCTTCTGCACAGTCTTCACATATTCCTGTTGCTTCTTACCCTTCTTATTTTTCAATCCAAATGTCTTATCCGCAGCACTCTGCTTGACCTTGTTTTGATCGGCCTTGGACTTCTTAGGTGGCATTATGAGTTAGTTATTCTGGACAGGTGTACCTATCTATAAGCGCGTGCGGAGCGTGCGTACGTGAGTGTGTGTATATATATACACTAGGATGGTTCCATGCACGAAAGAGGATACGTGCTCTTACACAAGACTTAGTGAATGAATGTGCTTGTACGTGTACGTGTGTGTGTGAATGTGTGTTTGTGTATATGTATGTATGTGTGTTTATGTTGTAACACAAAATTAGGACCAGCGTGCACCTCGAGAATGGAATATATTCTGGAATATTCCTTGTTGGGGAATGTTCTATTTATAACTTGGGTGTTTGTGTTTGTTAAATATTAGACACGCACGAACACACAACACAAGTCACATTGATCTTATCTGTGTCTAACTGTATGCATCATGGCTGGCTTGTCTCGCCGTATCGTTAAGGTATACTTATGTAGCCATAACCACCCACGCACGCACGTATGAATGTACATGACTATGCGATGTCAAAGTAAAGCATTCTCCTAGTTTGAAAGGTCCGACACCAACCATAGGTGTGTGCATTAAACATATATAACATCCAATGTGATTTGATCTCAAATTGTATATAAATTTACTCTCGTGTACCTTTATTAGACTCTAGTATATGGATTAACATTATCAACTGCTTCTTGTATTTTTTTGTCTATACAGGAGACCCAGCGTCTGCAGCAGGAACCAGTCCCTGGCATTTCGGCTGTTCCTCAGGAACAAAATGCGGTATGTTCTTAGTTACGCCATGGTCCCCTGCTTTGAAGCACTTAAAATCACATATTCGTACATAAGAAATTCACACAATTTTTTATGCGTTATATTGTAGGAGAATTACTTGTGTGCCTTTGATTGTATACATGCAAAGCCGACACATGTGCTGCGCTTCTAAATGCATCTCACATCGCACTCTTTGTATGCAGCGCTACTTCATGGTTGTCATGGACGGCCCACCGGAAACACCATACGCCAACGGAAAGTTTAAGTTAGAGCTGTTTCTTCCCGATGACTATCCAATGTGCCCACCCAAGCTCCGCTTCTTGACGAAGATCTACCACCCCAACATCGATAAGATTGGTCGTGTTTGTCTCGACATTCTAAAAGGTATTCAACAAGCTACCACGAGCACTATTGTTATTTTTGAAAGTTCTTTCATGGGCTATAGCATTATTTATAGCCTGTTGTGCCGTATCTCCGTGATACTGTGTGCGCAATAATTCAATCAAAGCCAACAATCATTACAGACAAATGGAGTCCCGCACTACAGATAAGAACCGTCTTGCTTTCAGTGCAAGCGTTGCTCTCTGCACCCAACCCAGACGACCCATTGGCGAACGATGTTGCAGTTGTGTGGAAAGAGGACGAATATAAAGCGATTGAAACCGGTATGAGTGTACGTGCACGTCTCACTCAACTCACACACTGAGAAATGGCTAAATTCGTAAAGATTGATTGCTTGTAGTAGTTTGTGTTCAGCTGACATTTATATTCTGATTTTAGTGATTATGTACTAACTTTCTAATGAAATTATTCTAAGTCCTGCTACCATCTCTTGTTTACAGCTAAAGAATGGACTGCCTCTTATGCGAAATAGTATGTTCTGCAAAGTTGGAACAGATCTATGTTCTCCATCCGGAAGAGCATGGAAGAAAACACCGAGAGCATCCCAAAACACCTAATGTGGGATGCAAGCTACTGCATAACACTTGTTAATAGTCATTGTAGGTGTCCTGTGACGCGATGATGAGTCCCCAGAGATAGCAAGTTAGGGCAGATAAATGTATAAGAGATTGTGATGCTTTCCGTTCAATCATTTGTGCAGACAAACACGGGAATTTGTGTCTTGATCTGCACATGTCTGCCTGTTGAATTAGTAAGGGGATTATTTCTCTTAGCTGTGTGGCCTTCGTTTCATTCATGAATAAATAGAGCAAACATTGTCGATTTATCACAGTGGTGTTTAATTGTCGTACGTGCAATGAAAAGTACAGCTTGTTTCCTATTCGCACAGAAATTAGTTAAATCTAACGTACAACCGTATGTAAGCAAGCCCTTTTTATCAGAACAAAGCTACATAGAAATTTTCAATTGAGACTACAAATTTCGCATTTTTGCCATTCATAACAACCGATATTTATAGAATACTTATAGCACTCAAAATTGCTTCTTCTCCGCACTTCAAATCCCGTATACGATTGTGGAGCTATTTAATCTATGTAGGGCTATGTTCAAAAAGAGAAATTTAGTCGAACTCTCGACGTTGACATGCATAAGGCACAGATAATCACTCACCTTCATTTACATCCTAGTTGTAACATGAACATGTCACGTCAGATATTGGCTACGAGCATTCTAAACGCTTGCTTCCTATGATTGTGGGCAGGAATTCAAATCCAATCTACCAAGTGGTTCTCTATACTTGAAAGGAACACGCTGAATCATCCTGAATTTAAACAACTACCTGAACATACAAAAAAAAAAAGAGAAACTAACATATGCGTCCATTTGCATATACATTCGAGCAACAATTAGATTCCCGACATTCACCAATGCAGGAATAAGTTCGTGTGTGTGCTAAGGAACATATCACGAAGATACGTAGTGTGTTTGTGCTACGTGTAATGCAAACTTCTTTGCAGTTAAACTGGAATCCACCCAAACAAACACTGCACGCCGTTTTGTTCGCCATAGAACAAGAGTTGGACGGTTTTATAGTAGTTTTAAACAGTATGACAGTGTTAGACGGTCTATATCTGTGTTAGACGGTATATAACAGTGTTAGACGGTATATAACAGTGTTAGACGGAATATCTCTACGTTAGACGCTGTGTTAGACGGTATATAAGTTGTTAATCGATGTTATATGACGGTTTATGTGATATATAGGAGTGAATTTCGGTACCTTAATCTCTATTGTTAAATATTTGTTGTAACATACGAAATCGGATCCACATTTCTACTTTTCGACCTCCTGTATGTATAATTCCAATGTTCTGGAGGTTAATCGTCGTGATATTACGCATCCTTCGCATCCAAAACGTAATTTGAGAAACACTCCGGACTCCAAACGTTTCAAACATCGAAATTCACTTCTTTACATCAATTACGAGACTTGAACTAGTGTGGATGTTTTGGGTTGCAAACAGCAAATCGGAGGCATATTCCATCCATATTCAGCACCATTCGTTTTGCCAAAACCTATATATACGGACCCGATTTTGTATGAGCAACAAAGCCCCCTCAAAAGAGGTCGACAAACGACTTGTTGTTAGTTTACTGTTTCAACACTTGAATCACTACATTTAGTGGCATAGTCACTAGGTGGTCTGTTTACATAACTAACATATTATAGTTCAACAATATTACATGGTAGACTTATATAACATCTTCCGTTCTAGAATCATAGACATTGCGGGAAACACAGACAACTTAACGTTTTACCCTTGTAATATGTAGTTTGCCATATTCTAGAAATATTTAGTACCTGTGCAGCTTTATGCTGTGTATAACATACGTGAGTGTATAGATAACAACGTGTCGTATGTAAGCATAATAATTCCATGTAATTGTATCTGTACATGTTGTCGCCTGCTGATGACGCGAAATAAGGATATCCTCAGAAGTCTTTGTATAACAATCACACCACGAATCTACTGGCTAACCCACATCCATACGTATCGAATTGGTATATCCGGGATAAACTATGAATACCCTGAATTGTTTCAAAATCGTAGTATGGATTTTCTTGGCAACATCCATTGCATTCGCTGTTAGCTCGTACTTGACGCACTACCACATTGGTAAGTATGATGTAAATATAGTCGGAGTTTGTAACCCGTGCGCTACATGTAACACTTGATTTGTAGCACTTGATTTGGTAATTCCTTTTTTTCAGAGATAGAATTGAAATGCAAGCTCATGTAAAGTTAATTTCTCTCACACCGTCGGCAATTGCATGATGATGACAATAGTTTCGCGTTCAAAGGAGTCTTGTTTCTTGTTAAACATGTTAGCCAATTATATGTGATTCAGTCTGGAATGTTCGTATTCTCATCACAAGGCCTCTCCCTACATACCTGTTACTCTTATCCTTTAATGACGCAGTTACTTTTCTCAGTTCATCTTGAGTATCACTTCTTTGCTGTATGTAGGCATTATACACATAAGTGGGGAACAATAATTCACACGCAGATCTATTTATTCCATGGTAACACGATAATTTGCTGTGCTTTTGAATACAGTACTTTACGAGGATTATGAGAGTAAATTGAATTACAATTGGCTGTTGGCGGAGAACGGTGATTTCGATGCTTACGATCAAATAGCCATTTGTCCTACAAATCGGTCAGATGACATTCGCATAGCCTGTCTTGGGTATGTACTGCATTTCGTTTATTGTACATGTTGGACTGCTTCGATTTTATATTTCGTCTTTCCCCTCAGCTTCTTGCCCCACGCCACCATACAGAGGTGCTTATACTCCAACACATACATTTTTATAAGAAGTGAATATTAGTTGTCAAGTTCTACTGTATAGTAACTTTTTATCGAACCGTTCGTCACCTGATAACCTTACCAATGCACCGTACCACTGCGAAACACCCGTTTTCATGGTAGGGACGCTATCACATCTGGAAACGGATCATCTCATCCTGGTACCAGCAAGGAAATATACTCATTCGAAAGGGGTAACTATCCCATCATTCTTGAATCGATGCTCAGGAGTCGATTTAGCAAGAAAAACGTAAGTTCACTTCGATTACGCCTATTTCTAACCCACACCTGCCACAATCTGCACGCGCACAATCGCTGTCCCATGCCATCATTATCAATAGTATTTTTTTAACCACACATACATACATATTTATGTGCTTGTTAGTGTACGTGCGTCTTCACGTAAATGTTTAAACATGCACAAATCAGTTATATAAAGGTCGATGTTTCTCATCCATTGTTGTCTACCTTACTTGATACAGATAACCGTTCGCAACTATGGGCGCAGTGGTGCCCAAATCCTCATTGTAAGTTCTTGAGAAGAGGTTAGATCGTATATGATCACTCTGTGTTTGGTTGTGACATTCCTTTCAACGCAGCGAAGTGGTCATTAACTCCATTGTACGACTTTTCGGTGAAAACTACTGACCCACACTTTGTGAATACACGTACATACCTTAATGTTATATAATATGTATCCATACGCATGTATAAATATTTGTTCTTAACCTTAAGTGAATTACGGATTTTCTTTGTCTATGAGGATTATTCTGACTTATTGTGATAGTTGCACCATTTCTTTTCGATAAATGAGCATGCGTCATCGATATTTTTGTATGCACATTATAATACACATATGCACATTCTCAAAGTTTGTCACTCGTGTATACTTGTAGTCACTTATTAACGTAATCTCAGTTATACATGGTAGGATTCGGCACGTTTATCCATGTCTATTAGCATTGATATTGAATCTTGTACTTGTTGATACAGGCTGGAGCGGACATACCATATTTTCAGACGAAAGAGCACATGTTTGCGATTTCATATCGTCCCAATGTGGTTGTTCTCATGCTGGGCACCAACGACTCCAAAGTCAAGATATGGTACGTTGCGTGAGTCCAAACTGTTGTATACTGACAATTTATGCGGTTTACCATATTTACGTCAAGTCCTTATTTGACTTTGTATTCCAATCCAAATTACCCTTGTGTTGTGTTATATGTGGATTCTGCGGACTTCCGGATGGAGTTGTCATATTTGATTACGTAATTTCAAGATTAAAGACTGCACATCGTGTAAATTCGATTTATATTGACCCTATGCTGATGTTTCTTAATATATATGAAATGTAAGGAACAATGCCTTACGAGACCAGTTCATCAAGAATTTAGCAACGTTGCTGATGTCTCTATCCTACAAATATGGTATGTTTCGTCAATCTAGTCTTTATAACATTGTTTAATATATTGGGTGAATTTGATGCTCATAAATCATAAATTAGACATGAGTATAACACTACTATAAATGATATAGGCTGCCGACCGAAGTTGTGGCTAATGATTCCTCCGCCTATTCTGGAGGATAATTTCGAACTTAATGGACAGATTCTTCGAAATGGTTAGTTGAACGTTATGAAAACTAAAATATGGTGCAGGACTAGTTTGTTCAGTATGTGTGTGTAATATTGAATCCGTAGTTATAGTACGGTATTATCTTATCACAATTACTCCACAAGCACGTTTCCATGCATTGTTCGCTCCACCCAAACCAAAATGCATAGTAAATACACCCCCTCCCAAAGTGCAGTACGAATCATTTACGCAAATCCAACAACATTATAACAAATGTGTGCACTCTGATCCCCAATCCCTCCACCCACGGCTACAAGTTAACCCTCATATGTTAATGTGCCTTGTGCGCCCTTCACCACATTTTAATGTTTACAGAAGTCAATCCTCTACTTAGAGATGTCATAGCACCCTCCTCAAGATCCAACATGCCAATCATTGACAATGAGAGTGTTCTCGGCGAAGATATCATGAAAAAGTAAGGCTAGATTATTGGTAGACATAACCTCGTGTTGTGGGTATCATTGTGCTTCATATACACTCACGGCACCCGTGCTCGTAAACCTCATTGGCCACTCCACCCACTCATAGTACATTTACGTGACTCACAGCTTCTACCTCAAAGGTACAAAGGGAGAGGGCAATGGGAATGGTGTGTATCCGTGCATAGCCGGTACGACCAAGATTGCGGAGGCTGTGTATGCCGTTGTTGAATCATGGATTGCTGCTTTGCCCATCAAGTCTTTTTGAATATGACTTACCATTCACTTCTGTCTTAAGCCCTTGCTATTCATACAAAAGTACACGTCACACATCAGAAATTTGTATGCATAATACGTATGTGATGAACGCACAACGTTTGTGTGTATGTACACATGCGTTGAGTCTTCTGCCTTTCAGATAATCACGACATAGATGTCGAGGATACTAGCAAAACTATAGTTTCAGTAACGTGCCGTCCGGTAACATATCATGCTTGCACACTGATAGTTCGACTCGCAGTCATAGTTCGACGTTCTTTTGAAAATCCGAACATGTAATTGAGACATACGCTTATGTACGACATAAGCCATCAATTGGTATCGCAAATGTCGACTCCCTTGAGACTACGCATTGAAAACAATGATGTGGTCTGCAATTTTTGAGCATTTATGAGTAAACTGTGTGCGTTCAATGTGTCCTCTTGAACATTGCTTTTTCTGAAAAATAGTTGTATTTTGCGATAAAATTGTCGTGCATTGTAGCTTTTGAAAGATTTAATGCTACAGAAATAGTTAGTCACAAACAGTTTGACACGTAATGTACTTTCTAAATATGAGTAACGAGTTCGTACACAATCAAAACAATATGTGACGACTTTCGATCACGGCAACGGTCCGTATGTTCACAATATAAGCACGTACCATGTTCGAACTAATATAAATATTTTAAACTTCAAAATTTGTATAGACTTACCGTACAATCCAACTTATGGATTACGTGTTAGACGGGAATAGTAGAATAGTTTAAGTATGAACGACAATAGTGAATTCTTAAAACTATTAAATAAGCTGCCTCAAGATCGACACAATGGTTACTTTCGTCAACTGGTTACTTTCGTGAATTCGAGCAAAATTAGATTATGACATCATAGCCAGTGTTTCCTGGTTTCATTGGTGCCATTATAGTCAACTCTATGATGAAGCCAAACGGCTAGGTTTCAATATTGAACATGAATTTTACTGTATTTGCAGACGGTACCACGAACGACATATAGAAAATTTATACAAAGACAGTTGTTTGTGTTTGTTGAAGCATCATTGTATTCTGAGAAGCACTCATAAGAGCGACTGTATTCACTTTCTTCAGCCTCTTACAAAAATACATTATGTGTAGATACTAGCCTTGAAACACCGTGCGCATGCATTCTTTGACGAGTTGCAAACAAGGTATTTCAACGGATACACATATTAATATATAGTGTGTTTCTTCTTACCAATATTCGTGCAAATTTTATAGAGTACTAATTTACTACCGCGATATAGACTACAGATATGATATTAAAGTTATTGAGTACTATTATCACAATACAAGTAGGAAGTTTTTCATCACAATAGTATTAATATGGTCAAAATGTTACTGACGATATGTTAAATGTTAACGGCGTTAACGGCGATATTGAGTACTCGTGTACTACACTGACTATAAGTATGATTGATGGTACTCATGTACTTACTATACTGACAATAAGTAGTATTCATCTTAATGTTAGTACGCATGTTAGTACGAACTTTTAAGTTAAAATCTGACTCATTTGATGTTCCAAATACCCATAACCATCGGAAACGGTGTCATCTCCATCACACCTACACATATACGAACACACAAACACATATACACGCATACACACACACGCATACACACACACGAACACACACACACGAACACACACACACGAACACACACACACAAACACACACACACGAACACACACACACGAACACACACACACGAACACACACACACGAACACACACACACGTACACACACACACGTACACACGAACACACGAACACAATAACATACGAACACGTATATGCAACTCTCTCTCTCTCTCTCTTTCTCTCACACACGAACTCTCACTCTCACTCTCACTCTCACACACTCTCTCACTCCCACACACTCTCTCACTCCCACACACTCTCTCACTCCCACACACTCTCTCACTCACTCTCTCAGACTCTTGCTCACTCACACACGCTCACACATTCTCGTACACTCACAAGTATACTTAAAAAAACATCAGAACACGATTGTAAACCCAATCATTTTCCCTTATTGTATGCAAACATGTCTTTCTTCGGTAAGAAGAAGACCCCCCAGCAGCTCATGCGTGAACACCAGCGGAGTATAAACCGAGCGGTAGGTTTACAATCTTTTGTGTGTGCGTGTGTGTCTTAATGGTAAATCCGTATCTATAAAACATGTTTATAGCATGTTGCATAGATGCGTATGTTTCAGTGTTGATACGGTCTGAGTTTGTGTTAGTGCTTTAGTGGAGAAACTGTCTCATAGATTTAATTTAATGATAAACGAACCACGATCCGATTGTGTCTCTGACACAATTAATATTTCAGTAGATCAATGTGGCCTTGAGTATTGGTGTACAGATTTCGTTATGATGCTACATTCTTTCGTATATTTATGTGCAAGAATTGATGTAAATCGTGTTGTATATGTGGTATACATATTGTGAAAATGTATCACGCACTGGAAAGTTAGACATCTGGTACATACACATAGATATGCACAAACATCCACACAACGCATAACACGCCAGTTGTAACCCAATTGTGTGTTTCTACAGATTCGAGAAATGGATCGTGAAAAATTTAGAGCCGAACAAAGTGAAAAGAAGTTAATTGTTGAAATAAAACGGGAGGCGAAAAAGGGATGTTCACAGGTGTGTGTATATGTATACATAGTTAAGTAACGCTCTACAAGTGCGCGTGTGTGTGCGATATATGTGAGAGTATAGCTACGTGACTGTGATTTTTGAATAATTCTTATGTATGCTTATGCATCTATGTCAATGCAACAAATGAGTCTCTTGCTTATATGTACATACAAGTCCCCGGTACGCTTTTTTAAAGTTGTGGTTAACTGTATACACATGGGAATGATTATGTAGATACATGGCGGAATGTAAGCGTATGCATTGTATACCTGACTGACTGCTGATGTATGTGAATATCTACTGAATATATTTCTTACTATAGTCTTGAATCGCAAGAGATTTATTGAATATTAAAGCCTACCTTTCTGGATTTAATATATGTCTAACGCACTATTGCGATTGTATACGCCACTCTCAAACACACAACAAACACACAAACAAACACACAAACAAACACACACATATATATATATGCATAGTATAAAACCTTACATGACCGTACACGATACATTTCATAGGCTATGCTGCAAATGATGGCCAAAGACCTTGTGCGCACACGAGGCACAATCCATAAGTTTATGATGATGAAGATTCAATTGCAAGGCGTGTCTATGAAGTTAAACGAAATGAAAACAAATGACCAGATGGCACGTGCTATGGCTGGCTGCACCAAGGTTAACGTGTATCCGTCTCGCTCAGAGCTCACTTACTCATCCACACACTCTCTCTATGTGGTTGTGTCGTGGATGGTTACTCGCGCGCCGTTGCACTATTAATAAGGGATTGGTCTGAAATATGTATACCTACGTGTTCATGTGTACGTCTACATTGCCGATGTCAGCGTGAATGTTCAATCTATCACCTTTGTCCGTTAAACGCATATCATACGATACGAGGTGTATCTGAATTTTTACACGAGCACTACTTTAAAGGACAATTTTTCGTCATATACGCACACTCTACAGGCAATGGGCCGAATGAACAAGCAAATGAATGTACCGTCTATGCAGAAGATCATGATGGAATTTGAGAAACAGTCCGAAATGATGGAATTGAAAGTATGTATATATGGATATCAGTCCCCAGTTACAGTCATATTAGTATAGCACCTCCGTACTAACACAGGATTAATATACCAAGGCCAAAATGCGCCCACATACTTAAATTTAGCCCTACACATACATTCGGAAATTCCCACATCAACTATGTCGTCACGTCAACTGTGTACATACTAAGTTTTATGCATGAGGAATTATGGAACCCTAGGGGTTTTGAGGGTTTAGACAAATATTGGGTTAGCGCTATTGTAGTGTCGTATCCGTTTTTCCTATTTAATCTATACATTGTGTTGTGTGATTCGTCCACGTCAGTTATAGCATACAGTGTGTTCGAATAGACTGAAGACATTCGAGGCACTCCAAAGTATATGTATACTGTACCAAGTGTATGTATACTTGTTCACTCAAATTGTATGTCAAAGCATGCGTAAACTGATTGAAAGTGTACAAATCAATGTTGGTATGTCCATCCATCTTACAAATTTACTGAGAATTCAATTTTGTATGTGATATTATCATATTTACATGTTTGTATGAACATATGTGTATGTTCATAAATGGTGTGGGACATGCGTATTCGCATGCAATGTGTACATATGTACGAACCCATGTTTTTGCTGATGTCAGGCTGAAATGATGGACGATGTCTTGGAAGATACTTTAGGTGGGGTAGAGGACGAAGCAGAGACAGAAGAAGTTGTCCAGAAGGTCCTTGATGAACTAGGTCTTAATCTTGAGCATGAGGTATGTATGAATGCTATATATTGTCATGAAATATGTACATGTGCAATGTACATAGTAGATTGAAAGTGCCTGTCATGAAAGCATTTCGATATGATGCCATTATCTTGAATGTCTTTAGTTGTCCTGATTAAAATATGCACCTGTCAAATATGAAGTGAAGGTTGTTTATAGAATGCGCAGTAGCCTCGTTAGTTGATAAATTAGACTGCGTTGATATAGGTATTTTACTACCTTGGTTTCCGTATTTGTGTAATTATGTACGGACTTAATATGATTGTATATGTGATGTATCTATATGTAGTCGAGGAATGTGAAAAAGATATAGTTTGGGCTTGAGACAATCCATATTGTTCGCGAACACACAAGATTATGTTGGCTCTGAATAAATTGGGATTTACGTAGTTTGTTCTACATCGTGTGGACTACACAAAGTTGACAAGTATGTAGACTAACTTAAATTTTATGATTATCCGTTTTGTGTATTTTTCTATGTAACACAGCTTGTATCTGCCCCAACGTCGGCCGTTGAAGGACTGAAAATGCCTGCACAGAAACAGGCTTTAGCAGAGGGCTCTGGAAGTGCAAATACTGGAGCAACTGTTAACGGAGGTACTGGTGCGAATTCGGGTTCGAGTGCTGGAGGAGGGCCAGTGAATTTAGACGATTTGGAAAGTAGATTGGCGGCTCTCAAAAAAACTTAACATATACATATATTTTGTATTTTTGTAAGACCGCTGTTAAATAATGATCTGTATAATCGTCCGTTATTACTTTCGGCATTGTAAGTTCTATTTTGGTTTTATAATGCATAACTAGTAGATGCACCGTGCAAAAACTGAATGAATTTGATACGCTGGACGATATGTTGAACTGTTTGAAATAGTGAATCCCGAATGGCCTCTTTGCGAATTCGAATAAGATATTACATGTTCTAAAAGTGTTATCTGCTCGTGGCAAAACTTGTACTACTTTATTTATATCATGGGCAGTGTTCGTAGTTAATTCTTAGATTGAAACTTGGCATTTCTAGGAAGATTCCTTATACATTTATATATTATACAGCTTCCAATATGCAATCTATATATAAGAATTAATAAACAATCTATAAAACCTTACTATGGATCTTTCTTCTCTCTGAACATCAGACAGCCCGAAAGAGGCAACAGAAATGAAAGCTTCTGATTTTCGTCACTGCCAGGTATGTCATAGCCATGTAGGTATCGTGCGTTAATAATATCGGCTTTCATACGCATAATAGATGAACAAACACGGATAGAGACTGGCATCTACGAAATGTGGTACTGTGACCTGTATGCAAGGAATGCGCCAAAACCCCACTAGCTTAGGCTAGCTTAGGGTAACGTTAAAATCAGTGCGTCTAGACAACGTATATGTTGTAAGTGGCAATTTATTCATTCCGACCTACTCTGCATTCAAATATACGGATATGAGAATTTTTTGGGTATACGATTTTGCTAATATAGTATGGGTATGCAACCAACCATCGACGTTTCCTAATTATCTTGTTCAATCCATGTTCGAATAGATATTTCACGATACCCGTGTATTGCATACAGACAGTAGTATCCCTTGCTTAACAATGCGCGACAAACTCGAAAACTTGTGCTTCAACACTTTTTCTTAGCGTTTCCTACCCAATAAACTTGGCAAGTTGAAAGCCATTGTGTAACATGAAACAATGCACTGGATAATAATTATAGCCTTGGTAATATCATACATGTGTGAATACAATGATGTGTGAACTACATTATCTATAGCAATATCATACACGTATGGATTTATCACGCGATGATGTGTAAACCAAGTAACTATAGTAATATCATATATGTATGTATATATCACGCAATGATGTGTCCACTTTCTATATGCTTGATGATTAAATTTAATCTATTATTATTGGGTTTCTTGGCAGGCAACAGTCGCTATGGCTTTTTAATTGGTCTATTTTAAAATTCATTGTCACGGTTGCGCAGAAGTCCGAGTGTGCTGTCCACTGGATCGTCATCTGTGGCATTTTGGACGGTATTGAGTTGTGGTAATCTCAGATAACACACACACACACACACTCACACACTCACACACTCACTCACTCACTCACACACTAACTCAATCATTCAGCAGGCGATAGCATGGCCTAACTGATGTTTGGAGGCCCGTCATAATATACAGACGTACACATAACCTTTACTATGTGAGTACTCACACGCGATTGAAAAATATGTGCAATGTGAGAGCCTGTTCGTTTTGTGTTGCCGAAGTAAACATGACAATACATACACACATGTGGATGCACAGACACACGGCATACCGTTGGTATTCTTAACCTCGACGTACAAATTTTCTTGGGATGATATTTTCTTCTCTTTTGGAGGAGGTGTAGAGTTATCTAGTGTGTCATAGTTTACTTTTTCTTCATGCTCACTATGTTTTCCAAGACTAGCCGACGACATATCCGCTGTTGATTCCAACGTATTATAGTTTTCCCGGTCGTTCTGCTCTACATCGATAGCATGCGGCATGGTAAGCTCTGCATAGTGGTCATCGATGATATCTAGGCATAACAGCGGGATGCGTTCAGTAACTCGAGCACATCAACTTGACCCAATCGTACATAACGAGTTCATACAAGAATGAGCAGCGTATGCGTATTCGTGTACACAACACGTAAACGCATATTTTGTTTACAACTATAAACATCTGGTATACAGCATGTATACCATAGCATGTACCCAAGTACGCATACATACCTTTTTTCATTGTTGATTTCGTCATTTTCACAACATCAGTACTACTGCGGACTTCATCCATATTTGAGCCACTGTCACTTATTTCTTCGAATTCGTCGTAGTCTTTGTAGTTGGGGCATTCCTATAAAATAACAGACAAAACCAAAATAGAGGCGACTGTAAATTCCCTTTGAGTATAAATACGAAGTGTATTGGTGAATACTTACAGGTGTGGATGTACTATAACTTCATGCATGTGTATCTGTAGAACACTTTTCGAGAATTATGCGCAGAAGGTCCGCACCTGGAAGAACAAGTTATCGTATATTTCAGCTAACTCTCCAAAGGTTGGTCGGTCTTCAACGGCCGCATGCCAACATCTAGTCATTGTGTCGTAAGCAGGGACAGTACACGCTTCAGGCTTATTCAGACGGAGCTGTGCATGTCTTTGAATAGCAATAAACTCGGAATTATCGCAGAAATCATAAGGTATGGTCCCATTTGAGAATACTTCCCATGTACACACACCGAAAGCCCATACGTCAGAGGCCTCTGTATAGATGCCCTTTGCGCTTAGTGTTTCTGGCGCCATCCAACGTACGGGTAGGATTCCACCCTCACTCTGTTTTACATAGTTTTGTTGAGTACCAGCTGTCAGACGTGCGAGACCCATGTCTGAAATCTTCGCGTAAGGAAACCCTGTAGTGTATTACGAATCTTTGGTTAATTACTGCTTTGTGTATTCCAAGTATACTTGTGTGTGCGTACTTGTGAATGCATGTGTATTTCGTATACTGTGCTTTCACCGGAATATCAGTTCGTGATCAAAGACGGGTATGTAAACACAGCCAAGTGTACCGAAATCTACAAATATGTCAAAATCCCATACATTGAAGGCATAATTACAACCAAGTATAATCCATAAATACATATATATATGGTAGACCACAGAATATGAACAATTAACACCTTCTACGCGTGGGTTACTTCGCAATAGTACATTTCTGGCAGCAATGTCTCTGTGCACCACAGGAATAGTCGCAAGGTATGCTAATCCAGCCGATATCTCGCGACAGAACCATAAGCGCTCACCCAAAGTGACGTCTGTTGTGTTGGTCTGCATATACTTGCGTAGATCACCAAGGTCCATGTACTCCAGGAGCATGTAAATTGAGGGAACTGATAATGTGCGCGTGGATAAGTGTAAGATCAAGTGTGAATCTATGTAAATAAACAAACGTCGTTGTAGTTGGTCTTTATAGTTTCGAAAACACCAAGGCCATGTGTTCCAGACTTCGAAATAGAAATCAAAGTGTGAACGTACAAGTGCCTACGTATTTATAAAGCATACTAAAATACACATACCATCCTGAGTATCGTAGTCGTCTTCATCCATAGAAACACCAATCATCCTGACAACATTGCGATGGTCCAATTCTTTTAATAACTGTGCCTCTCTCAAAAAATCGTCGCTAGCTTGCTGGAAATTTGATTCATCATCTCCTTGAAGTAGTTGTTTAATAGCACATACCACAGCAGTGCCCTCAACAAACACAACACCTCGACATACTTGTCCAAATGCGCCCTTACCCAGTATGTCCAGAAGCGCAAACTGTGTACATGGAGTATGGGTACGATTGTGGAAATTTGTTGAGTATCTTACATGGGAATTCCTCGCACGTATCCATTGTTCACCAATAGTCCGCCTACAATATACACACCGAACATACAGGGTGTGTCTAATCTTATCGTGCCTTCGTCATGAGAAGGAATCGTAGAGATCTAAACCATATATGTACCTACCCATTCACTGTCTCATGTTCATATTGTAGTTCACGCTCAGACAAGTTTGCCGCGCACAGAGAAAATCGTATATGCACATATACACACATCACGTGCAACCGTACATACATGCATATTACATGTATATACATACATACATACCTGATTACGAGGCAACCATCCAGGAGCACGTCCCACACTGTCCAGTTTGTTCTGCGCTGACGGATCATTGTGATCTAGCCACTTGTATTGTTTTCGAATATCGTTAACAACCTCATCAACCGTCTTTTGTCTTGTGGCTTTTATCATCGCATGTCTACTCCACATACAGTACATCGCAGACCCAAACGCAAGAAGCGCAAGTATAACCACAATCGCTATTGCAACGATCACACCTGTACTCAAAGTGTTCGAGCTCTCATTACTAATGATGACGGGCGGGTCACTACCAATCTGGAACCAAAATTGAATTCGAAAATTTAGAAACAACATCAAACTCAATTCATCAAACTCACCCCCTCCTCATCTTCATCTGTATCAAACTTTCTTTTTCATTCAGGAGTCTGAACAATTTAAAGGGATATTTACAAATACTAGGTGTGGTATATTATATTTACTACAGAGATGTAGAAAGGCAAACCATTAGTGGTTTGCAGCGTGTGTGTGCAGGGCGCATGCATTTGCATGGAGTTTCTCTCCTCACTTACCTGGACCTGCTGCACGTTTGTAGGCAAGGTACCCTCACTCACAATCGCGTCCTCAAGGTTGGCCTTTGCGGTATCGGAAAAGCCCATAAAGGCGAGCACACTTCCCGGCTGTGCGCTCAGGTATTCAATCTCGTATAAAGGTACTTCCAGAGAGATGGCCATGCTCTCCGCAAGTTTATGTCCGCTCTCGTCTGTCCAAGTATCATAATCATCGTTCGTAGTAAGTGTGACACCATACTCACTACACGACGCTCCCACACGCCCACTTGTACATGCTGAACATTGTATGTTGGATGTCGAAGTACATTCTGCTGTCACACTAAGACATCCAGAGGCAGGACTACATATCGCACACACCCGATCGGTCACGGCTGTGGGTTGCAAAACCTCATAACTGTTCGTATCACAGACGGTGAGATCTTGACATTCAGTATCTGAAGAATCCGTAGCACTTGAGACTGCGAACTGATTGTCATTACAAACAGAAACCGGCTTACACTGTGAGATTGCCATGTCCATGAAGAATCCCTTTTCGCATGACAGACACTCAACCCCTTTGCTAAAGTCCGTCAGACTGAATTGACACCGCGCAGTGGTATCTACAGTCACACTCAAACAACCCAACGGAATTTCACATGACTCTTTGCAGCCCTCTCCCGTTTTGCCCAGTGGACATATGCACACAGTGTTTGAAGTCGCACTACATTCTTTCTCTGGTACACCTTCTATACCACATGTTGCACATTTGGTACAACTCGCAACTTCATCCACAAAAAATCCTTCCTCACATTTTTCACACTTTGAATTATATCCATAATTAAGAGCGTTAAACATACAAGTTGAAATATCTCCCGCGGTGCAGTTTTTGGGCAATTCACAAGGAATCGTACAATTCTCACCCGTGAGCTGAGGTGGGCACGTACACATTGTGTCTGCGTCAGATGTGCACGCTCCCTCGCTTATACCAGTTGCTCCACATGAGCTACATGGCACACACTTCTCGCCCGAATACCATTCATCAAGTCCACACTCACATGACAATGCACCACTATCAGTAGACACACACTGACCGTTGGCACCACATGATTCCTTTATCGTCTCCTGAGCCCACTTGCACACACACGTGTTTGCAAGATTATCATCACAAACAAGTCCATCTCCGATATACAACGCTGTGCACTTTTTACCAGAATTATTCATGAAGCTGGTCGATATGTTTGGGGGTAAAACGGAAAACAATACACCTTCGACACTCACACCCGAACCATAGGAAGCACGATTGCAAATAAATATGCTATCAGTTATTGTCGCCGACACTGCAGCCCACACTGCTCCTCCTTCTTTTTCGGCGGCGTTCTCCGCAAGTGTGCTGTTATTCACAAACACACTACTCACTTGGGAATATATTGCCCCACCCGAGTCTCCGGCTGTGTTTCCACTTAAAACGGAATCAACAATGAAAATATCAAGACCTACGTCACGAGCATGTAGTACCCCTCCAAACGCACCCGCACTGTTATCGTAAGCCTGTACACGGTTAAAATGTGTCTCTCCTGCACGCGCTACCCCTCCATCCTTGAATGCATGGTTCAGCTCGAATGTGGTATCATTAACAGTCAACTTGGCTGCACATGTGATAACTCCACCCACACCAGGAAGTGCACCAGAAGGATCCTTGAGTAGATCATCGTAAGTAAACCATTCCTCCACAACCGAATTATTCCTGAACACAGAGTTTTTGATAGTAATATCACCAACAAAGGTGTTCAGTGCAGCCGCATTTCCGGCTGCTATGTTGTCTTCGAATACACAGTCATCGATGATCAATACACCAGAATCTGCAGTAAGTGCACCGTACACTACACCACGGTTGCGCTTCAAAGTCGATCCTGCGCATTCATGTGGTTATGATGCGTATCCGTATAAATGTGGAAGAATAGTTATTTAGATGTGCAAAATGAACACATACGTGTGTATTAGTATATTTGTGTATGCAGGAATGTGATGTGGTGTCATGAATAGCTGTTTAGTCGAAACTGATTGAATATAATATAAAGTTCAATATCAATAGTTGTAACGAACGTCCCCAAGCACACACAAAAAGAACCGATACCCTGCGGATAAAATATAGCGTACACAAAGTAATCATACCTAATATGTAGGTAGACATGCATTGTAAAGATACACAGGGTATGGATATATATAAAAATAAAATAAGAAAAATACCTGTGACAACTAAATCCGCTTGGCAGTACACAACCGATGCATAGTCACAGAAGTTATCATTAAACTCACAGTTATGAAATTCAAGATTTCCGTTTGAATTGCCCACCCCTGCCAGTTCTAAAGCAGAATTTCCATTAAAAGTAGAGTTGCGAAATATCCCAGTACCGCTGTCTTCGTTCAGAAAGAAGCATCCACCCACCCCACCATAGTTGTTATTACATGTGAGATTGACTGTCTCAATCCCACTCCGAGCAAAAATAGCTCCTCCAAGTGTGACTCCTGGTGCATCCCACTGGGAATTGCCGTCCACAAGTGTGTCAAAGATGTAAACGCGCTCGTTGGCTAAAATTGCACAGCCGTTCTATGGAGGAGAGGGTAGTGTAAATTTAAGCAAGGGATATATACAACGAGCAAAAATCCTGATTATATACATACAAAGGGTATAATGAGTTGCTTAGTGTGAGTATGTGCATTTGGTGCTTATATGTACAGGATGTATGTATGATGTGTGTACATATGATATAATGGACACAGAGTCTCACAAACGTCGCATACACAAGTTCGTGCACATACGAAGAGAGATACCTTTCCGCATGTGTTACCAATAAATGAGCATCTCTGAATGGTAAAGGTCTTTTGTGCGCCCACAGCACCAGAACCTCCGAAGTTGGCCTCAAAAGTACTATCCTTAACAGTTCCGTTCACTACATTGCCTAGAAATAGTCCCGCTCCGATCTGCATGACATGAAAAATAAATCGGAAGGTATAAATTTATGAGTTTATGTATTTTATGTATTGTAGCTGAGGTAGGTGTACGTACAAGTACTTCTCGCCAATGCCTATAAATCTTCATGACACTGAAGTGAGGCGCACGCATATCAGGAGTACTCTTGCTAGCGTATATGAACACGAGTGTGAGTGCGGCAGTCCGTCCGAGTGCAATGTCCGTGTGTTAGATTTGAGTGCGAGGTTAACTGATGTGGGTATAGTCAACCAAACCAATCGAATATAATATCACATTATGAAAGACGAATGGTGTATAAACTTCACAACCAGCATTATAATGAGCCGAACAAGCAAGTACAAACAAAGTACCGATGCAGAAGTCGAGCCCTTCAATTGATTGCCAATGAATGTACAGTTGCTAACCAAAGCTGAAATACCTTCCAGATTAACACCGGCTCCTGTAAACGCATTGTTTTCATTTCCATTGTTTAAAACGACCATGTTTTGAATGGTAATATTCTTGGCAGAAATATCCAATCCGCGACCAGTGCAATTCTGAATAGTGAAACCGTCGAACATCACATGCTCAATATCTCTGTCTGATGTATCATCCTCTCCCTACATGTTTGTTCATGTGTAATCATGCCAATGAGTGTACAGTAATGTTCGCTTGTTGTGCCAGTAAATACCCTTGCCCCCCCATCATATCCATCCATTTGTCAAACACTTTGATACCTTCGTACAGATGCACATTGACCATCCTAGTGTGCATCAAACTTCTCTCGAAATTGTGTTATTTTCATAACAACAGAACATAAAATATCGAGTAGGATATTGGAGTAGTACTGCATGGCCAAAATAAGCGTGAGTATGCACCACACAGGAAAATTTATGCATGATACATTGCGTATGTATATGCATTCATTTGAGGTAAGATTTAATGCAAGAGTGCAACAACCCATAAGCCATAATCCATATACCGTAACCCAAATTGCATTTCAATTCACACAACAAATCCTGCATCACGAGCAGGTTCACTCAGCATACCGTTACGAATGACTTGACAAAAAATAAAACCAACTGAAAATTAAAAACTAAAATGTATGCACATTTATTCTACTAGGCACAAGTCGTAAAGAGCAAAAATAATTTGATCCACATCTTCAGTGATAAACTTAGACATGCACATGGATACGTACCTTAAAATTGAAGCCCTCGATCCCAATTGAACTGGAAATACATGTGACTTCTACACCTGCACATCCGTGTATAATAATGCTTCTTTGCGTGGTGGGATCGTTCTGTACTGTATCGGAGAGTGTGTTGCTCTGGATAATCCACAATTCAATCGGAGTGTTGGGTGTGAATGAGGACATTGCCTCAGCTACAGACGTATGACAGGCATTGTTTGCGAATACTACACAGGTAGTGTCGGCTTTATTCTTATTGCAAATCTCGGCTGAGGTAGCACTTTGAGAATATGCGTGGAGGACAGAGTTGCACAACCACAACGCGTAAAGCGCATTTCGTGCACTGCGGAATGCCATGGCCTGCACACTTATTTTGATTATGTGTGAGTGGATACGTAGTCTGTACGTCGGCTTCTCTTGTAAAAAGGAAGACGATGTTCTTATCGTATGTGTTAGTGACAAATGGTGAAAGAACAAATGATCCCACACCTGAGAGAAGCCGAAGTTGCGAACAACGATCGTTGCATGTGATGGGTGGGATCTATATATATGTGTATAAAAACGAAAGATGAAGATAATGAATGCTTGAGAATGTTAAGTTACATTGCGTGTGTAAATATAGGGCGACACACCAACAGGTCTCTACAAGACATAATAACAGCATTTCGCCAACAGCGCATCGTATCACATCGCATCGCAGCTGCAAACATCCATGCACGCATGTTACATACAGTGAATCTCTGCTGCGCCAAGTTCAATGCGAAACACAGCGAACGGCACACTGTCCAGCCAGCACAGACGGCTCCGGAGAGGTGAAAGGTCTTTTAAAAGAAGTCAAGGTTTAGTTTTGGTTACACATATCACCTTTGCGACATATCGATCAACAACAACAGTAAGTGCTCAGACAGCGTCGTCGTTAACTTGCCCGTCTGCTCATGGAGTGGGGAGAGTTCATGTAATCGAGTTCGATAGGTTGCACTATAAAGCATTTAACTTACCTGATGCTCTCACACTACCGATACCTGAGTAATAATAACCTGGCACAGGGGTGGGGCTTTTGTTGCTCTCCTATCGCTCGCTCGATCGCAAACGAACATGCGATTTAAGTCACAATGAACATATATATCACAATTGAACATGTACAGTAAAGTATAATTACTCGTAACAACCCTGTTTTGGTAACGCGAGTAGTTGTTTATCCAATCGTCTGTATAGCGTGGGAATACACTCTCTTTTAACTGTGCAAGCATTGCTCGGAGAGGTGCTTGAGAGTAACACAACACTATCACACCACACGAACACTTGTGTCTGTGGCACGGAGACACACAAGCTATTTGAGCTGAGTTAGCCGAGGAGTGAGTTACTGTCAGTTCTAAATGATTTGAGTTTTCCTTGGTGACCTCAAACTTCGCACTTTTGTGCGAAATACCTTTTAACGCACCATCTCAATCCGTTCACTCAAAAATAAATCAAAAAACCAAGTTTATAGCTCTTAGTGTCAGCATAAAATACCATTCTGAATTGTTTCTTAATCGTGTAAAAAAATGTAAAGTACATGAATGCCTTCAGCAGTTTTCTTCGGTAAATGACTGGTTTTGTGCTTACTCATGATTCGTACAATTACATTCTTATACAAGTTTTCGCTGTATGTACTGAAGATGACTTGGACGTGCTCTGGAATGCAATCGTATGTGAAGCAAGCACGGAATGTACATATTGCGCTAAATCCCCTTATTAAATTTATTACACCGATTTCAAGGTTGGCTGGCATTTACCCTGTATTAAATGCAATCAAAATACATCTTGCTCTCCACGTGATGTTTTACTATTACATAAGGTGAGTGAGATTGGTCAAGTTGGACTTTGCGGCCCCATTAATTTATTAACTGGCACACTTGGTGATGGTGTCGAGGATTGATCCGGTAACTCTTCGATAGCTCTCTTGAATCTTGTTTAATATCTTTAGCTCAAGATAACAAACATGATCATTGTTGAAACTGGCCACATGACATTCCTCGCTGACGTGACGGACGATTTCACGCAACACGCTGTAGACGATAGTCAGAATACCACAGCATCGTGTATTTCTTTATTCTTACACTCGTATGTTGTAGTGTTTAGATTATATTGCCTGAGCTTCTCAACTTACATGTCTGACATTCATTAAACATTGATTGAAGCTGACGTGTTTCTGCACGTAGTGGATGAACTGGATATATCACAGATTGTATTTTAACTGTATCGGACCACAATTCACTGAGGGTAGATATTGAGTTTGGCCAACAGGCTCCGCTCTGAAGATACTAAAATGTATTATATTTATACAATAATGCAGTTAGAATATATACATATACGTTATTGAAGTTTCGTGCAAATCCCAATTCGAACCTGTGGCATGTATCAAACTAAAGAGTTCGATTACTTATCTATTAAGAACTTCACGTTTTCTGCAAGTTATAGAGAAAGTGAAAGGTATGCTTTCACGACTTCTAAATGCATTGAACTTTGTGTATTGCTTTGCAACGAAAACCACAACGGAGGATGGTTCATGCTACCACCTTCATTCAATCGTTGTATATGACTGTCAGTACATTCTCCTTACAGCAGTATGCCAGTTTGAGTGTGAATTATTACCGTTGAAGTTACTATATTTCTGAGCAATTCCCCACACCCGAATTCCTACATCACAGCATTCTTACTACATCACTATAGACCAAGCACAGAAGTGTAAAATATAAATACATCGTAAATATACATCTATTCATCTTGGTAGTTTAATAATTAACTATAATCTATTTGCCACTGGCTGTGCTCTACTTTCTGACCCGTCCACTAGTGTTCGAGGGATTTTGGTGGGTTTCCGCATTCTACTTATATGTTGTATACATGTTGTGTACACCGATGTTTACGTGGTCAATTGATCTTATACTTCGCCAATTGTATACTCTGTTAGTCTGATTTGCGCACTACTCATTCCTTCAACAAATTCAGTAGTTCGTCGAGCGGACCTAAATATCCCGGTAAAGATCTGTACAACAATACACAAATAAAGACATATGCCTCCATTACACATTGATATTTAACACGAATATATGTGCGTACATCAACCATGAAATCTAAGTGTTCGAACATAAAAGATATAGGACTAATCAAGGAACGTAAACAACACCGTCGTATATATGTAATATGTATATATATATATATCCTCATACGGGTATCCATGCACTTATCAAGTGATACATGGCGCAGACTCGACAGAAACATGTATTCATAAGCCAGCACGTATATGTACATACATACACGCGTATTCGCATGCATATGATAAACGTATCCACCACGTACATCGCTCACACACACTGGTCGTGTAATACATACCCATCATTCCCGTCGTCTACTGCATCAACAGGCAGGTACTGGCGAGCTCGGCTGACCATGGCTTCTTTCCTCTTCGCCAATGTATATACGGCTTGTGCGCGTGATATCACTGGTTTCATCTGTCGCATTCTGTGTGTGCGAGTTGATGTTTAGAATGTAGGATTTCATCGAACCGCCAATAACGGTATACTTGCAATTAATGCGTATTAAACGCAAATGACAATATAATTCACGACAAACCGTATTTGAGCATTGCAGATATTCGAACGCGCTATGGCTTGATAGTTGAACACACACATAGCCATGAACGCATACATATATACGCATTTCTAGCTCACATGTAAATGATATGTCGCGTATATTACACTGGATCTTTTTCAACTCGTCATGCGTTACTCACGAGGTCTCGCACTCATAGACTCACATACACTTGCACATTCATATATGCTGTTTCTACCCACATGGCAAATACATTCGACCTTACCTAAATGTATTAAATGTAAGCGTGTGAATCAAAATCGTATATCAATTTAAGCACTCTACAGTATTACTGCGTGTGTGGAGAGGTCATGACAACTGAGAAATAAACTCCTTCGTGAACCGGTGCTATGCATATCCACATACATACAGATATGCCAAGACTGTAACATAAGTACCTATTTAGATACACTGGGCTTGCTTGAACCAATGTGAGAAGAACCAAAGATGACTGAGATATTAGGCTACCAATGTCTCTAAAATTTTGAATGACATCAACAAGCGCCACAACTACTTCATTGGAATTGTCCATAAGATCAGCAGCTGTGTGTGTGTACGTATACAAATAAGTGCATCCTTATCAATTATAAACGATTGATGTGCAAATATTGCTGTGCATGCTCGTGTGGATATGCATTTAGGGCGTAAATGTATTATCATCAATAACTGAAGGGAGAAGTACGGTATTAGGAATCGAATTTACGCACTTTATGGCTTAGTATGTTGTTGTGTAAATGAGTGAGTATATAAGACAAGCTTCATTCATGCAGTCTAATATATCAGACAATGAAACGAGATGAGTGAGGTTGCATGCCGCGCGCATGTATAAAATTATGTAGTCTATTGCAATTCGCACGACACTCACGCACATGCAGTTCACTGACATAACATGCATGTCCGGATATAGCATATACGTATGTATCGACACTTTCACACATACGCGCGATTATACTTATACACATGCCCAGACACAAACGCACATGTGCACAAACGTAGTGTATGTACATGTACCAACAACAAGCCAATCGATGAGTCCATGTTCATTGTGTTGAGCCGAGCCTGACACGGGTTGTATGCTAGCCATGCATTCACGTAAACTTATAGGTAGATTACAAACCACCATAGTGCTTTTTGAATCAACAATCACAAGCGTGCGTGCAAATATTGTATAGTACGTAAATCTACAACTAGGTCGAGACTGAACCATTGAATAATTAAAGACAGGCATAAGCGCGGGTTCCTCACTACCCGTGGCATCACAATACGTTAATGCGTGTCATTCACACATATTAAATTTTTATACCTGTGACATGCCCATCTGCGAGTCTGTGCATCATGGTGAGAATTAAACTAAGAGCTCGTTGGTTACTAACCGTACGGTCACATCCTTTCATAAATCTAATCATTGACTGCACACCCCCGTTGTGTGTGAGTTGCATTTGACATTCACGCGACAGCTTGGTGGTCATTTCCAGATGTTCACAAGCTTTTACTAGATTCGTCATCTTTTTCTCGGATGAACCGCCTATGTGGTTATGTGAATATATTACACGAGTATATGTACGAAAGGGTTATTGTTGAGTATACTGGCGTATGTCTTTTGAGTTTGCTCAACATAGGTAACCCCACCAATATAATGCGCACACATACACACCTTTAGCGAGGTGAACCAGTGCCTTATCCGTTATATGCCCGAGTGTTTTCGATGGATGTCTTAAAGCACGTTGTCTTGATAACCTCATTTTCAATAAAAGTTCTGAACTAACTGGTCCCTGTTGCTTTCTCACGATAATGCCACGCACATGCCCCTGTAACAATGTGACGGCTTGTTCGAGTGTGACTTGTGTATGTGCATCTGTGTCTATATCCATTGCATCCACATTTACCCTCCTTGTTGGATTCCATCCTGCCGATTGTCTTGCATGCGAGAAGGTTCCGATACTGGCCTTTGTGCGTGGCTGTACACCCAAAGTGTCCGTATTGGCATGTCGATTTCTCGGACTGCCTAATTTTCGAGCTCGCAAACATTTACGCCACCAACTTTGTATGCGAATTGACGATGACCGATAGTTTTTGTATCTGGTTCGGCACACCCAGCCTATGATCATGTTCGTGATGAGTGCACAAGCGCGAATACGTTTGTAGTGGCGTTTGCGAACAGCCACACTGAATATGAACCGCGCAATCGTGTCGAAAGCCTGTTAACCAGTGCGTAAAATTTACGTTACTACGTATGTGAGAGTATATGCGTGTCCAAATGTGAGCTAGAATGAGAGTAAAGAATCAATAGTGGATGAACATCATGATATGTCGTTTGTATGACACCTTAAAAGCAAGTGCTTGTATTGACTTTGCGTATGTGCATGCTTATTCGTTAAACATAGACATCAACATGTACCCAAACTTTCGCAGCACATCACCTTTGTATAAACAAATATGATATATTCCCCCATAACGAACAATAACATTATAAGGGATACACATGCATACCAACCAGCTGTATACATTCTCACCTTTGTATGAATCGTTATTTGTTTAATCTTACACCTTAGCCAAAATCGTTCAATGGTTTGAATAGACTTGATTTGATGAACTCGGCGCTTATGCACATGGGTAGTGCTGAACAGCCGATAATGCCGGTAGCTGTTGCAAACACGAACAGAGGGTTTGTATGTATATAACTGTATGTGCATGTACCACGTATGTGGATATATGTGTATTTGTGTGCCACACGGATATAGCATGTTTATGCGCCTATGCAGACACACACATGAAGTACCCACTTATGCAAGTTCAGTGTCATTTTGGTACGCAGTGATGAGTACAACTTACTACATCGCCAATCATGCAGATATTCGTACATACGCCTACACCCGCGTCTCGTACGCATGTCTATTAATCACAACAGCTATAAAGAAGCCACTCAAATAACAGCTTCATCCCGGCTGTCAGATGAGAACGCTCCCTTAAAACACAAACCCACGCATGTATGACTCGTATTCCATAATACACAATGCATTAGAGCTCCCATGTTCTTATATGAACAACCACGTACCGCTTCTGTATTACCAGGGCAGCCTTAGCTTTTCTACCCAGTATAATCATTCGCACACACAAGTGGCTGACAAACGACAACATATCATCTTCGTTGTCTGTCAACCCAGCAAGGCACACTGGCGCAACGCCACCGAGTTGACTGACCTGGGCATAGTTTGAGTTGTGGTTCGGGTGTGCATGTCAGTGACTTCACCATTGATTCTTTTAAGCTAGGCTTAAGTTCATACGTATATATGAATATAAATATATAACTATGTGCGCTCGTATGCGTGTATGTCTGTGTGCGTTTGTATAACATTTTGTGCACATTGTATATGCAGCATACCGCATTGGCGACGAGTCGAAAGTTGTGTCGTACATTACCCACTTTATTCAGGTCATCGTCCTATCAAATGGAAGAAAAGAAAACAAACAAGTTTAGTAGGACCACAATCTACTACGGAACACAATACGTATATCGTGTAAGATACAAATATATACATGCGATAAACATATACTATATGCAACATTTACTATAATCAGATAGTTCACATTGTATGTAGATAATTAATATGCCCCGTGTGCTTGTGATGTGCACATATAAAAGAAATGAAATCGAAATTGGTGAACCACACCTATTTCTAAATACGTCAATTGTAGGGTCACACTATACACAACTTGAATAAACATGTATGTATGATATAAGGATAAGTGGTGTAACTTTCGCATGCATATAACATACAATGTACACACGTATAAGTAAATATTTATTTTCATGTATACATATGTATATATACATACCTTGACGTCCTGCTTTACTTCTGAATGCGGAAGTAGAAAAGGATGATAGTATGAAATCAACGAACAAAGTACGCGTCCATCTCTAAAACTCTCGATCGCCTGTTCACCCTCTGTCACTGTGAGGTCAAAATGCCGAGCAACCGCATCACACCACCGTAGCAATGTGGCCCGCTTACTGGGTTGGGATTCAGATAGCTGCTGTAGTGCCAATTGGAGAGGAAATACAAAATTGTAATGCAAAGACATGTGTGAATTCTCGTTTGTTCGTGTGCACTTATGTTGCATGCATATGTACCAAGATGAACAGGAGTATACCTGTCCACCCATCTCGCACATGAGCGTGTCATATTACACATACGCGCATATAATTATGTAAGCATTCGCGCGCACATACATACATATATACACACATACATATAAATATATAAACATACATACATACGTACATACCAATGGAAAGTCGCGTCCCTTTTTATTTCGAAGGTCTAGTACGCAGCGTTGAATCTCACTCTGGACGTCCCTAACATTCAGTGCAGTTTGCGCGTTGCAGTGAAACATCAAACGCCAAACCAAGGCTTCGGTTCTTTCTTTGTGCCTGATATATCGTTGTTGGTATTTTGAGTGTGTCGCGTAGGAATTGTCAACATGTGTTAATGTGTACGTACTGTATGTACATACGGGTAGTTATATGTGCATTAGGTATACGTGAACATGTATTTAGGGAGCGCCAAAACCTTTCTTACTGTGAGTTCATAGATTTGTAAATAGTTCACGCCCATGTACATACCCAGTTACAATATCCATAGGTGTGATTGTATCATCTGCCAGAGACAACAGACCAGGAATGTTTTTTTGGAGTTCTCCCAGTGCGAGAGTTACATTTTCACATTGCTGTATGATAGTTTGTTGTACAGATCAAGTAAACATACAAATGAAAGAGAGAAACACTTTAATATGGGCAAATAGCCAAGTGTATTATCTTGTAGTTGGGTGTGCAATGTACATATATACACTTACATACAGTAAGTCTCAAAGGCGTCACATTCGAATCGCTCTTGGACAAGGAAATTACAGTCGGGAAGAGACATGTGCAAAAATGATGTACACATGCTAAGATGTATATAAATATGTCTAATGTACTAGTGTACTTATAAATACATACAAAAACGTTCATATAAATTGTATTCACTTTAGGCTTTTGGCAACTGGTTTGTAGACAATTACACTTGGACACGACCCATACGTACCCGTCATACCCAAACGTCCATACATAGGAAAGTATGGTCTAAAATGCTAAGTTACATATTTGATAAACGGTAATGAAGCATCTTCAGAATGAAGTAATGACACTGATGCATAGACGTATCCGTAGCCTATGTGTAGTAGGTGAAGACATACACACACATACATTACGTATCATAATACAAACTCATAAGAAGTGTACACATCCGTTTGCATTCTATCACAACCATACGCAGATTTTCACATGCATCCGCTACATACACGCTTGCATTCGCAGCAAACATACCATAGCCTGGGTAGATGCAGGAACCGTACACTTTAGAACCACACCCTCTGAGTTGAACAGCACCTCACTAAGTCTAGCTAATCGAACACCGTCACACAACTGCACTTCTGTCGCAGTCACTGAGAAGTCGTACTCATCTTTGGCCGTTTGTGTGTATGATGTCTCCACATCTGGACGTTCATTTGTATATTGTGTTCATTGTTGGGAGTAGTGAATTCAGACTGTCAGAGTAAGTCATAGTGGACACGTAGGGACATGAGTCAGCAATTGAATAAGGTCATGAGTGGGTGTGTAACTGTGATTTGCTGGTATGGCTGATCGTTTCGTGGTCAAGAGTGTATAGTTTATGTGTTTAAATCTAAAACATACTAATCGTTCGCCATTGCAATGTTCCACGATAATACACACAAACTCGCACATAACAAACACAGATTCATACAAATAATCAAAGTACACATGGACTTCTAAAAATGTACTCACCAACACCTTCACCGTACAACAGGAAACAAAATTACACCAAAATAAATACCTTACCAAGAATTCGTAGTTGTCTGACTATGTCACCCTGTCCATAAAGGAGATCATGGGATATACGCTTCAATACTCCATTTGTTGATTTCACCAAGCTCTCCTGTCGTAAAACGTTTACATGGCAAGATACTATTAACAAGATAGAACGTCTCCGTCCGTATTTTTATGAAAATACATCACAAGTGCTATACATGCATTATGAGTGTGTGTATACCTATACCAAGTAAGTGCAACGCCCGTCCTACAGAATAAAACATACTCGTTTGAACACGCAGGCCAATTCACGACGAGTAGTTCGTCCATTCTCACCGGCTCTATCCAGTAAGAAAATCAACGACAGGAGTTTGGCAAGGGTTTTGCATGCCACCTGGTAAGGCGCGCAAGAACGGCATAGCATGTGGGCTTCGATATACTTTCTTAGTATTACTTCGAAGGCCTGGTACAAGAATTTAAGTTCACATGTGTGAATATATATATATTTCTCTGTGTGGGATATTGGACGTGCACTATTTATTGCTTGTGTGTGCAAATGGCTATGCAATACGTATTTACGATTAGGCATACCTTTCCTTTGCATTGTTTACGAGATACTGGACGTCCAACAATCACATGCAATGCCCTACAAAGCCATTCTCTAGAATATACGTCTAATAGAACTTCCACCAACACCCAACTTAAATGGACGTGCGATGTGGTGTATTGTGGTGACACTACGGAATTCGGGTCGAACGACGACGTGTGGTCAGGTTTCAGCATCATGGTCCCTTTAGATAACAAGCAATTAATGCTTTGGTGCATGTGTATATACACCTTATCACTTTTCATGATCTCACGAAGGTTACGTAAATGATCAGCTTCAGCTTGAATGTGGTCCATCTCCAGGAAAGTTGTATTGATTGCTCTATTAGTTGTTTTTGAGTTGGTGCTTACAGGTAGGGGTGAAGATGTGAATTTCTGTACATCTGTACATGTGTGTATATGTAATGTACTTGACGGTTGATTATGAGTTGTTCTTGGCTGGAGGTGAAAGTTTAGCCAATCTATGAATGCACGGCGCTCAAATGCTTCCCAGTCAGCTGTACGGTGGAGCAAAAATACGTGCGATTTAGTAAGTAATGCTTATAACTGCTTAAATACACCTTGTTGAATACATAAAATACACACATGTAAATGCTCATATACGTACGAGAAAAAAAAGGTAATGAGTAATTATTATATGAACCACATGTATGTAGACCGACAGAGGTACCCACAAATACATGTAAGCATGTATAACACACGAAGAGACATAGACGGGTACTCATGCATATTAGTATACAGAGCGTAATTTGTAAAAAAAAAAAAAGACTGGACGCAAACACAGTGTCTACTGTAGATACCCTCTGCTTGCTGAGTACTGACCAGATACTTCTTTTCATTGTTTCGTCTTTGCCTTTTTTCACCGACTGTGGTAGAGTACGTATGAATAGCACGTTCAGTTTTGAACAAGTAAGAACAGTGCACTATATTATGAATAAATAGATATGCTTGCAGCAGATACGTCTGACATATGCGTACGTACAATTCAATGCATTTTTCGTGCTAAATTTCCAAAGTAACGTTTGTGCCCCTGCACTTTGTTTGTATTTCAGCGTAGAGTATTTGATGCATACCAAATTATGTCTCCTGAGTGTGCACATAAATAAGTTGAGTTCGTTATGCGTAGCATATGTATGTCTCTGTAACTCCCATATACATAATGTAGATCGTACATACATGCGCTCATCCTTATTGTATACACTTTTATAAGCCATATACGTGGTATACGCGCGAACTCACACAACTATTACAAAACGATGACAATCAATGCACCACGCGCATGCATACGCTCAACCACAACATAAAAGTATCATTTCGCAAAGTATTTGTTATCTTTCTGGCAAAGAATTTGACAGTTGATCTCTCCTCTACCATAGCTTGCGACAAATGTAAACATATCGCACACATGCACTGTTAACATTATATACACACGTACATGCATAATACATTTAAAATATGAAATTAAATACTGCAAGATGTGTTTAAATACTGCCTGATTGATTTAAAATTCGCCCGTACATCTACACTGGCATATATAAATATTTAAATATACACATAAACATACAAATGGATGTACATACCATCGCATCCTTCACTAAAATCATCACCATTGTCAAACTCAAACGCACGCTTGGCCCTTCTCTCTCCAACAGATTCGCACATATAATCCCTCTCTCCATCAGCCACACCATTAAGAACTGTTTCCAACCGATACATTCCATTGCATTTCCATTGTATGTTATCTCTAAGTATGCCAACCTTGTTGCCGTGTGAAATGCATGTTTCATAAGCGCGTATATGTGATGGTGCGTGTGAGTGCAATATGTATATAGAAGATGGTTTACGAACAGTGTGCAGAGAAACGATCTAGAAATGTTATTTTTTCAGAAATGATGAGTGTACGTGATTATGCGAAACATATATGCATGCGTGGAACACGGGAAAATGATTACAATGTACAAGTGCGCAAGGAATTGTCGTTAAAATATGTACACAAATTGTGCATGCACAGAGGTAATCACGTATATATGTTCCCATTGTAGGTATATACCTGTTCTGGAGCCCATCTTATAGTTACGGTTGTGGACTCCCCTGCACCAACCAAGACTCTGAAGGACTCTATCTCTGAATCCTTCAACCCACAAGTGTACGCAGATATATTAGTGCTTTCGTGGTTACTTATATTATATACACATACATACATACATACATACATACATACATACATACATACATACATACATACATACGTACATACGTACGTACTAGCATATACACACTCAAAAAAGGAACACCGGAAGACGGAAACACACATTGGGAAGCACTGATACGACATAAATATGTACTTTCACGTACCTGGATGCCTTGAATTCCCACTCCCCTTGTGGTCGATATTCTTTCCACAGTGAGAGAGTTGGTTATGCGTGAGGGGTTGTGCACCTGTAATTGGCAGAAATACCGCCCACCGCACTCCATTGTCCCAAAGTCCAACCATGGCGTTGGACTGAACTCCTGCACGGTTATAGGAAACGATGGACTGTGTAAGTACTTATTTCTGTAAAGATTTCAGATATCGTCGCGTGCGTGTGTGTGTTCAGTATGAGTACGTATTTTGGGCTGTGAGTTGTACGTGCATGAGAATGTGGTTTGTGTACAGTTTGTCCTTACGTACGTGCGTGTGTACATTGCACATATTTTCTATACGTAACATATGAAATAGAGAGATAATAGTATTTTTATTTACCGCTAATAATAGAGTGTTAGGCTTGTGCTGTTGATAGTTCCCTATAGCAGTCAACTTGGTATCAGATGGCGGATGTGTGGCAAACATATTAAGAACATTGCTTTCAGTAGGCTTTAGGACCCTCTTCATTATATGCAAGATCGACTTTTAAAAAAATCCAATAGAGGTGCATACATGTATGCGTGTGTGTGGTGTTGGAGAGTGATGTGAGCGAGAGGTGTGTCGTGAAGCGTGTCTATGTATGTGATGTAAAGTATGTGTTTGTGTGTGCTTATTGCACAACATCGTTGTTTCCCGCCTTTTTTTATTTAAACTGCCGCTTAAGGATCCCATTCTTGCCAGAGTGCAACTAAAGTACATGTGCATTATATGTTTTACGTATGTGCGTATGCGTTAAGTGTGCGTATATCTATGTTGGTGCAACTGTTACGTGATATACACGTAATTGTATCGTGTTCTTGTTCGTGCAAGTGTTAATTTAGTTCATGCTTACACAAGATTGAGGTAGTAACTTATAACTGTGTACATTGTACACTGCACATCTCGATGTGAAGTCTGACCAACCATTGGATGAAGAAGAAGGATCCGTACCCGCTACACGCTGCGAGTTACCTGCGTAAGCAACGCTAATTTTAAACTTTCGGCTATTCAATCGTTACTAGCAGCTATTCCCTAGGACTCACTTCAGGCAATATGTCTCGGGGCGAGTGTTCCTTCTTTCAGCTTCTTGCAGTTATGAGCAACTCTTAGCGGCATTGGGTAATCCAATGCTAGTTGTGACTGGTGTTGCGGACCAAAACAGGGCGAATGGCAATTCCCTTTGTCCCATTACGTCCGAACCACATCCTCTATGAGCGTGTACACTTTTTGACTATTAAAAGATTACACATTGGTAGTCGTACTATCATCGACTACTGGTTTAACAACTCAATTGCTAGCTTTCGAAAACGATCATGTATTAATTCATGCACGCAATTTACTGCTTCCCTCACAATATAAATGTGCCGTAGTTACAAGAACTAATATAGCAACACAACAAATCATGACTTGACAATTGCCTTAATTATCTCGTCATTGCTTGAAACAATAGAAAAGTTTGTTAAATAATATACTTTAATGTAATAATACTTCTGCAGTTCAGAAATGTTATCTCTGTAGCTCATATATTGACTACAGATTTAAAGCTTATTGTATCCGTGAGTAGTGATGTAGAGAAACAGTTTTCCTTCAGTACCGAATGTATTACGTCATAAGATATATCTCCATTTCGTCTCTACTTCGTCGCTTTGTTTACTTCACACTCCGCGCTGTTCTTAACCTTGTCAACCGAATTTTGAATATCACTAGCGGCATTCTTCATAGTTTTCTCGGCATCGTAGGCGGTATCTTTTACCTTGTTACTGGAACTGTTAGCATCGTTAGCACCTCGCTCGGCTGAATATCCGACCTTGTCTGCAGTTCTCTTCACACTGTCGACTGCCTTGTCAGTAGTCGACTTCTCACCGTATACAGCATTGTAAACCGCATCGCTGGCGTTGTTGATCATGTTGGTAGCACCTTCCTTCAAATCCGTAAGGGTATTGGAATTAGCAGGGTTAGAGTTTGACATGTTGACTGTTCTCGTTACTGAACTGTTTTAACTTCTTTTGTTAGATATGACGGTTGAAGTCATGATATATATCAGAATCATAAAACACACATCAAAACCACAGTCTTGGTAATGTACAATATCTTCCCTCCCACCGGTCGGATCCTCAGTAATGCTTCTACTGAATATACTCATGGAGTAGAACGCACTGTCTCAGGGTGCTAGATTCCAATCGAAAGAACAACCGCAGCAACTACCTACACATTTTCTTGAGCGTGATTATAGATAGACGTTGGCTTGGCCCATGCATGAATAAAGTCCTGTTTGTACATTAAACTTAGTCCATTCCCAAATGCGAATCTCTCAGGTAACCAGTTCTCAATGTACTTCAACAACGAAATTAAAATTGTCAGTTTATAACTCGCTTAGAAGAAAAATCCACACGCCTTTAGTTTCTATAAATACATCTATTTTGAAGACTGGTTTGCAACAATCCGCCCTGATGAAACTTTGTTCACGCCCAACTGGATATTGCGTCAGGCATACTTTCAATCAACGTGCTATAAACAAGCTCGTGCAAATAAACTTTACCATTTAATTGGGGTACATCGATACATAAATTTACTATAAATTTAATAAAATGATTGGAACCTCTTTGAAAGTCGTTGATAACGCCTCCCGCTCGCTCCAATTGATTCCCTCTCTACTATGCAGAACAAATAATTCCCCGAATGTAAAATCGGTGATGCCATTGAAACACTTGCAAACTACAACTTTCGCGTTTGATGTGCATTTTCACCAAAGTTAGTCAAACTACACAAGCCACAATTCCTACGGGGTTATTATGCCAATCGAAACCACGAATGAGTGTCTCAAGTGTTTTTCGTTTTCATTCTCCTTTTTAGGTAAGAAAACAACAAAACAGTACATTGAAGGACTCAACATATTACGTATGGTTGCTATAAAAGTATAACACGGTTGATTAGATTATTACACAATACGGAGGAAACTTCAAAAAACATAGGTCAACATGTCTAACGCCGCCAACTCGAATACCTTTACGGACGTGAAGGAAGGAGCCACCAACATAATGAATTCTGCAAGCGATGCGGTTCATAACGCTGTGTACGGAGAGAAGTCCACTACCGATAAGGCTGTCGACTCCGTAAAACGCACTGCTGACAAGGCTGGATACACTGCCGAACGTGGTGCTAATGAAGTCAACAAGAGTGCGAATGACGCGCAGAAGTAAATTCATTGCTGATCAATGATCGCCCCAGTTACCAATCTCAGAAAACGAATTGTAGCAACTGTTCAAATAAAGTAAAAGTTTCTTCATGTATTCAGGACGCAAGCTGTGGCTGGGTGGTACACCAAAGCGATGATATGATTATTTTTCCTGTGTTGCCTACACTAAGCTTATAAACGGTGGTCATCATAAGTACTTCGCAAATAATTCAGTAACCCCTAACCATTTCTCAACATTAAACTCTGATGTATCGATTTTTTCTGTGTTGCTTACACTAAGCCTATAAATGGTGATTAAAAAAGTACTTTTCAATATTAAACTATGATGTATCTATTGTTTAATCTGTTGTTTGATGCTTTTTTATTATGCATGTAATCTATTATTCGGCATATTGTTACCACATGCGGATAGCATTTCTAATACTCTGGTAGAACTCCTCGGACCATAGCTAAGAGGCTTTCTCGATACAGTAAATGCATGCCAGTCCTCTATACAAAAGCAATTATTTTCCAGCCTTCTTCGCGTCACTTTCGGCGGCATTCTGTGCCTTCTGCAATGAGTTTTCGATATCACTCTTGGCATCCTTAACAGCATTTTCGGCATCGTATGCAGCATTTTTTATAGGATTTGTTCCTTCAGCTTCGTTGGCACCACGCTCGGCAGTGTATCCAGCCTTGTCAGCAGTGCGCTTTACGGAGTCGACAGCCTTATCGGTAGTGGTCTTCTCTCCGTACACAGCGTTGTACACAGCATCACTAGCATTGTTGATCATGTTCGTGGCTCCTTCCTTAAGGTCGGTAAGGGTATTCGAGTTCGCAGAGTTTGACATGTTTATGAAATTCTTTGATATATCTCTTTGTATATTGTGATTCAAACATATGACTTCAGTCCTCTTTTATACCCATGAGGTAGTACTTGCAACTTCGTGAATAATCTGGAAACCTGCCAAAGTTCATCCAATTAACCTGCCAAGACTCATTGCTTCTGTACAGGATATAGTCGTACGACGCATATTGTCCATGTAACCAGTAGAACGCACTTCATACTTCATTCATTATTGAGTTTGGCAAGGTCAAGTTCGGCGGTGCATTCATTTCAACAAGCCAGCAGAAGATTGGCCAAGTTTTGGTGTCCGGCCAAAACAGACATTAATGTTACTCTTGAATGTGTGTTGTAAGCGGGTCCTTCGGGCGTTTCATTCACCGCAAATTAAGTGAAAGTTTGCATGGTATGTACCACTGAATTCTTGCAGTTTTCTATTAACTAAAATAATTTCTTTTTATATGTGAATGAAAATGTATGTCAAGACGATTCCACCAAGTGAAACGCGCAGTTGTGTCAACAGTGAAGAGTCAGTAAAACTGAGTACCAGAATTATCAACGAGAGTAGAATCACTATCAACGACTTGATGCTGTTGCGGAAGGGCATTGTTGCGATCGTCCTCAACTGACTAAACACAATAGTCAAACATATTTAGCAGTTAAAACATGTCAAAGAAGATACGAACTACCAGTTAGTTGGGCAAGGCGATTCCTTGTTTCTAAAGAACGGTTGAATTGGGAATTAAGAGTGGAAGACAGATGTTTATAACACTGGTTTTATGCCTACTGAACTATAGAAGCTTTAGCGTCCTACTTTTAATAAAAGTGCACGACTGTTGAATTTTCACTTATTGCCTGCATTTGATTCTTTGCATGTGTTTACTCGAATTGTATATAGAGGTGTAAAATCGAGCTAATTTCTGGCATGTGCTTAACTTCATTTCTACTTACATGTGTGTGTCTGTATATATAGTCTTTATACGCATGCTGTCCTGCAAGTCATGCATGCACATATGCAAACTCACATATTATAATTACTTCAAGTATTTGCAGACACTAGAACCAATATAGGGTTGGCATATACTTTGCAACGAGTAGGTCATCCTCAACGTATCGAGTGTTTGTGCGCTACAATTGCTTTCACTCGTAAAGCAGGACGCAGAAATCGTCTGTAGTAATGCTGGAAATAAGTCTTGAATATTCTGTCAACATGTGACAATGACAAATGCACCATTTGAACGTGTTCGTCTTACAGAAAAGTAAATTATACTTTACTATGGCGGTTATGATAGGATTCTTACTTGTTTCAGTACGGGTATACACTGCATTCTTTCTAGGGTAAGAAGGTTCAGATAGTCGACGTAAATGCTCGTTGTACATGTATGCAGTGATATGTGTACGACCTCATACACCATTCTCTGTACGCAAGAGAGACTGAACGTTGACGAATAATTACTTTCAACTACCAAGCCGCCCCTAAGACTTGGTATCAATTTTGTTAGAGATCTCCTTCAAAATGCATTTTAAACCACTGCGTATGTACACAGCGAAACTTGAGCTAAATTTAAACGAACGCGTAGTCCAACTGTAAGCTATTGAAAACCTGGTTAACACCTACAGCAATTATGAATAAGGGAACAAGAGATTTATCACTAGAAAAGAATCTCGCCTTAGTTTCGAGAACATCAATATGGATAGCCTACTGAACGAGATGACATCAACGTAATTTAAGTAGAGAATAGTTATAAATGTGCGAACGAATCATTCTACAATCATACACACTCCTTCTTTGCACGGAATTTGTATGCACTTGAAGATTATTACTCTACACACATGCACATTAAAACATGCATGTATTCGTAGCTCATTGTGAACGCATGGATTCGGAACATTATATAATAGAGTATACACTCATAATGAACTGCTGCATCTCATATCACGTAGGTTATTTACTAATCATAATTGTATTCTTGTCACAAAGTTGTTTATGTACAAATTTCAAATCAACCTAGACATACTTTAGATTTACCTCTCGCCCTATTCTTGCCTCTGCAGTAAACATATCAAGAGACGTAGAACAATAAGCCAACTGTGACTACACGTATAACAACAGCTTAGTAATATTATACAGGCCGTGTCTTTAGAACCAGCTATCTGTTTCTTGAGATTGTTTAATAAAAGCTATATTTTCTTCGAGAAAAGCAAAAATAGAAAAGAGACACAATTACTAACCGCGAAGTTATTCATTCTTTGTTGACAGGTTCTTGTTTTCACTGTATGCAACATGATGGAATAGAAAGCTAAGTTGGTGTCGCCAATGTGTACTGAACAAATGTACTATAGTATAACAACAAAGAATTATGGTCGCGCGTTTCGTAGCAACTTGCTGGTATAAAACTCGGCTTGTACAGGGCAAGGGTTAGTTGTTTGTGTTCGGCGTATGCACCGCTCAACGCCTACAGGCAGTAATAGTCACGATAGTAAGACTGACTATATTCACGACTTTTTCAAACGTACATGCTTGTGCAATGAGTATCTAGACGTTTGGTACACGGGGGTTCACAAACGAGAACATGATGAATTCGTATCATTCAGTAAGAATCGGTGGTATATCTTGAATCGTTGGACATTTAATGTATGGTAATATGCGGAGAGAGTGAAGATCTATCAAGATGGCGACTACTTTATCATACAACGCTTTGAGGTAGTCATAAGAGATAAAGTATCCCCGTGTATTCCAGGTCTCTCTCATATTGTAACGAAAATAAAGCTTCCTTCGTGATGAAGCGGGAGGCTCCGGTTTTAAACGCCCTTTGCACACTACAATTTAGAGCAGCTCTTGCTAATAATCTTTTCATCATGCAGCACTTGCTCAATAGTGAGAAATGATAGTAGAACAATATCACTGCAAAGTGTCAAATATTGATTCAATAGAACTACATTAATTCAGTCGTGACACTTGAAACCTCGAAACCAGTATTACCAACTGTTTTGACCAATTCTTACGTTGTAACTAAATTTCGCAGGAAGAAGCATTAAGACCATGCTGGAGAATGCTCATAGCATGATATATTTTAGTATATACGTTTATTAACTCTGGGGTCGCTTAGTCGTAGTTCTTCGCTGTGCCCAAGTCTTGACTAATATGTCTTGACCAAGGAAAAGGACATTGCACGGTGCACCATCACATGATAGAGATATCACATGAATAGACGAGAACGCGAACCATAATACACCTTGAGACGACTGGGTATCCACATGCGTGTACTGTACAAGCAAATGTCAGCATAAGTTTTGATGTATGGTAATGGCTATCTGCACCAACAGTCTATGACGTAGTATAAAACAGAAAATAGTTTACGATACGTCGTTATGTATGTATGATAAGGCAACATTTCATGTTGTGCAACCCTAGGATGTAGTCCGATGACTCAAGATTATCTGAATGTTTGTTTCTTCCACGACTTCTTCTCTTCACCTTGCATGCAAGTTGAAGGAGCCACTTTCATTTACGGGAGCAAAATAAACTTAAAAAGCACATCACCCTCGTGAAGCGAGACATGAGCATTTAGAAAGCTAGGAAGAAAATGGTTCGTCACGAACAACTAACAGTATGCACGAACAAATGGCTGCAACAGTCAGAAACCTCTCTCTCTTTCTTGAGAAGGGAGGTGCATACTTTAAGCAATTGGTCTTGAATACGGGAATCTAGTCTATCCCATCTTCAAGAATAGCAACGCAAAGCTGCGGATAGATTCCCCATAACGTGAAGCAAAGAGTGCGAAACAAATGATAAGATTGCTTTACAAGGGACATAGCTACTAAGACATTTATTCGCGCGTCCTCAAGTACTAGATTTTTTATGAGCACCAATTAGTATTCGGCAGAAGTAACCTGAGATAAAGCGAGAATAACAAGGAGCTCGATACTATTGTTTACGTGCAAATACATCTCTGCCATTTATAAGCAATAAGTAAACCCACTTGACTCAATCACTACGATCTTTTAGTTAGTTGTTCAGCACCCATTCGTCGTATGCTGTTCGTCGTATGCTCGATTGACAGCACTCTAAAGCTAACTTTTCAAGTCTTCCATTTTGGTAAATACCTTCTCTACTGGCACTGGTGTTCCACACTGCTCTGTTTCTACACAAAAACAAACAAAACCAGCAAATACAAAATTAGATTTACGATATGTCGCAATTACGACCATAGATGGTATAAGTAGTAGCATTAATAACCCATCACCGTTCAACTAACTGATTCATGACTGGATGCCACATCGGCTTTTCCGATGCGAGTGAACCGACTCACGCAATAGAAATGCCTTGACCAGTCATTCTTGAATAAATAGCGTGCCATAGCTTGGCTTGGTCATTAAGATGGTAATCATTGGACATATATTTAAAGTGGTTCAATTTGTTGGCACCAATAAATAAAGGTTAAACAATTTTACTGGTTACTGTTCTTATAATGAGCTTTAATCGTTAAAAAGTGGTCAACTTTACTCTGTTTACGCCTTTTAATTAGCTATAAATATACCGTCGACTCCATCGTGTGACACAAGAGTCCTGTGGAGGGAATTCTACTGTTATATTGCGAATATAAACACACACACACTATGGTTATATTTAAACCAAGAGTAGTGGTAGTAAGCTTCGGGTTCGGATTTTTTTCTCACAATGAACTCGAACGAGTTACAGCACACACACACACACACACACACACACACACACACACACACACACACACACACACACACACACACACACACACACACACACACACACACAAAAAAAAGGAGAGCTGATTACATATTACGAAAGACAAAAAAAATATTGTGTTTTATCACAAAAAAAAACATGAGCGTAAAATACCTCTCAACTGCCACAGATAGCCACGAACACCATAAAGCAAACGAATGCACTACTTGTGACCTTCAGAATCTATTAGTTTAGGTTTTTCTTTTAGAAATATGGGCCAGTACTCGATCAAAACTTTGCAGAGAAAACTAAAGGTGAAGGATAGTACTCATTCTACAAAGGCCGACATCATACCTTCCCAATTGAATTCTCATTACATAAACATGGATCGGGTGAAGGTTGGTAACAAAAGACCCAAGTTCGTACCCCAGTACTTGCCATTTGCGAAGCATGACAGTCTGGACAATGCTATTGGGTTTACCCTTAGTGAAGATTCTCTGCATGGTGAACCTAGACAGAAGATAAATATGTGCGAGAAAGCAAAAGAAGTGTTAGCTTCTTCTTCTGAAAACTGTGCACTTGCTTCCTCGGATGGAAGGGAACATTTTGATCAATTTATTACTGTAAATTCACCCTCTGAAAGGCGTAAAGTTCCGTCTTCTACGCGTTTTGCAGCACGACTGATACACCATGGAAAGAATCGCAATCGCGAACAGATAGTGCCTGGATGCACTCGATCTGCCGTAATGCCGGAATCTAAATCACTGCCAGCCTCATCTCAAGCAATTCTCCCGCCGGCTAGTAATTGGGTATCGGTAAAATCAAGGACAAATCCTGACTTTGTCAGAAATGAGCAATTGAGCCTGCCAAGGTATTCTCCACATCCTAACGTGGGAAGCCCGCACTTGCGTCAAAACTCACACCCGGAAATGTGCCGGAAGATAGGTATCGATGCCACCATCAAATCAGGGTGTACTGCTAATTATCAGTCGAATGGATCTGTGAAAAAAGATCTTTTCGCTCCTGCAAATAATACGCACATACATGGAGCCCACAACAGACGCGTTCACTTCATGGATCGAATTTTCCAAGCGCATACGTATTCTTGCGAAGACTACGATCGTAAATCTGCCAATACGGCGCGATCTACTGATCCCATCGATCAAATGCGTACGTACATTGATTTGATGAGGTATAAATTAACCGAAATGCTGGTGCACGAGGATTCTCTTCGCAACACCAATCAGCATTTGAATAACTTGCGTGGCCATGACAAAGACGTGATGATCAGGATTTTATGGAAAATATTAAATGAGGCTGCCAACAAGCAAAAGTAGTCGCCAATCACATATCAAAACACTTAGAAACATGAAATATATCAGTGCAAAGAGTTGCGCGATAATTAGGGAATAAATAATTGCTTATCGTTGGGAATGAACCATTCTGTTGTTTATTAATAACAAGACTAAGTAGCACAATTGCTCAATGAAAGTTGCAAAGAGACTGTCTAGTTTTTTGTTAACATGACAGCAGATAACGAGGGAATAGTAGGAATCTGGACTGAACATTTTCGGCTGTGAAAGAGGAGTTTTCAAGTCTTTTCATTCTTATAAATGCATTTGTATTTGAACATGGTAACATGTCTCGTTAGCAGTATATTTAGATCAATCATGCCGAAAAGTAACATGACTACTAGGAACCTGGTCGGATTGTAGATTTTTGTGTGTAAAAGAACAGTCATAAGTCTCTTCATTCTCATAAATATTCTGTCTTTGAACATAGAAATATTAGGCACATGCTTACAAGCACAAAATGAACAACTTACTAGTTCCCGCATATACGACAAGAGTGGCGTATAGATATACGCATACTTTTTAATTATTACATACCCACCACACCTTGCAGACATATACACGTACTTGAAGAGTACAAACCCACAAAGAGTACTATTTTGGGTTCTGTGTACTTATGTGACTGTCGGCACATTATTGTAGTTCAAAGTTCGAGTGTGTAGTCTGGTTTTGTTGATAATTCTGCCGTTGATTCTGGTATACATACCGCTTACCCAAGTCAAACAAACGAATAAAACATATAAATAAATGATGTAAATATGTAACTAATTGTTTCATGATGGCGGAAGTTGAGACACGTGAAGTAAACAAGTTTTCCGCCGTTTGAAGTAAAACAACGTGCATACTCAAAACAGTGTTATGTAGGAAATATGTAAATATCAACACATCATACACACACCACATAATGTTGGTGTTATATGAACACAACACAACACAGTTTAAGAGTTCTTGTACTGGGATCGCAGACGTTGATAGTGGATGCCAATGATACTGGTTAACGCCTCTTGTGTCACACGATGGAGTCGAGGGTAAATTTATAACTTCTATCTTACCTTGCGTTTCATGTATAAATACTTTTACATGTACATATAACTGGCATACATACACATGTGCATGCATATGCTTCCACATTCACTTGCGTGTTCACCTGTAAGACTGAAAATAGTACACCTACCAATATGTCTCAGTGAGATTTCAAATTCTTGGTTTTGAGTGAAGATTGTGGTCAGCCGACCATGTATATGTGAACGTGGGTTTGTTGTGGAGAATGAACCCAGACATGAAAAGTGGCCTACGTGATTTTGAGTATATGCCCGATGTTACTGTTAAATAGGAAATATGATGTCAAGTGATATATAAAAAATAACCCGTACATATTTCAAAATTGTTCGTTGTTAAACATCATTTGATACCACAAAGTGAACCAATTTGAACACTTGAATGGTTAAAAGTATAATTCGTTAAGAGTACATTTGTGACTTAACTTTGAAGATATTTCTATATCCATTGGACACTAGCAAAATAGTTTAATCTATTATGATTTTACTAATAAAACAAAAACAATTATTTAAATAATATAATAATTGGTTTATGGTACAAAAATTCAGTGAAGAATGTACATACTGTGTTGATTGTGTTTGTATGTGTATGTTTTTTTTTTATCATGTACATATGTATGTATGTGTTTATCTCATTCAAAGTATGTATGTGTATATCCGCATTCATTGAATGTTTTTTATGCGGCACAACTCATCTTCACACATTAAATATTAATATAGAATGGAGTTTGTATCCTTGTGGGCATAATATATACTCAGTTTGCTCAAGATGTTGCGTATTATGCTCACTGACAGGAACAGGGCGCAAATATATTGGCCAATCCGGATCGTACTAAAGTGAGGGTACGATTAAAGTGGAAAAAATTCTATTGCATTCTCTCAAACTGGGAGGGTATACAACAGATATACACACCCCTAGAACTCATCTAACTCACCGGGAACTCTTAAACCCATATTTCTTGTTTTTGATGTTACCCGCATAAAAATTGTGTACTTATTAATTATAGTTTACTTCATCGACAGTACAAATATGATGAGCATAGTGGTTTTGGTTTAGAAAAACATGAAGATTCAACTGATTTTCCTTGCCATTATCGTCATGACTGGCGCAACAAGCACGATTGCGTGTAAATCCGAAGGTGCCAATTGCAACATGGACACTAATGACTGCTGTGGAAGTCATGTTTGCACATTTAACATTGGTGAGGGCGACATATGCGTTTGATTACGTCGATTTACTACAGCCATATATACATTCGAAAGCTATTCTGCACAGATGTTCCATTGATAGTGGGTGCAGAAGCAGCGGTGAGAGTCTATCAGTTATAGCTGAGCGATTATTAATAAAAAATTGTGCGCTGTAGATTGTCGTTGAGCCAACACTATCCAAAATGCGGCACTCCTGGAGTGTTTCGTCAACAGACGATGCCTCTCCTGCGGCATACGTGGAGTGTGAAATAAGGACGAACCATCACTGATATCTGGGTGACTCTGGTTGGTCAAAAGCGCGTCAGGATATATGTTTATTGAATCAATAAATATGCACTCTTCAAAAGTGAATGGGACGCTTGTGTTATGTTTCGTGTTTCGGTTATCTTCAAGCGTGGGAACTGGTGACTCTGTAGTTATTGATGTTTGTTTTATCCGTTCCAAACGTGCCAGAAAAGAACACTTTGTAATTAAAAACTGATTCCGTTCATTCTTCATATTTTTTACGAATTATAGTTGTACGCCACTTCAGTTCTCATTAATATATATCTATCTCTGAACATTGCTGACCACAGCGAGTATAGATGATTGGAATACATTCCACGTCACATTAAAGTTTCTATGCAATGGCGAATTTGATGTTATACGCTTATTGTACTTGAACATACCGACAAAATAAGGAGAATCCACTGCGAGAAGATCCCTTGTTAATTCACCAGGAAATTGAGTGTGTACTTGTATTTCTTACATACTTAAGTTCTGTTTGCATGAGCAATATATATGCGGGCATGATAGATACACAAATACAATATAAATGCACAAGAAGCGGACAGCCCACAGATTAGTCGCGTCGTTCCCTAATGCCCCGGTATAAACCAATTATACATTCCCAAAGCTGGCACTTAGCACATACTCGGGCCAGCTATGCATAGCAACTGGTAGTAACAAGTGAAAACAAGAGTTAAGTTATAATCTTACTTGGTGTTGCTAAACAAGTATCCAATACACGTATTATCAGCAACCAAATGGCCTATAGTCTGTTGGTTCGGTGACGTTCGATCTGTTTATGGCATTATTAATACAGTAAAAAGTAGTTTAACAACGGCGTATTCAAGCACGGGTGATATGCTCTAGTGCAGCACATGACTTCTAGTCCGTAGAACAGCGTTGATTTACGTGACTTTTACAGTTTTTTGGGGTTGCAATATTTGCCAATATAACTGCTATTTTTGTGCAATATAAAGTGCATGAATATAAATTACCGTGCAGCTGAAACCGCATGTAGAAGACGAACCGAAGAATATAAGTGTGCAGTAGATGCCTATTGATAAAATATGTTTCTTCTCACCGATCGTCTTCAAAATCCGGATCTTGATCCAATAGAAAACCGGACCAGCTTATTATTATAGATCATCAACCATCCTTGCTATACCATCGAACTTGGGTGTCGAGTAAATTATTAAATCCTTTCTATTCCCGAAGTCCGTCAAATGTATCTGTAGCATTTTGAAAATTTTGGAAAGCCAACAAATTATTGCAAGGCCAACTCACGGATTAGCATGGATACGTATGCATGCAAGCAATCAAAAACTTCCCGGTGTGCAACTGCGAGAATGGTTGGTATACAGTCCGACTGGACGGAGCAGGCGAGCGATCGCGTCGAGCAGTCGTAACGTCGTCTTGTCTTACATTGTCACCTTGCATCTCGGTGGCGTCAACAACAACAGTCCGAGAGTCGAACCATGTTGCTTGTTCTACATTATGTTAACTTAATCTTCAGCACATTGGTTCACATATTATGAATAGTCGACTCTTAATATGCGAATGAACATGAACACGCGTGACTAACAAACAAACAAACAAAAGTTGTTAAATAAAATCGGGCACAATCTGGATAAAGGGGTGGACGGACACTCTCTACAGTATCGTATAGTCCGCATTAAGTCATGTAGAAAATATATATATGAGCCAACCACATTCTCTAGAAATACCAAGGCTGTTTTGTTATGCAGTAAAACATGTCATGGACAGACAAGGATACAGTGTGAGGAAGAATGGCGATGTACTATTGGCAAACATATTAAGAAGCTCAGTAGAAGAAAGCCGTGTCCAGGACATGATTGGATTTGGCTTTTTAGCCAATTCATGGACAGCTTTCAAGTGGCGACCATACTATAAACCATGTCCAATCAACTATTCTACGAAGATCATATCATAGTCTCAGCGTATCATAACGGATCATCCCGTCTACGTCATTATCAGATCAATAACCCTTCTTCTTGAGCACACGGCCATAGATCGTTCAGAACGGGTCCACACTGGGGATAACAAAAATTGCCCACACGACGGACAATGCGACAGTAGGGTCCAATGAGATTCAATGAACGCTATAGAAAGACGTACAAAGAGAGATGGAGGGATTAAGGCCTGGCTAGGAGGACAATGAGTACAGACAGACGGAGAGACAGACAGACAGACAGACAGACAGACACACACTTTCCCCTGTCCAAGCAACACTAGCACAACTACATATTCAATGAACACCGCTAGACTGTGGTTGACTATTCGTTCTTAATTTAGAATGGGAGGAAAGGTGACCTGAGGGGAGTGGGAGGGGGTTTGGTAATGCAATAAATGTCATGTAATGCCATACCATGTAATGCAATGGTAAAGAATATGTAATACGAATCATTGAGTGTATGGTTTGGCCACACCCACCAGTCACATAAGACTAAGAACGAACATAGTCCAAAGATTGGATAAACGAACGAATGAAGCACAGGCAATGCATTGCACTGCAACGTACTGTATACACACTCCAAACTGACTGACCAATCGACCGACCGACTGACCGACCGACCGACCGACCGACTGACCGACCGACCGACCGACCGACAGACCGACCGACTGACTGACTGACTGACTGACTGACTGACTGACCGACTGACCGACTGACCGACTGACCGACCAGTGAACGAAGAGGGACGAGCCGAGGACGGCCCATTACGGCCCAAAGAAAAAAATAACAAAAAAAACACATGAAAGCGGGGTAAAAATTATTTTACTTACAGGTATAAACGAGCATAACAAACCTGTTTTTACCGACACCACTGGATTGAATGTAGCTGTATAAGTAGGTTTCAAGAGGAACAGAGAGAAAAGATGGGAAGAAAGAGGACAGACAGACAGACAGACAGACAGACAGACAGACAGAGAGAATGAGAAAAGTGAGTGAGTTTGTGAGTTTGCGAGTTTGTGAGGGAGAGAGTGTGTGTGTTTGTGTTTATGTGTGTGTGTGTGTATATGTGTGTGTGTGTGTGTGTGCGTCTCGCTCTTGGTGTTATAAGGGTTACTACAACTGAAACGTTTTAGTTTATTGCGAAAGAACAACAACATTGAACTTTTGAGTGCTGCGAAGCTTACGCTAGAGCTTGTTCTCTTTCTTTTTAACATAATATATATATATATTCGGTGCGGATTGACCGTCTCACCGTTCTTCAAAATCGTCAACATAACTAATTTGCGAAATGACTTTGCCAACAACCAAAAGAGTCAACCACAAATGGCATTATTCAAACAACGAGGACTTTGCTGCCAAGAGCAGCAAGAAACGTAAATCCAAAGTAACAAAAACTCTCAGTGGGGGTGTCTTAACGAAACGTTCTGGCAGTACTCCTAATTCCGTTGTACGACGTTCGTCAACAAAGTCTACCATGCCAAGTCTAACAGGCTATAATCTATTTGGCGACTCACAACTGAACTCACCTACTTCGTCGTACGACTTTATTGATACCCAGAATACGACTCAGAATACCCCTCCATTCCAGGATAAAGCATTCTGCAACCCTTTGTTACGCATGAGCTTTGATGATTTGCTCGACTCATCGTACAAACCGCCAGTGGGAGACTCGGGGCCGCTACGCAAACAAAGCACAGTCAGTAACTTTGACTCCGACTCTGGTATCAGTAGTCTAAATTCGCCCACCATGGTTTCATCGCCTGCAAATTTTCATGAACTGGAAATTGATGACCTGATAACAGGCCTAGACGTCGTACCATCCCTCAGCACGAACGACAGTCTCTTGCAAGACTTGCAGTTCCCCAATTTAGAAGATGTAAATCTATTGACTCAAGATCCAATGGGTGCTAGTGCATACTTTGGAATGAGTGATACGACTAACGTTCTTCACCGTACGCAGTGAAAAGCTATCAGCCCAAATGAGTAAGCCTACCCTTAGCTACTTTCCGGAACCCCGTCATTAATACAATCAAAAGGGGGCCTCGCTGTATCAAAAGAATCACAGTAAGTTCATTCATTTGTTCGTTCAATACTGTTGTTAGTAGTTACAGGGAACACGTACACACTGCACTACGCATGGAAGATACGGGGGAATGCGATGTGTTATACACGGACGCCAGACGTCAGATTGGATGGCAGCCTCTAAAGCCGACCAGCTGGGATATCCAAAAGAAAATTCCCATCCACACGTTGTTATCTGCACGAATGGTACAGTGTGGTCACCTTCAATATATCATCGGCACATTGACACAAAAACTTCAAAAAAAAATATATTGTATATAGATGGTAAACGACGACTTAATATGAAAGCACCTAGGAAGTGTGAAATGCAAAACGACTTCCTGTAGCAAGTTTCGGCGTGTACATTTAATGCTAATTTATAGTCCATAAGCACGGGTGCCTCTACAATTATTGTCACGTTTTTACGTAACCGAGATTTTACTCTTTGAACTCTACTAACAGAAATTTTATAGAATGGGCATTTTGCACTTTTGTTCTGGCCCACTTTTGAGTCGGAAAAAGTGTTTTCGGCATTTTTAAAGTATCTAAACATTACATGAACACCATACCCAACTATGGGTGATTATATAGATAGTGTTGTTCTTGCCTACACTTGGGATATATCAAAAGGTTTTCTCTTCACAGGCGACCAAGTAAAGAATGACACGGGAGTGTTGCATCTACATGGGACGTGAAGTAACACGGGTATCTGAATTACATTTTTATGTGTGTGCACTTGTACATAGTACTGTCAATGATGGATGACGCTTTGGTTGAGCAACACCTTTCTCTGTTTATTACATTTAGATGGTGCTTGGCAAACACGGTCAGTGATAATTTTAATTTTATTTGAAACCAGTTTACACCGATGCCCTGTTAAATGCAAGAGATTGAAATATTCATGCATGCCGTTCAGTATGCATATATATCATCAGAGACACTTCGTCACATAATGGAAGTATATTATTGAACTCGTTGCTAGACAAACAAGGTCAGAGTTGGCGCACGTACGCACACGACGCGACTTATTAGTAGTAATCTCTACAAACTAGTGTTTACTTGCTGAAAATTCTGCGCTGAGTATATTGTAATTTTTTTCTTAGGAGAAAACGTTGTGTATTGATTATTGACGTAACGTTAGCTGCTTTCCTAAATGTAAATTGCGATGAACAGGAATTTTACGTTCTCAAAAACGACTGGAAATAGATTATAAGTTCTTTTAGAATATTGATTGTAGGGCTCGCTTTTCATCAACAGTGGAAGGAAGGCAAACAGGGAGAAAGGGAAGGAAGGAGGGAGGTTGGTAGGGAGAGAAGGAAGGACGGAGGGAGGTTGGTAGGGAGAGAAGGGAGGTTGGGAGGGAGAGTAGGAGTTCTAATTTCTAATTCAAGGGGGTCGGTGGTAGTGGGCGGTTGGGCGTGCTTAGGTGGTTGCAGATCGATCACTCAGCAAGCAGCATATGAATGAATGAATGTCCGTCCTCCAGATCACTCTGCACCAGCATATGAATGTCCGTCCTCTATCACTAGATTTACATTTAGTTTTTGTTTATCTTCTCGTTTATCTGTGGCAGATACCCGGCACAACTATGCAAAAGTGTAAACATTAGATTTTGAATAATACGAAACGATCTAATGTGTTGAATAAAGTATGCTTTCTTGAGATTATAGAATTAGGTTCAATCGTACTTGAAAAATATTCAAATATGTGATGAATGAATAAGTAAATATATGTAAACCGGTCCGGCCGGGTAAGTGAACCTCCAAGAGCATAGCGGTGACACAACATGGTGGAAGTTCTGTTGAAAGTGATCATCAGCGAATCAATTCACCATACGTTATCCCCACGGAGTTACATTGACCAACCAAGAACAACTTATTATAAAATAAACCAATATAATGTGAGGACCACCCATTCCAAATCGAACTGCGGTAACTGGTGAGGGTCTTGTATCTGATTAATAATGGTTTAACGAAGGGTTTAATAGTGGTTTAACGGTAGTATGTGTTTGTCTCAAATTACAGTAATTTGGTAGGTAGATCACCAACGATAAGGGCGTTTCAATGCACATTTTCACGCCCACTCATCCCCATCTAACAATATCAAAGGCACTCTACACCCACGTTTACACACACGTACATACACATAGAGATAGAAACGGGCATCCATCCACTCTTGCTAACCTTCATGATTATCTCATAATATACCCAAACACACATACGCACACCGTTCAAGGGGTTTGTTCAATCTCGAAGTAGTTTGAACATTGTTGGGTCTGCATTGGCTGAACTATAAACCGGATTAAACATACAGGCAGCGTATACCTCAAATATCTACCACTCCCGGTTGTTCAGAACGACGTCAGAGCAACATGGGAAAGAAAGATCAAGCATTAACTTTGCTGAACATGCCTTTGCAAGAGGTGAGTGGAACAGTATCTTTGGGTGTGAGTGTTGTTGATTCTGTGCACATGCATTTATATACGAGTATAGTACAAGTATTAATCCATAATTCAGCTTGAGATCTTCATACGATAGTCATTTGTTCATACTATAGGATGAATTATGTATTCATAAGATTTGTTGTTTTTCGTTCTTCAGTTAAAATGGTATATTGTTGAATTACGTATTCATAAGATTTGTTGTTTTTCGTTTTTCAGTTAATATGGTATATTGAGTTGAGGAGAGGGTTACGCAGAGTGTGTTTACGTATCCAAGTAGCAACAAGGGTCGTATGGTAATTACCATCTCGTTGAAAGCCAAAAATGAATTATGAACCGTTAAAGTTATAATCTTCTTCATATTCTCGAGCGAGCAAATGCATGCATGCAATCGTGGGTACAATATTCACAAGTTCATTGAATATGTGGACTTGTGGAAATATTACCCGAGAGTGTTTGTCGATTAATTTCCCCAGTTGCTGTTCTGATAAGATTATCTACTCTAATTTTACTCTAGTAGTTGCGTAGAGCTATTGTTACACAAGTAGTACTTGGGTGTGTTTTCTGTGTCATTGCTTCTATAAGTTTGTTTTCGCATGTCGCAGGCTAACGTTCTTTGAAGAAGTGATTGCACAGATTTGTAATTTTCAAGGTTCCACGAAGCTCAATTATTGTTCCCAGTTGCCTCAGTTGCCAATTGTACTAGCTAGCTATAATGGGCCACAAATTGTACTAGATATATATGGCCGTCAAGACCACTCCTTCGGCGCGTGTGTGTTCAAACCACAATATTCTGCGTACTGTGCGTAGTGCCTATATCCATACATCTATTTCCATTCTCTTGCATTTTAGGCTGCCAATTGTAGTGATGAAAAGGGCCTCGTACCTGCACCTGTGCAACTTACATGCGATTTTCTTCGCACACAAGGACTGGAAACCGAGGGTCTTTTTCGTAAGGCAGGAAATAACAAACGTATAGATACGCTTCTGCAAGACATAAGTACATACTATTTAGACAAAGATTCAAGTCAAGTAGATAATCCTGAACGTATTCTGTATGATTTGCTTGGTCATCCCTTAGTCTCAGTTCACGACGCTGCCAATGCGCTTTTAAGATATCTTCGTAATCTACCAGAACCGCTTCTATCAAATCAGTACATACCATGTTTTTGCCAGTGTGTAGAGGATTATCAGGAAGTGGTAGGAGATACTGCAAGACTATCTGAATCGAAAGATGTGAAAGAAAGTGCAGTCCACGTGGATGCACTTCAGCTGCTTCAAGCTCGCATGCAGTACATGATTACAAAAATGTTACCGCCTGCGAATCGGGAGACATTAATGGTTGTTATACAGCTATGTACAGCACTATCGGAGAAGCAGGAAGTAAATATGATGACCCCCGCGAACATTGGCGTGTGCATTGGTATGACGGTGGCTACGCCTACTGTGCTTCAACTCATTATCGAGCACCACAACATCATAATACCCATGGACGACTCTAAGAAATTCTCTGGAGCTGTTGGGTATAAAGCTATTCTTGGACTGGATTTTAATCGTAAAGTAGAGAACATGCGCGCATTTACACTTAGTGCCGGGTCAAGTGCAACGGATGGATTTAATCTAGGGACGCTTACGTTTGCGGGGAGTGCGATTAACACGAGAATGACTATGGAGAAAAAGGGAGATAGGCCAACATCATGGATGGGAGTAGGGAGAAAAAAAGAGAAACACGCAGAAATCGAACACAGAAGAGGGAGTTCAACGGTAGGGCGCACAGAAGATAAAGAACGTAAGGGTAAGAACAGACTGAGTAGTCTGTTCGCATAGTTCGATCCATGTTCTCGTAATTGAATAGCCTATTCTGGAGATGTTAGATTGCATATACACGGTGCAATCTTACTGCAGGTCCTGGCTGTTGACAAAAAATTCTCCACTCTCGTTTTCCAAAAAGCACATGTCTCTCATCAAAGTGTAGAATAGCACACTCACACTCACCTGACCACTGATGTATATAGAAACCATTCAAACAGCGATAAAAAAATTGCTACCGTTTCACGACTACAGACGGTATATAATTATACCATGTTCATCTTTTCCCCAACTTTTATCAGGTGCTTATGTGCATAGTGTGATCCAAGAAGGATATACACTGTATAGGTAGGTGCACGTGAGTTAGCTCGATAATTTGATCGATCGTTCACTCTGCTGCAATAATTCGAAGCTGTTTTCACCATTTTCGTTTATTATACCGGAATATAAAAAAAATACCTCTAACCTGTTTTAGGATACCTGTGCACATGGCCTATATGTAGATGTAGGACAGTATATCATATTTATAGGTCTATCCTCTCTTCTGTGGTAAGGTATAATGCCGCATCTCGTCTGATAAACTTTTTCGCTAGTCATACTGATAACCCTCAAATGTTTGTCAAAGTGTCATGTCAAATGTGTGTCAAACGTCACCTGGTGATACACGTAACACAAAAAACAAAAGCAGAAACACGGGCATATACTTACACACACACACACACACACACACACACACACACACACGCACACACACAAACACAAACACAAACGTGCGAACTCAAACAACCACACATGCCATGTCGAGTGAAGGGCCTGTAGATCCTGAAATAAACGATGAACCCACAGCAATTAGTCGTGGAGAAAGTTACAAATCAAACAAACAGTCACATTCCAAAACCGTCCGGAGTAAGGAGAAGGATGCATTTGCTTCCAATGTAAAAGCAATTAAGGCCCTTGGGATCAAGGTCAAGGCTAATCCATACGACTACGAAGCACACGTATCCTACATCACGACATTGAAAGATCATGTCGACAAAGGAAATGGTGTTGCGAATGTGGAGTTACTTAGACACGCGCGTGATCAAATGCGCAGCGTGTTTCCGTTGAATGAGATGTTGTGGCGAGACTGGATTAATGATGAGAAGGCGTTGGAGCGCTCAAGCGGTAATACAGGTGATAATACTACTTCGGGTAGCCATACGGACAGGATCGGTGATTTGTACAAGCTTGCTTTTCAAGACTACCTGAGTGTTCCTTTGTTGCTAGAATATTGTCAATACATGTCCGCACGAGTGAACATGACGTGTACATCTGTTGGAAGGCGGGTATCGAGTGATAAAAATGACGACGATGCAAGCGATGACGATAATACGCACGATAAAATGAACGAAACAGCTATTGAGCATGCTAGAGAGGCCTATGAACGAGCGTTGGCACAGGGGGGGCTTCATTTGAGTGAGGGGATTCAAATATGGAAGTCGTACATTGACTTTGAAACCGCTGTATGTGACATGATTGAAGAGCTGTATGATGACAACGATGAGATGAGTGTGAACTTGGATGGCAAGCCATTGAAGCAACAGCAGAATCGCATTGCTAATTTGTACAAACGTGCAGTCAGTATACCACTTCGTGGGTTGAAGACCATTCGCTCAATGGAAATAGAATGGGCGGATGAGAACGAGACAGAAGCTGATATCGAAGCCACTAAGACTATATACACACAATCGCTTGAAAAACTGGGAGTACTGGAGGTGTTGGAGGAGGCCTTGGAAAGGACGTTGGCAGCTGAGAAGGGCACAGCCACAGTTGTGAGTGCTGAATGTGGTACATCTGTCTCAAGATGTGCCGGAGTGGGAGAGAGCGAGAGAGCATATACAAACGAAAGCTCGGTATCATTGTATCAACGCTATGTAAAGCACGAGATTGAGAATGGAGATGACCCATCTCGTGTTACTGTTTTATTTGAACGCGCGGTGGCCACACATGCACTATCGATGGAGCTGTGGATAGAGTATGTTTCATACATGGAAGCTAGACTACCCACATCAACGCTCACACTCACCGTGTGTGAGCGTGCTACTCGCAACTGTCCATGGGTATCGTACCTGTGGCAAATTTATTTGCGCGTGTTGGAGCGAAAGGGAGCTCCCTATCATGAGTTGGAGGGTGTCTTTCATAAGGCCTTAGGAGCAGGATTTAGTACTTCTGATGATTATTTGCAGCTCTGGTTGTGCTTTATTGATTACGAGAGACGGTTGGTGGACTGGGAGGAAGTTCGTGCCATGAATATGGGTGTGAGTGGGACGCAGAATGAGGGCGAGGGTGTTCGTAAGAGTACGACTGTTAGTGCGGGTGTGAACGAGAGAAGTACAATTGTCGATCAAATGTGTGGGCGTCTGCGCGAGTGTTTTCAAAAAGCTATAGAGTATATGAGGTCATGTTTTGGCAAGCCTGTAGGTGATCCATACGCATCATTAACCACATATTGGGCACGGGTAGAGTTGCATTTAATAGGAGATGTACAGCGTTCACGTGCGTTGTGGGAGGGTATCGTTAAGGATTATCCGAAGCAATCCGGATTATGGATCGAGTTTGCGAAAACGGAGGTACTAATGGGTGAGTATGGAGCGGGTATGCATGGGAGTAAAGACGAGTGTATGGGAAGAGTGAGGAAGATATATAAGTCAGGAATTCAAAAGACTAGTGGTGATTATGCACTGTGCCAGGCGTTTGTTCAGTTTGAGCGTGAGAATGGAACAATGGACACATACGATACTGCCACTAAACGTGTGAAGAGCTGTCTCGAAGCTGCACGTGTGAGGCAGGAGAAAGTACGAGTATGATATAGAAGTAGTAGAGAAGTTTGTATATGCATAGATGTGCATGTAATATACAGAAGTGTGTATGCGAAGCGCTCATGTATAGGAGGAGTGAATGTAACGCGATTTTTGTGCGTAGGTATATATGTACGTTTCGTTCAAAATGGATTATATAGACTGTGTGAATTTATATGTCAACAAGCGTACGAAATACAATGTATAAGTGGAACGTGGATGTCAAGAAAAATGTATCCTGTATGTACGTACATGTTTAAGCGTATGCATGAATAAATACCTGTACATGCACATGCATATGGATACTACGTGGTATGCATTTATGTGCAAGATAAAATTTTGCTAGTTTATGGTATATTTATATATAGTTTCCACATGTTAATACGTATTGGTGCACACACAAACGCTCCATCGTGGCGTACATTCTCACATTCTCACATGTGTGTCCATGCTCATACAGATAAATGAGAAAGAGATAAAAAAAGAGCGAACAAAAGTCGACGAAGAGAATGCGAAAGCCACTGTGAGCAATAGTAGAAAACAGGCAAAATCTGCAAAACAAACAGCGACGGAGAAGGCGGAGACGGTACATTCCCAACCTACACTTGAATTGGTGTGTGCGGTCTGTACACACGAGCATATTTACATGCGTGTTGTAAACTAACATATATCCCACATTATTCGAGAATATACTTCAGTGCACATAAACATAATCATTGTCACACATGCAAATTCGAATGGTCACATACATATGATGAAATACAACCATCACCGAACTTACGTAGATCTTTAAGCGCACTTATTCATTTTGATATCAGTATTAATTTCTCGGTGTCGAGGTTAAGTATCTAAATTCACGTATTATAACACGATCGAAATGGACACACCCCCGTTCTTTATCAGCCAATAGTAGTCGTGCTTCTATATAGAAACGTGAACCTACTCAACCCACACACATACAAATCTGCATCATCAGGATACGCGATCCAACAGCAAACGCCAACACGAAAATGCAACAGTGAACAAAAGTGAAAGTACTGAAGACGCGAAGAGGGCGATGAAGCGTGCCAAAGTTGGTGATGAAGAGGACAGGTATAAATTTACATTTATATGAGTACGTGTATGTTTGACTAGAAACATGCTGAAGTATTGGTATTGAACCAAAGCATGTATGTATATCGATATTACAGGCGGTTGTATGTGTCGCGTGACATTTATGTGTGCGTCGAGAATATGATATTGCTAATGTAAAGATATCTCGTACGTGCTTTCATTCATGCATACTTAACCCACAATAACTTACGAATAGGAACACATGTCAGCTGTATGAACATGTAAATATTTCCATGTGATTAAAGTATCGCACACATATACCCACACTGCGAACGTACACGTACACACACATGACGTGAATCCTAATGTGGCGGGCACTTATAGCCATACACATATTCATATCGTTGACGTACTCACACGAATGCATCTTTTTGTTGGTTTATATGTTTTTGCAATACCGTTTCAGCAAGCATACTCTACCCAAGACTACAAGTACTACAGTATTCTTAAGCAATCTCTCATACCAGGCTAACGAAGATGACGTGAAGAGGCTATTCGAGGATAACGACGACAAAAAAGGTACAATCACAAATATGTGTTCTATTCCATATGTGTGGCTCGAGTTGCAGAAAGAAATTATAGCTCATACTCCTGGTGTAGTGTACATGTGTGCCTTTATAGTGTGCATATACATGCGTTTATATCTCTATATTCATGTACTTGTGTTTTAAACATTTTACGATATTTAGATTTTATTCAACGTTGCGGAACATGACTGGTTGTACGTTGTATGTGTATTTAACTCATATACATGTATATGCTGTAGGTGCTGTTAAAGAAGTGCGGCTCGTGCGGCAGCCGAATGGGCAATCAAAGGGATACGGATACCTCGAATTTACAAATCTGAAGAGTGCCGCAGAGGCATTATTATTGGACCGTAAATTTACTCTACATGGTCGTCTCGTGTTTGTAAGTGTTATGAATGCACCGAAACTCACAACCGTAATCGACCCAGTAGCTGTACACGGTCCTGGTGGTAGTGTTGGGGATGGAGAGAGGGCTCCGCGAACGGTGTTTTGTAAGGGATTGCCTGCTGATTCTACCGTATTGTCAATCCAGACATTGTTTGAACCGGTATGCTTTTGTATGTGTGGGATGGTGAGATATTTTCGTTCTGATGTATTTGTACGGATTGCTTGGTACCAAGTGCCGAGTTCACGAAGATGTGTGCACGAAATGCACATACATATACTCACTTGTTGGAATGAACGGCATTGTATTTGTTTTCTTATACAGTATGGCGAGGTGACGTCATGTCGACCAGGTAAAGGCCGCGATGGGAAATTCAAAGGGTTTGCCTTTATCGAGTTCAGCGATGAGGTACACATTTAACGTGTTGTGCATATATGTGATTTAGTTAATGTGTAGACGACACAGATGGAGTCTATTTCAAATATCACCCATAGTTGCTGATTATTCTTTATTTCATTGCATCAACACGACCGAAACATACTGAATAGTTGGACAATGAGTATTATGCATAGTGCCTACTGACTGATATATATGTGTTTGTAGATATGTGCTCGTTGATACTTACACAAGTCTATTCATATGCACACGGGCACATGTGTCGGGTACATCACAGTCTCAAGCTCAGGTAGCCCTTGCGTTGAATGATACTTTCGCTGGAGAAAGCAAACTTCGCGTGCTAATCTCATCAGATAAGGTAAGAATGCCTCATTAACGCACATGAACGCGCACGCACTCCTGCCATGTACCCACATACATCTCCCCACACACATTGCTAAACTTACACACAGGGAGACAAAGCGAACCCCTCTCAATCATTGCCCTCCATACACTCGGATGAGATCTTGACCTCAAGTTCATGTGAAAATGCTAATGCGAATTCTGCGGTGAATTTAAAGAAGGGGGTAAAACTGGCAGGAAGACTTGTACCACGTATGGTTAAGAGAGCTGGGCCACACAAAACACCTGTTGCTAGGATACATGCTGTTACCAGGACACGTGCTGAACATATCAATGGTACAAAGACATTTACATCTGCATCTCGTCCCTCGGTCGACTCAACAGCAGTAGATGATATTTCAATGCATAAGTTAAGTAATGCAGACTTCAAGGATTTACTTATGAAGGGGAAATGAACATTTGCTATACAAATTGGAAGTATTCGAAACCATCACATATAAATAACCGTATCAGTTTACATAGGCGTGGCAGGATCGTGTTCATGATTTCTAGGGAAATTAACTTGTATTGTAGTAGAATATCCATTTTACATTGGTAATTCTATTTTTGACCTATCACATCGCTGCTAGAGTCTCATCGTCTGAGTCCGAAAAGTCCATCTCAAAATCCAACTGTACAATACAAAGCAATGACTAAGTCAAAAAAGATTCATAAAATCAGCTTATAGCGCATTGTCCTATGTGCATAAACGAAGACGTACCTCTTCCGTCTGAGTCTTCATTTCTGTTAGCCCTGTAATATCTTCCAAGTACATTGGGTTGTTAAACGCACATAGAAGAAACTCGAATCCACGCTGATTGTACATGTCGACTACCTATACATATTCGTGTATGTGAGTGTAGGTATTGGTAGCGGTGCGGTGCGGAGGTGTGTAGACTGTGATAGTGCGAGAGTGTAAGAGTATGAGTGGGTTGAGATGAATATATAGTTATTTATATGTTTGTGCGTATGTGAATCAGTTTGTGTGCATGCGTGCGTCCGTGCGTGCGTGCGTGAGTGAGTGCGTGTGAGACATGAGTAATTGTATATACGTTGTAGGGCTAAACTACTTACTCTTTTGGAACAGCCTGTACAGCGATCGTATGCTCGTCCTACTGGCATAATCATGTTGTAGTGAGATAAAAAGCCTCTAGTTTGGTGTGGTATGAACCCTACACAGGTATAACAGTATACGTACGTGAGTGGGAATCGAACCAAATACATATACACATACTTTCTTCCAGCACAAAAATCGAACGTGTAAAAATTATAACAACATGTATGCTTCTTGCGCACTCACGGACATACACATGCAGATACATACATCCAATTGTACATCAACGCATTCGTTCGTTTATTGCATACCTAGTTGGGAGTTGATTGGTAGTGGCGTGTCTTTGCCGATGACATCACCTGGTGCTTTTTCCCTATTTAACAATTTAAAAACTGATTGTTCATACACACTGTCTTACCATACAATTCGTCTCATTCAGTATTGTCACACAACAATATAAGTACATTGTTAAAATTGCTCCTGGACATAACTTTCACGAACGACAACATTATGTATTCGTTCGTGAACAAGAGAATTGCTACACATGGTCATCACTCTCAGCCCGGCAAATAAGCCTCATAAAATTGGAGTTCTGTTCATACGTGTTCGATACGGGTGTATGCACAAGAGAGAGAGAAGGAGCATGCATGCATGCGATTCGTGCCGGTTGATCGAGTGCAAAACCACTAACAGACATAAAAAGTAGGAAATGCCATGTACAAATACGTACCGCAGAGGATGCTGCAAAACTGAGACCATTAATTCTGTCACCAGGGCAGAAGCTATAAATGAGAGTCCCGGTCGAGTTACAGTACATTGTTGATCAAGTGTACGGTCTTTCGTTGACTAAGAACATGCATGTGTATATGTGTATGTGTAAATGTATGTATGGGATATATGTCGCGCTTGTGTGTGTACGCGTGCATCAATGCTTACATAACTAAGTGTGTGTTCATGTAATTGAGATCAGGTGACTTTAAATACGAAGGCGGAAGCACAGTATGCAAATCACAGCCTTACGATACTGACAACGCACGTAGACGAGTATATACATGGATGTATGCATGGATACTAATTTTTAGTTACATTTGCAGGTGCAACGACATCATTGCAGAAATAGCATCCCAATCGCGTAGCGTCCGGTGACTTTTGAGTGCCATGCCGCATCACCAAATACTGATCAAACCCAAGGGCTGCGTTCAACGTTAACTGTGATTGTTGCGTGCACGAATGTAGCTCGTACGTTTGTATTGATGCTAGTGGCGGTACGGGTGTGACCGTGGTTGTAAGTGTGGATGATAAATTAACCTATACATGTTACAAATATCGCGCGTACGTAAAGAAAAATAGATACACACACAAATAAATATACATGACTACCTTGCCCATAGCCTGACCCAAGAGAGTCGGTAGCCACCTGCTCTCTCTAGTATCCATCAGCAAGAACACTACATCGTGATCTGAAATGAGTCTTTCCAATTTCTCTACATCCTCTCTTACATTCGCTTCCTCGCTCGCACTCACGCTATGTCCGGGCATCGGAATAGAGAACGCGTGTCCATCAGCAACGATGCCGGGAAACACTTCAATCAGGTTCTTCGCGGCTGCTTGTGCCTTTTGCACATTCCCACCTAAATGGGATTATATTTGTAAAATATGATTATATGTGTGCGTCGTGTCCATATCGGTACGACTTCGTGAGAGATTGTCTTAAGAAATGCAAGTGTGTATATAAACAACGCATCTATAAAAACGAAACACGAAATAAAAAAAACTACTTAAGACTTAAAGAAACCAGGGGGCTGGACGACTCGGTGTAGGTGTCCCTATATACAAAATCGTACATACAATAGCTCAATAAACATATAAACATACAATATAACAAATACATCAAACATGATTCGCCGGTCAACCCAGGCAGACTTTACAAATTTGAGTTTCTAAAGGCATGGCGAGTTTTATGTGACAAGACAGTCACAAAAAGTACATGTTCGTATTCATATGAGTGTACGAACATAAAAAGTAAAGGCCTCATGGAACTTGCCTATACAATCTTTGAACTTGAAGAGGCTCTGTCTAGCGGGGTTAGAGTAAGACACAAGGCCGTTGTCCACGAAGGTTATATGGCGCACACCCCATCTGCGACAAAGGAAAACAAGAGAGAACAAGTGCATAAGCAGTTGCAATGTAACACATTACACTTTCTTTACAAATAGCATGAATGCGCACATATTCATTGTTATCAAATAAATAAGCATATCTTAACATTATACACGCATATGTGCAAGTTCCCTCCTTGGAGCGTAACGTGTACACGTATGCACAAACGCATGAATCTGCAGGTCATCGAACAGATCATCACATTCAATCAGAATGAGCATGCATCCAAAAGTCCATCCCCCCCCCCCCACACACACACACATACATACTCACACACACACACACATACATACTCACACACACACACACACACACACACACACACACACAAATACACAGATCACATATATGCATCAATGTATACATAAACGCCTCAACATACAAAACATATATATGTGTATGTATATCAGACAAAATTAACTCAAGCATATACATACCCCATTAAACACCTGGCTACATTACATCCGAGAGTGCCTGCGCCCAGAAGTAAGCATTTCGTGCTCTTTATAATATCCAAGTCAAGATTAGGTAGTATCCTCCATCGCATAAGAGACAAATTCAAGTCTACGGCTGACTCTGCAAGCGCACGAGGGTCCATACTTGCTGTCAAGTTGACCACCCTTGGACCAAGTTTGCCCTTTACATTTCTCTCCCATCCAACAATTTTTGGCATGGACATTACAGATTCCTGATCTGCCATGCCACTGATGCTTGTAATCATGGATGAGGTTTGGCGTGTTTGCTTGGGTGCATGTGCGGCTGTGTTTGTAATGTCCATTTCCATATTTCCATCGGGATCCATAGCAGGAAGTCTTAGTCCAGAAAACACTATGGACCGATCTGTACTTGAAACTCCATCCCTCACACTCTTACGCAAACACACGACATCTACACTATCCACCTTTGCACGTGTGTGAAAATTTAACAGCGCCAACAGATTACGCAATGGCCAACCCGGGTGTAGCGGATGCGTCGATGGGTCAAGGAAACCGACCGTCAACCGACGCTGCTTCGTGTCCACAACCGATTCCCAGTCCGACAGCTGCACGACATGTCCATTGCGGATATCATGCTGATCACTCACATTCTCTTCGGTTCCTACGTCCGAATCGACGGCATCACCGTCACGTACGCAGAAAAAAGGGGGCATGCCCGCAAGTACATGCGTTTCAAGCAGACGAGTGACGAATAAGCGAGGGCGATGGTGGTGAAGAGGTGTAGCCATCTGATCAACTTCGAAGCGTAGGGCTAACGCTGGGAATGCAAACCAGAAATAATACAGAAACTTCTTTAGATCTATAAATGCGAGTAGAAGTACGCGGTTTAGGAGATTCGGGTCGGATAGTGCACGGCCAGACGTAATATCATCCCACAGCTTCGAAGCCTCGGTTTCCAGCAACGCCTGCTTGTCAATATTTTTAAACTGGTCTAATTGATTAACGAGATGAAATGTACCGTTCACCGGTACTGCGTCTGAGGGAAGTCCATCAATTTTGAGCTTGCCAGCGCTACCGCTGGCGATTCCCGTAGATGTTGCAAAGGCCTGGTCGCCCAACAAAAACCTTGGCGGCAGTACAATCGTGTCTTGTTGGTTTGCATCCTTACCGGATGCAATATGTGACAGTACAGGCTGTACTGGAAGAGATGCATTTGATAAGGCCGTTGTAAGGTCTTCTGAAGACGACAGTGGTAACAGTGAAGGTGCAGAGCTTGTGGTAGTGTAATGACCATACAATGGAAGTGGCTCTTCACTCAGCCGTATATTTTCAAGCTTCTGGCGTGAGACATACTTCCAGAATGCCACCTCTGCGCTGCTGGCGAAGGGAAGGAACAGAAGAGACGGCATGCTATCACCAGCTTGGATGTACAGACAATATAAACAGCACGAAACGTGTACCTGTACGTATACGTGTACCCGTACCTGTACGTGTATGTGAACGAAGCACTTGTACTCTCTTACTTATTATCAATATTAAAGTTAACGTTATGTAACAACGCTATCCTTAAAAAGGAGTAATCATAGAAGAGGTAAACAAAACGTTGAACAGGGCACACACACCGCCCAAACGTATTTTATGCGCGTACTGCTAATGTTGCTTTCGCTGTTGGTAAAGTACTGTATGTGAGCATTTATGTGAAGTGGGCACACCCGGCCAAGGTCATAGATGGGCGTGCCGTGCTGCTGCTGTTGCTTTCGCTATTCATAATGTACTGCGAGCATGTGAGCGTTCTGTGCGCAGAGAGGAGGAAGTACGTGGGTAGGCAGAATATATATATATATATTACACGGGAGAGTGACGGAGGGAGAGAAATATATACGTAGAGAGACGGGGGTTTGAGAGAATCTTTGCTTGAGGAGCTGGTGTGAGAGTTAGAGTGAAAGAATACTCGATGCCTGTGTGTTTACTTGTGTAGTGTATGTCACTTATTGAAGTTGAAGGAAATTTTAAAACGTTGGCAGTTCTACATTGACGATAGTGTGTCCTATTGAAAATAGCCACGTTTGCATCTCAAACTTGGTTTTACACACTGAACAAAAGTGCAACTATCGAAAGAATGCTGTACAACAATGTGATTGTAGAATGACCTTCTCATACCACATCGAGAGCGTACCTCCACAACAAGAAAGAAAGATTAAAATCAGAGGTATTGTACCCCTAGTGAAATGAATGGTCAAGGCTGTACCCCTAGTACATTCTTGTACTTACATTGAACAAATCAACTTTAATGTTTCCAGTGTTTGATAATTAAATGTACCAGCCGTTCTGGATTATACTACAGCAGAGCTACATATTTTAGATGAAACTAAACATGCTGTACCATATGTTTCCACTCTGTTGAGCAGTTTTTGTTTTCAGCTTCGTTATAATCACCACATTGATCTTGACAGTGCGAGTTTAGGGAAGAGGTATCCGAGCACTCACCATTGGCTAAGACGATTGATTTTGCCATTGTCAACAATTGATTACTTCTGCATGAGAGAGTGTCCAATCCATACATTCCGCGTTTCGATTTGGTCCCCTTCGAAGAAATACATGTGTTTATTGATGAAAATACAGAATCCGCAGAATCGAGCCGTAGGCTGGTGTACGAATGTGTTGACCCGAGGACGTGTTCGTCGTACTCTGGAGGGAGTTCAAGTGCTAATGGAAATATCTTATAGTCATCCAAAGTAGGCAACGGCGCTTCAAAACCAACAACATCCAGCTTTGTTGTGGCGGCTTGCAGATTAAAGGGTACAGACCATTCTACGCTTGCATATCCATGGAATTTGATTTTGACATCCACAGTATATGACACTATATTAGAAGCCCGGCGTATAAACGGAAATAAGGATAACTTTGATGATTATACAGAAAGTCATGTATACGAAGAGTGATAGCGCAAAAGATTACATCAAAGAGACAAAACAAAGCAACCAACAAACCAGAAGTATGTCGTGCAATCACATACCCATTAATCCTGGCTCATATTTTGTGCCACCTAAATACGTGGACGGGGGAAGCACAATTTTGTTAGATCCACGTTTCTGAATAGCAAGTCTACTATTCGTACTCATGTTGGCCGGTACTTGGGCCACCAACCCAAACGTGTGTGAAAAAGCTTTCCCTCCTGCTTTGACCGGCGCCCATTTGTATTTCAAACTCTTGGGCAGCAAGTATGATTCATCAATTTGTGTATTCAACTTCTTCCAACCATCAGGCGGTTCCGCACCTACCACCTGGGCTCTTTGCGTAATGCAAGCACGTATACTCTTGATACTTGGAGACTTTTCCCGCATATGTACAGACAGTTGGACATCTACGGCATCACCATCACTGTAGACATCGCGTGAGAGACTTACTTCTGCCCGCAGTTTTGCATTGTTACGTTTTGATAAAAATTCACATTGTGCCTTAGGGCTAGACCCGATGGAATAGTATAGGACTGCGGTAGAAAATCTGCAACTAGAAAGAGTATTATGCACAATTCCGCTTGTTCCTAGAAGTTTTACCTCCCACTGCACAGAGCAAAATGGTAGCTTGACAGATACCGGCGCGTCACAAGGAAGCCTAAAGCTAAAGGGAAGTGATGTAATACCTTCGGCAACGTAGAATTCTCGCGCGATGATTGCAGTGGAACTGAATGTGCGAGTGAAACAGAAAATGAAGGTAGTTTATAAGAACATGTACGACTACCCATGTAAGTTACAAGGTTAAATGCCGTCAAGTTAGAACACGTAAGAGACACATACACTAACCTATACATCGGGTGGCGTGCTATTCTCTTAAACTGGAATGATTCAATCATGATAAAATGGCAGAATACGGCCATTCTAACAACCGGTAGAACAACAGGTTGATTTGCATCTATTTCCAATGTTCCTGTCACAAGATCATTGCCATAATATAATTTTCTATCCAATTTCACATTGTAGGATAAACATGAGGGCATCGAATCAACCATCGTACTCATTTTTCGCTTGCAATGTTGAAATAATTATGGATCGTAGTGGTTTGCTTTATTATAACATATACTTTCACAAATTGGAAGTCGGCTCACAAACTGAAGTCATCACCATTGCATGACCAAGAAACTGCTTATGAAATTGCTGACGAAAGGATCTTCAGAGCAAGCATAGGTTTTAAAATGATGCGCCAAGGTTATTCGGATGATACTTCAGCAGACCGAAATTTAAAAATGCCACATATCTTGACGTAATTATGTGCCGAACTATTCGCCGATACTTGTCCATATACGTTAAGATGTACCTATGGCCAACCAGACACACATTCCAACATTATCATGCTATTGAGTATTCGGTCGTCGTGGCGACGTGTTGCAGTCACGGAAAGTCACGGAAGTGAACTGCAACGACTTCTGCAACGACTTTGCGGAATATAGAGTGTCTAACATTATCCTGCTATTGAGCATGGCCGCGACATGTTGCAGTCACGAAAGTGAACTGCAACGACTTTGCTGAATGTAGAGCGTCTAACGACAATTTTATTGCGACTGATCGTTTGAATAAAAAAAGTCCGCTATCATTTGTGACGTTGACGAGCAATCCAACAAAAATGTAGAATCTTCTAGCGACATGAAATTGCCAATGTAGAACATAAGACAAGGTACCAACGACTCCTCACTGGACGATACATCATGTGTTGAAGAAACAAGTATAAACAAAATCATGGCCTCTCCGAAGAAAGTTGCAACAGACGAACGCTGGCTTCCAAGTCTTTGGACACCTACATAAGAAGTTACACCACATACAATGCCAATTTTCGTACGACAAAATTATAAGACCTAACTCGAAATAGCAGTGGACGTCGACTGGCGCATAATCTTATCGGAAATTTGAAGATAAAGAAGTTATTTATTTTCGAAATGTCCTTATTATGGCACATGTGTGGCTCGCTCTATATAGGTTGTTAGGCTCCAAATTGATGTCGAAATATGATTGCTGCCAGTAATTGTTATTGTGTGAATTCTTTTTCGGGTTGGGGGTTTGAACAAAAGCATAAACTCATGCAGTGTCATTCATGCATCTGCAGTGATATATTTGGAAAGGATGCAGCTATTTTACTGATATAAATACATATACTTGATCGCAAAATTTGGCATTAAAACGAACTTACAATATGTATACTATATCCAGGACCATCAACATTTATAATTTCTTTCATCTTTCTCCAATCTTATGTATCAGTCGTATCGGAATATGCACTGCACGTCTACGCATTTGCCTCGAACTTTCATGTTCATGCTTACACGTTTCCACAGTTGGTGGACTATCAACTTTCTCATGAACACTAGACTGACTTTGGCTGTTGATCTTTACATAAAGTTATGTCTACATGCCCAGCGCCATTGGATAGAATGATTGGTTTGTTAAAAAGTTGCCTGCATTCTCTGCGGCATCGTGGTCCCCATCCACATAGCAGAAGAGACTTTGTTGTGAGAATATCGAATTTTCTGAATCCAGCCGTAGAGTGGTGTACGAAGGAGTTGATTCTTCTACGTGTTTATCGTACGAAGGAGGGAGGTCTAGTGCTAATGGAAATATTTTGCAGTCTTCCAAAGTAGACAAGGGTACTTCATTCCCAACAACATCCAGTTGTGCTGTGCTAGCTTGGAGTGTAAAAGGTACAGAACATTCTACGCTCGGGTATCCATGGAATTTGATTGTGACATCGACAGTATATGATACTACGAGCAGCCAAATGTGAAAATTGAAATGAGAAGAATTTATGAGTATATAGTAAGTAACTTTTACCAAATGATAGCGCGAAGAATAGATAAAAGTAACTATAAGAAACCATCAGAAAAAGTATTTTTGAACACCGGTATGAGCATACCCATTAATCCTGGCGTGTACGTCGTACCACTTGGATACGTGGACGGGGGAAGCACAATTTTGTTAGATCCACGTTTCTGAATAGCAAGTCTACTATTCGTACTCATGTTGGCCGGTACTTGGGCCACCAACCCAAACGTGTGTGTAAAAGCTTTCCCTCCTGCTTTGACCGGCGCCCATTTGTATTTCAAACTCTTGGGCAGCAAGTATGATCCATCAATTTGTGTATTCAACTTCTTCCAACCATCAGGCGGTTCTACACCTACCACCTTGACTCTTTGCGTAATGCAAGCACGTATACTCTTGATACATATAGACTTTTTCAGCATATGTATAGACAGTTGGACATCTACGGCATCACCATCACTGTAGACATCGCGTGAGAGGCTTACTTCTGCCCTCAGCTTTGCATTGGTACGTGTTGATAAAACTTCACACTGTGCGGTTGGGCTAGATCCAGTGGAATAGTACAAAGTCGCTGTTTCAAAGCCGTGACGGATAATAGTGTCATGTACTATTTTGCCTGCCGTAAGCAATCTCACATCCCATTGTATAGAATAAAATGGAAGCTGAACAGATACAGGGGCGTCAGAAGGAAGTCTGAAACTAAAGGGAAGAGATGTAACACCTTCAGCCACGTAGAATTCTCGTGCGATGATTTCGCTGGTGCTGAATGTGTCACGGAATAAGCGTAAGGATGAGCATACGTGTAAACCGGGGTTGGTACGGAAAGCCCACGCAGGGACGTTTCGTACCATAGAGATGAGCTAGTTTGCATGTTATACATTGACAGCAAATTAACTCATATGAGCTATGCAAAAGTTATCTCTATGCTGAATAGAGTTGATAACTGAAATGTATACAAATACAAACCTGTAGATAGTGTGACGAGACATCCGTTTAGGCTTAATTGATTCAGTAATGATAAAATGGCAGAACATCGCCATTCTAACAACTTGGAGTACATCTCGTTGATTTGAATCTATTTCCAATATTCCAGATACAAGGTCATTACCATAGTACAATTTTCTATCCAATTTCAGATTGTACGATAAACTTGAGCTCGTTGATTCAATCATTGTGCTATAGAGCCTATTTAGGTTCAGGTGAGTATGGATAGAAGGGAGTGTACTTATAACATGAGTTCGTGGTACACTTCTGATCTGAGTATATTGTTCACGGGGTTTACAACAAGCATCCTATAGCAGGTATTGTTTACAATTGTTACAACAAGGACTATATAACAGACGGGGACTGTACTTATAACAATTGAGTTCTTGGTACTGATCTAATCAAATCTATTGTCTACAATTGTTTACAACTGTACTTATAACACTCTTATGATCAAGTATCAACTGTACTTTTAATACTCTTTTAATACTTTTCTGATTCAAGTATATTATATTGTTTACGATTTTTACAGGAGTCTGACTCATAGACTGTAAGCCATGTCATCCGCTTGACATAGGATTGAGAGCAGACCGATTTGACTTCAAATGGCATTTCAGAGAATGAAAGAATAACCAGTTTAGATCTAATGGTTTACATTATATATTTTACTATTGGCTAATACCTTATAATTAATAGTGGTGTGATCAAGTACATAGACATTCCATCAGTAATGACCAATTAAACAAGAGGTATGTCAAGTCTGTTTCTATTGAATGCGAGTGCGTGTGAAACCAACATTCGTTATCCCTCACTGAAATTGAAAAGGAATCCACATTCATCAAAATCTATTGCACGTGGTGCATAATAGTTCAAAGTGTTAATGGTCATTTCATGTTCACCCATAGATAATGCCAGGGGGGTCACTGTTGCATGCAAGGAACTAGTTGAGACACTGGACCAGAGCCCAGATTGTGGTGCTGGTATAGGCTACAAGATTGTCTGGAATGGTGCAGAAGGTATATAGTCCTAACAAACCATACATGCAGCCATTCTACTATTATTTGTATATAAGCCAAGTACCAAGGACATGCGATGCTGGTACAATAATACAAGTCGCGAAGTCGAGCACAGGTTGACTGTACAAGCAGAGCTGTACTGCACTCAGCGATAAAAGAGCACTGCTTGACGTCTCCACGAACTTCATGGACTGTCGCAATATCTAGTTCCAGCCTAGAATGAAAAGGAAGGGCAATACTCTCACAGGAATATATCCCAATTACTCGAGTAACGGATTCCAGATAGAACATGAAGATACTATCGTAGAATTGTCATTACCTGCTTGCATGTTATTAGAGTTATTCATATCATGTGCAAGATTCGGTAAGGTCCGACTATATGTGCAAACAAGTTTTCAAGAGAGGCCGTATCTGCCAAAGTACAAAGCTTAAAGGTTGAATTGCTAATATGTAACCCCATTATTGGGCATATTCAGAGATGATATAAGCCGCGTATGGGCGGGCACGGATAGGTCTTTCTATATAATGGTCCTTGTGTGAGTTTACACGAAGCGACGTAGATATTGTATTAACCATAATATTGAAAACCATTAGTTGTTGGATAATACTTGAATGTGTTTACTGTCGAACATCTCTATTGTTCGACTGGTTTCAATTCAGAGCAAAATCGTCTCGACACCGGCACATATACTTGTTCCCATTGTGGACAAATGGTTTCTTATCACAGATGAAAGCATTACAGTTTAATGATGATGAGATGGTTCACGCAAGGCCCCGTAACCCGAGTAATACTACATCGAGTTTTTGTCTTCATGAAGTGGAGAGCCTCATGAATCATTTCCTTACATCGTAATAATACATAATGTACTGATGTTATAAAACACTGGTAGATAAATTTAATGTAGCGCAAGGCAGTTTGGTAGTGTACTAGAGTTGTGACCTGCACGTAAATATCCACTATACACTACAGCAGAGACCAATTGTTGCCTCTAAACCTCAATTATTATTTACGGACATGTTTGCAGGCAAACGATCTCGAGCAATTGACATGAGCCCATGGTACTTCCTTCAACTACTACTCTCATATATCTATCAATTGTTTGAGAGCGTTGTTCATAAAGATTAAAATATCTAGAGTCTAACAACAAACAGATCACAGACCAAGATAGAAACTCCATATTCTGTCTTTGTTTTCAGTTTGGCAGTCAGTCGTTGAGTTCGCTATTTTCAAATGAGTTTCTTAGACACAATGGGAAGAAATCCCATGTGCGTCGATCCAAATTGGCATAAAAAGCTTCACCATACGTAAATTAGACCCGTAACGGTACAAAATGAAGAACTTAGGGTTTAAAAACGTATACTTATGGGCTGCGGTAAAAAATTCATTCGATACGCACTTTACATACGTTGAACTAAAAAAACGAGCAATTCATGAATAAAATCAATATATGTTTTGCAAATATAAATTTATACACACCATAACTCAGTCAAGTTATTCGATATAAAGCTTTAATTTGTTATTCATACATTATTGAATATTCGAATATTATGTTCTAACCACACCTACGTCGCTTCATTGTACAAACTCATGCGTGGGCCAATACCTATAAAGGCCGTTCGGTGCCCATCCAACACCATCAGAACAGACACACGACAACAACAACAACAACAATAGCGATAACAAGCAACAACCACACAACGGTGTAATTCTGTGAGATCGTTAAGTTATAGAAACAATGGCTAGTCGTACTCTCATCGCCCCCTCCCACCTGTTGAAGGCAGTCTCTGGCCTTCGCACTTCCGTTGTCTGGTATGTTCATTGAATATAATATATATGTACATATAATCAATGCACAATGATATATATATATATATATATATATATATATATATATATATTATGGATTTCAAGCGAAACATTTCGAATATCAACGAATATATTCTGTAAACGTATTCATAGTGTCAAACTACATTTTGTTGTATTTACATACTTCACTGTTATACCAATCACACAATGCTTTACACTACTTAGCCGAAACTATGCTGTAGCCTCGAAGGCCGAGGACGAGATGATGACCACTCTTAAGAAGAAGCTTGGTCTATCGAAGACAGAAGATTACATTAATAAGGAGAACGAACGTGGTGCTCACAACTACCATCCTATTCCTGCCGTACTTGAGCGTGGAGAGGGACCTTTTATGTGGGATGTCGAAGGGAAACGTTACTTCGATTTCCTTTCCGCCTATTCTGCTGTTAACCAGGTGTGCACAATGGGTTGTATACATCCCTACATGGTTGTTTTGTTCAGTTTTCATGAAATTTAATCTGTTTTCAATATATCGGATAAAGTCACCTATAAACAGACGTGAAAGAGTACTGAGTTTAGGGCATTGTTTCTTCCTTTATAGGGTCACTGCCACCCTCGTTTGATCAAAGCTATGGCTGATCAGTCGCAGAAGCTCACGCTTACGTCCCGTGCCTTCCATAATGATGTTATGGCAGCGTATGCTACATATATTACCGATTTCTTCGGCTATGACAAGGTTCTTCCCATGAATTCTGGTGTAGAGGCTGGTATGTTTATGAGATCATTGGTTGAGATGGCTTACCTTTGTTTTATATATGTTTGTGCTCTGCCTTGTGAACGTTTACATGAGATACGTGCGTTCATATAGTCATCTCTATCTTTCAGAATGTTGTTCCAACTGTAATATGATTGCATTAATTGTAAGTGAACATTTCTTCCCCATGTTATATACGTAGGCGAGACCGCCGTCAAACTAGCTCGTAAGTGGGCTTATGAGGTCAAGGGTGTTCCCAAGGACCAGGCGAAGGTATATTAAGTTTGCATCCTATTTTCACGTTAGTCATGACTGAGTGATTTTTTACTTAGCCTCTTATAGTTCTAAAACGTACCTCTTATGCCAAACGTGAAACAGATTGTCTTCGCTAAAGATAATTTCTGGGGTCGATCCATTGCCGCATGCTCGTCTTCAAGTGATCCTACTTGTTACACAAACTTCGGTCCGTTTACTCCTGGATTCCTCATGGTCGAGTACAACAATTTGGAAGCACTTGCCAAGCAGCTAGAGGACCCCACCATTGCCGCTTTTTACATCGAACCCATTCAGGGTGTGTGGATGTTCTACTAAGTATCCTACAATACTTGTGGTGTTTGTGTACATATTATTTGTGGAGTTAGTTGATTTATATGCGTGAAGAAAGAATGGTTTTGGTATGACGTTTTAATGCTCACCCAGCTCTTCGTAAAGACGCCCATCTTAATGAGAACGACTCAACACATCCATGATCTGGCCATTCGTTTTCCCGCGTACAAAATGTGCAAATATCCATATTTTTAGATGTGTTTCTAAAGACCATGATATTATTTACATGTAGGTGAGGCTGGTGTTGTTGTACCCGACTCCGACTACCATAAGAAAGCATACCAGATGTGTAAGGAGAAGAATGTTCTTTTCATTGCCGACGAGATCCAGACTGGTCTCGGCCGTACCGGAAAGATGCTTTGTATCGAACACAGTGATGTCCGCCCCGATATGATTGTTCTAGGGAAAGTATGTTATAGTATAAAACAAATTCACGATTTTTTGTTCGTACGTTTGAACATCTTTAACCCCAACATAAAACGGTGCACACATTCACAAGACGAGATCCGTGCTTGTGATGCACTCGTATAATTTGTTCGTGTTTGGAATTCTTTGTCTGTTGTCAATCATCCTTGAATGCTGCGTATTGTATATAGCATTCTGCCCATCATTCAGCTGCAATATGGAATAGAAATGTTTTATTATCATTTAAATTTATTCGTTTAAATACCATTATAGGCTTTGAGTGGAGGCATGCTTCCTGTTTCAGCTGTACTTACTGATAATGAGGTTATGGACTGTATCCACCCTGGAGAACACGGTTCTACTTACGGAGGTAACCCTCTCGCTTGTCGAGTCGCCATGGAGGCTCTTCAGATCCTTAAGGACGAGAACTTGTGTGAGCGCGCTGAGGTATAAATATTTTAAATCTTTGTTCGTAAGAATCAAATTTGCATTGCACGTTGTCGTTCGGTTGTCTCACATCACATTCTCTCACCCCACATATACATATTCAGTCTCTTGGAAACACTTTCCGAAGCACCATCGAGAAGCTCAACCTTCCTTACGTTCAGTTGGTGCGTGGAAAAGGACTCCTTAATGCCGTTGTTGTAGATCCCGCCCATAAGGTGTCCGCGTGGGAGGTAAGTGTAAAAACTAGTCATATATCCATATAGTGGTGGCGTATAAACTTTGGTCAATGAGATCGTATTTGTATAGCTCAGTTCACTCAAATCTGTTTTCTTCCACTGTGTAGATCTGCATGCGCCTCAAGGATGCCGGAATCCTCGCCAAGCCCACACACGACCATATCATTCGATTTGCACCCCCTCTTGTGCTAACCGATTCCCAAATGAAAGAAGCTCTCGGAACCATATGCGATGTGCTATCTGCCGCCCACGAGTAAAGCATACCTATATACATATTTGCCGCTACTATATTCGCATTGTATTGGAAAAAAAAGAATTGAGAGTGCAAAGTTCATATGAGCCAGTGTGTGCCTATGATGCTTCCTACAGTACTGAATTTGTTCAGAATGATCAGTAAAGACTAGTAGTTCTGATTTCATATGAGCCAGTGTGTGCCTATGATGCTTCCTAAAATACTGAATATGTTCAGAATGATAAGTAAAGGCTTGTAGATCTGATTCGGATTCCGTTTTTTTTTTGGTAAATGCGCTGATGACCGCTCTTTGACCAGGCTAGCGGAATCATTATATAGTATGGTTTTCGAAAGCAAGAGCCAAGTACAAGCGTGACAGTTTTACAATATCTCCCAAATAGTTGTGACTGCGTGTGAACCATTTCACAAGTGATCTATGTATATCTAAGACGGTACTTTACTATGATTCGAGTTATACTTCCATCGGTGTAAACTGTCCATGTAGTGTTTCTTACATTACACCATTTGCTAGACTTTTGTGGTCTTCGCACATAATAAGATCCCATTTCTAGAGATGATATTTGTTCTTGATGAACAACGACATGAACTATTAAGAGCTGTGCTGGGTCAGTAGAAAGTCAATTGTAAGACCTCCCAAGTCTTAAAATGGACAGAACCAGATATTTAATTTTAACGCCAAAGCGACTCACGCAAAAGACAACATAAGAACCGAAAAACTAGAGCGCTGGTTCAATAACAGAAAATGGCCAGTTTCCATTTATTCACTCTGTCTATCCCATATATATATATACATAACTGCCTATGTCGCTATATATACGTTCTCATTCTAAGAACACGTACAGTTAACGCAACATACGTTCTATACACTACGGTCACACTGCTGCTCCCTGTCACTCATTCAACCATTTGTGAGACTATTCATGCATGTTCGTCCACATCCACACACAATCTATCCTTTGCGATGTACCAGCTTATGCATTTCTATTTACAACCATTTACCAAAATCAAACAATCTCACTCGATACGAAATATACGAGCATCTCTATTCACCATCACTCACAGCCTTAGAAACTGCTTCAACCAGCTCTGTACACACTAACAATGGCATCCGTACCTCCCGCCGCAAGGACAGTCTCGTGTGGATGAAATGTGAGGCAATTTACAGGGCCTATACGCTGGCCTAGGAAGCCTTCGTGATATTGGACGGACGCTAACGATTGCCCGTCCGTTTGATTTGTAAGTGTGACCTCCTGATGCCTCGATCCGCTGTTGTTTGTTAGTACGGGCAATACAAGTAAATAAAGGACAAATGTAAAGAGGTACGACAAAGCTCCTGTACCACATTTTACGCGGTACGACAATTCAGAGTTTGAATATTAACTACACGATATATCAAAGGCGATACCCATGTGAATTGATCATTTTTTCCGATTCGTGAAGTTTAAACTTGTGTTTTCAATCGTATACCCTTATCTCGCCTTCCTCCCTCACACACTCACGTACAATGTTCGTCAAATGATATCAGCAACAAGACAAACATCAACATATACGAAATACCTTCAACATTCATAGATAACGACAGCAAAAAAAAAAATGTTCATTGTACAAACAGTGGAACAAACACTAATCAAGGTGAAAGAAAATAAAGCCCATAGTTGCCATACGAATACACCCTCTCTCACAATTGTACGACAATCAAGCAAACACGCATACTCCTCAGACTTACGTAGCTACAAGCGGAGCGTAGTTGTGTATGGCAAGGGCGGACATCTGGCTGCGTGCAGGATGCGAGGCATGCGCTACTACGTTCTGACCCTTTCTGAGATCCCACTGTTTCACCACGCCGTCGACACTTAATTGTAACAGTGACAGCAGAATAGTTTAGCATGTTAGATGTATATGCGAGAGTTCTACTGCTTGTTTGCCGTGCGTGCCCACACTTGTATTCAGAGTTGCAAAGCACACAAAACAAGTTTGAAATGCATATAATCATCGTCTAGCATATAGATTACATATCTATTTGAGCTGTATACTTGCCTATAATGCTATGTTCTATGTTATGGGCAAGTGCTCATCTGTATTCTGGTGTCTTACTGTACGCCTACATACATCTGTTTCTTAGACAGCAAACTGGAAGAAATGAATCCAAGTACATCTTCATAACGAACGCAAAACCTCCACACAGCAGCATGCCCATGACCAATACCACTCCAATGTAACTCACAGACGCATATAAACTATTCACACACACACCTTCCAGACACCAACAAGCCATTAGAATTTGACTGAATCCTACTCTTGAGTACCCATGCCTTATGATCTGATAAGGTCATTACTGCACGAGAGTTCCTCACATCATAGAGACACACAGACCCACTTCCAAACCCACACACGAGAAGAGACTCATGATAGGGTGCGTGCGAGAGAGATGATACGCAAGTACTGTCGCTCCCTGTTTCTATAAGTTGTGTACATTTCTCGTAGTCCGCATCCCATAATGATACCACAGGCCAATCCCCTGCACTAACCAGAAGGCCAGAGTGTGTACACCAGTCAATAATCACTCCAGCTTCGCGTGCAGGAAGTGAAGGAATGTCTGCGAGCCCTCTCCAAGCTGTTACGATTTCCATTGCGCCTGTCCATGAAGAAGTGTATTGGTGTGACTAGTGTTTCCTAGGATATATATCTTCCATACAGAAGTGTCACTTGCGCACTCACACAAACACACCGTCCTAGCAGAAACATACGCTAATGCGAACACACCTGGTTCGTCGTATCTACGCCAGACCTTGACCATACCGTCGTCTGTAGCTGTGAGCAAGAGAGAAGACTCGTGTGCTTCGTTTATTATCTTAATGTCGGACAAACAAACGTTTGGAGAATTTCCATTGTGAAATGATGATTTCCTTGTATGTGTTGACCAGTCATGAACACTGTACAGTGAAATATAATTATGAATATATGAGGCTTCATATAGTACACATGCATGTCAGAACTCAGTATTCATAAACCTATCCGCATGAAATCCGCCATGGTCAACCTGCAGTATGATAGACATCATTCAACAAATCATAACAGACTAAAGAACAAAACGCATAAATAATTCCACAGTGAGAAGGACGTTACACAGACACCAGAGCATGCACCGTACACACATATCAAGCAGAGAAAATACTGCACAACAACAAATATATTAACCTTATATAATCAAGGCCATTGGCCACAACCACCAGAGAGTTGAAAGGGTGAAACACCACGTTGAAAGCGCGGCCTACGCCCTCATCGCCACTCTGAATGGTCATGTGCTCCGCCAGATGAACCCGGGAATATTTAGTACTATCGCCTGTATATTATGTTGAGAGCGAGTCAGTATTAGGTTGTGTGCTGAAAGGGGGACAAGTACTATTTGAGTACCGTCTGAGATTCACTGAGCATTCGTAGCATCTGCTGAGAAACAAATTTTTCTATAATCTCATAATCTGCCTGTCCATCAATGTACACAGGAATCATGCTATATGTGTACAAGAGCGACGTGGTCTCTGGTACGTGTGTTGTACAAGGAAACAAGAACTACAGACTGCTGGCACTTTTTCTCAACGTACTACTCGCTCATACACACCCACACTCACTACATATAAGAATACCTGGATTATAGTGTTCAAGAGCAACGGCTTTCTTAAGCACAGATGCGTTACGTGTGCGTATCCAGTGAGCTCTGATTTCACTTGGTCCATACCCACCACTCGCACTTCTAATATTACTATTCAGAGTGTTTCCTATTCCGTTCCCTTCTAAGCGATGCAACTGCAGCAAAGGTTGCTTGTAATATAGACATGACCGCGCATAGTAGTCCGACTCAACCTACGTAAAACAAGATTTGAGTGTAAATAGTTACAACAAACATGCGCCTTCGCACGCTAAACGCGAGTATGTCATTGCATGTATATATGTTTGGGTGGATGCATGCATGCATGGATGGAGCAGGCGTATGCACAGGCGTATTTGCACGAGTATGTTTGTGGAAAGCAGAAGTAGTCAAATATCGTACGTGCCACAGACTTCACCTTGATGGTTTCCTCTGGTTCCATAACGGGTTTTCCACCTGGAACCATCTGGTCATATGAACGGCTGAACGTGTCCAGTGGCCCATCATTGGCAGGACCTGCACACACGCACATACGCGCACATACATATATCAGTCAGACTACGGAATCATTTGGAGGTATATGCATGTATCTTGGTTTCTAAAAGAGTAGTCTATTACAAAACCAGTAGCGAATAAGCACGCAGTGCTACGTTTCCTGATGTGGGCACAAGAATGTCACTAACGGAGGCTGTGATTGCGATTGGTGAGATGTAGGTGAAGCATACATTATTCAAAACTAAAATACACATACACATCCGTGTAAACATATACCAAGGATTCAAATCATCCTGTCAAGGGTTTATCTCACACACAATTGGTACTAATTCGTATACAAACTATACATATATCCCCATTCGCCAAGGAGGTCACCGCCTAACTTTCACATCAAGCCAACTTTATCAGCATAGACTCCTACAAATACACTCCACACAATTGCAATTGTACACAATATTGGGAAGAACACAAAATATTTTCTCACAATCGGACAACAGCATTAAGAATTCTGTTGTTAGAGTGGCATTCCTAGAGTACCCAAACGTGAATGAGTCAAATCTACATGCCCTAAAGAGCAGATCAACTTTTCCACTATATATTCTCCATCAACGTTCACATAGATGGGACCACTATATATACATACATACCTGGTTGTGCGAAAGGGAGCGGTGATATAGCTCTCATGCCATAACCTAACGAACTGGTACTCTCCATAGCAATGAGTTTAGCAATATCACCAGTGGAATTAAAAAGATGTGAGAGTGGTTTACGTAGAGAATTCGTCCGCGCATGAGTACGTCGTTTGACAGGTGGTGTGTGTGATCCACGCCAGCTTGTACCATCTGCGTTTACACTATTGTGATGAGAATTATTTCGGTCGAGTGATGCGAAACCGTCCTCTACACTGGAGTTCTGACTGTGGGCAGAGTTCGGAATGCCAGACGAGAATCTGACAAGTAGAAGTGACGATTCTACATTAACCTCGTATTGTAGGATTGAACATGCGCACAGCATTGAACATGCGCACACGTATATATATTTCTGCGCAAGTGAACATATGAATACGGACAATGTAATTATATGCATTCACCTAACAATGAACTAGAATACATACATATGCATATCTTATGTTCACTCAAACTATATACAGTGACCGTGCATGCCTACGTGGACGTTTGTCTGCGCTATTCGCAACTATCAATATAAAAAAAACCAGCCACTCCGTGTAGCCTTGCGTACGACTCGTGTTTATGTTCACATCCTACACTCATACACATTCAAATACCTTGCAGGCCGCGCACGCTCAAATCCAGGGGTTCTCAAATCGTCCAAAACAGTTTGAGCCAATAGCATAATCTCAGGACAGGGATCGTTCGACATTACCACCAACTCATCCCACGCCAACTCAAACGGAATAACAAACGCGCGTGCTGGTAGATGCACAGTCTGCACACCCATACCACCGACACTAGAATTGTTAGTGGGAGATGATGTATATGGTGATCGGTCGCCCCACACTATCCCTCCATTTGTGTCTTGTGAGGAAGTGGATGTCAGGCTAGAGTCCCGACTGGTAGTGTTGGAGCTGGTTGTGGCTGACCCATGCTCTGCCTCGGTGTGTGCGTCTATGTATTCTAAGTTTGTAGGCGTTTGTGATGTATGTGCATTTTTGTCGAGAACAGTCATACGCTGTATTTCCGCACCCATATCACCAACACATCCATCCTCTTGCAGATTATCTGTCTGTGATGTTGTCTTCAACGCCACGCTCACATCTGCGCTCTCGTTCTCGCCTTGACCATTGGCATTCGCAGGGTTCTGTGCAGTAAATGCAAAAACACGAGCAGCCCTCTTCAGACCAGCAGCTTTAAAGTCAGACCTATATCGCGTTAATAAGACATTTATCGCAATTGCAATTTCTTTGCGCACAAGTGAACTACTGTCTCTTGCGGCTGCCACGAGAGATTCGCATATATATGCATGGCATTCCGGTATATCTGTCTCTCCATCACCACCACCATCCCCACCCTCTTGAGCCATGGTTGGTTGTGTATTCCTGCCTATAAATGTATACACGTGGAATGGGTAGTCGTATGAATAAAGTAAGTACTTGACATATAACCATGACTCATTCATGTATTGACGAAATTTTACGTATGGAACACTCAAATTCTGTACAGCTCTTCATAGTTGCAGACGGCCCACATATACATGAAACTGGTCTCATACTAGATAGTATATATATGTACCAGTGCTACTTCCAGCTGTGCCACTGTTACCAATAGTATTGTGCCCATCCTCATCCTCTGATTTATGCCCGTTCATCCTTTTTACCAAACTCCCGAGTGCGAGTGATGCAGCTGCCCGAACTTCAGGATCAGGATCAAACAAAAGCGCAGACACAGTTTCGTGCGCACGTTCCGCCATAGCATGCAATTTGGCGTCCTCAGTCTCTTCCCACACCTGTGTGTTTGAATTGTTTATGACATTCGTAAGATAGTTTCATCTCGTTTACTTCCCATATATATGTGTGTCAGCGCACGCACGAAACAATTCGCAACAATGTGTTGCCTGTGTGATTGTAGTGCAGCAGGGAGGTGGAGAAGATCTACGTAAACGCACATAGATTTTTATATAACCTGCACTCCAATGTAGTTTTAATTATTCTTACCATATTTTTCAAACAAAATATAAATTTGCATATATACACCATCTGTGCCGTGCTGTGTGTGAGTATATACACGCTAGTAGTCACGGATTTATGTGTGTTGCAGTTGTGTGTAATAAGAAATATGTATATGCGCATGTGCAGGCATTCCATCTAGCTAAAGTAAAATACAGGTAAAATTTGACATTGGCATTTTTCATCCGAGTAAAAAGATTTTGATTCCGGCCTCTCTATCCATATGATGTATACGTGACTAATTTGTGTACGAGTAATACATAGGAACCTATAAATATACAACATGAATTTGTGGTGCTGGTGAAAAAATCGTATTTCCATATGACCCTCTTTTGTATTGGAATATCGTGTAATATAGCTACCAAGTACATACAACCACGGCATATATACGTAATATACAAAGTATTTGTAAACACAATCGATACCTTTGCTGCGCATAGACATATCCACTTGCGCACATGTGCATCTAATTCTAAAATCTCCCTCTGGTGTAACAATCGATTGATCTTCCATATAAGATCGTTCCCTGGGCGTATGCACGCTTCCTGCCCAACTGGGTTGTTGCTGACTATCGCTGAAAGACAAAACGCGGCCATAGACCTCACCTTCATGGATGTGCTAGAGTCACACAGTATGTCGATAAAGTATGTCTCACCCCCTTCCTTGCTAATATCGTGTTGGCAAGACTTATCTACCATTAAAATCTGCACATATTTGAAAATATGTTAGGTCAATGCCAAGTGTTGATGTAACATACATAAAATACAGCACGGTCTCGGTTTAACCCATATTGACTAGATTTTTCGTACATCAACGACCTCTACGTACTACTTTGTATCTACGGCATGCGTATGTCAATGATAGTACGTAGAGTATGACTATAAATAAGATAGGAAAATGTGTGCACTATTCGTTGTCCACGTACCTAAACCGACGAACTCGTGATATATTTTCGAAGGGCACTTCGAAACTCACATCTTTGTCCACACAAATAATCATGGACTTGACCCCTATAATAACAAAAGACTCATACCTTTGTCCATATAAAGCATAGAATGTTGCGTATAGACATATCGGGAGACTGTAAAAGTTTAAGGACATAAGGGAAGATTCCGACTGAGAGCGCAAGGTTCACCGCCCACGCTCCTAAATCCAAGAACTCTTGTAGTAGTTGTAAAGCACGTAAGCGATGGGCCTGTGACAAGAGGACTTGTAGTACGATTGGGAGTTGCTCGGGAGGATCCCTTTCCTGATAGTCGCATATGTGTTATGTGTCATGTGTGTGGATTTGTGAGCGAGACGTTCGTTTAATCTATCCGACACAAATGGTGGAAAGTAAGCAGTACGATTATGAGTTTCCCTAGCAGATGATATTCCTTGGTTCACGTTTTGTGCGCCTATGCGTGCATGATGAGATGACGATAACGTGCTTATAGATAATAAAGTACTACATGTGTCTATGATAGAGCACATGTTGGACATTTGCTATTGGACGTTACTCGCATTCGCAACATGTATGAATTCTCGATTGACCAGGCAGGTCGAGTGTTGGCGTATATACTCATAGGGAAGTGCCAGTGAGTGTATACACATTCTCGCGTGTGTATGTCTATATATTGGCAAATATAGTAAAACGGATTCATTCCTTCAAGGATGCGAATGATCAGGCTGATTTCTCATTGGCTCGTATTATATTCAACAACTTGTAGATAGACATGATCGATATACCACACACGCACAAACATACTGTAAGTCTAGCGTAAGAAAGCCAGTGAGCTGACTGTGCAAAAGGTGAACTATCTTATTCGGATCTACAAAAAACATTTGGTTTGTAACTTCAAACAAGAATGTACACACACACACCGAAGCACGACTAAGTCGACTAAGTCGACTAAGCACTACTGTTTGTAGTTAGAATATGATAAACGAACCTGAGAGCCTAGCTCAAGCCAGACCTCGAAAGCCTTAAGCTGGTTTGTAAAAAATGGGAAATGACAATTACTCTCGCTAGGATGCACACCACTCCTTGTGCGTGAGATGGCGATATCCACGCTCATATCCCAATGTTGCCACATGGGGTGTTGGTGGGTGGGGGGTAACGAAGGGTATGAGACAGGTATGCAGTTCACGCTTGTTAACACTCGCTCTGCCAACAAGAAGTTTCTGAACAATGCTGCTACCAATAAATCTTGGCGAAATAACTTCTGAAAAAGATCTCGTGGAAGTACGTTCCATGCGATGGTGTCCGTGATGGCCGTGAATATCCAGAAAAGCTGTTATTACGCAAACGTGTGTGAAGGGAGATGATTGCGCAAACAACGTATTGAAAATACACGAGTGAGTAGTCATGTTATCGTATCAATCATGTTGACATGCATGTGCATGCGACCCCAAACCTACGAATGGATAATCAGGCATGGTGCAGCCAATTAATTAACCCTACATTGCATTGTGAGCTTATAAATATATGCTCAGAGAAAAGTACGTCACACGGTCACATTTATGTACACATATTTATCGCTCCGTGTATAATTGTCTTTGGTACTATCTCCCCATTCAATGTTTATTATCGTAGACGGGATTTTTTTACACTGACATGTCGAGCATGCGGCGTAAAGCGCAGGTGTGTACACACTCGCATATACTACGTGTCATACAGTCCAATGATACAGTCCAATGCATTACCCAACGTCTATGCGCACGTACGTTTATAGTAGCCACGATAAAGACATTATTCATGCTACGTTTATACTTATAGTGAGAGTCCTCGCTTATGTAACCCTACACATATTAACATACACCAATACATGCATATATTACCTCTCCGCGCATAGTCTTCCGATCAGTCATTTTTCCTGGTATACGATCCAATATGTTACCTTCCGTTTGCACTATTTGACGCTTATAGTAGCTTAGAGATACACACTGAAATGCCACCTCTATGGGTGTGGTAAGGCAAGCTGTGAACAAATCGGCAGGCAATGAAGGATCCATTGGTAATACTTCCCCTGCACTGCATGCGGCTAGGTGTATGTAGTCCCTAATTAACGTGGGAGGGGGGTGTCCGTTCGCGCTTCTCGACTTCATCTGTGTGATTGTGCGAATAAGAGTGCGTGTGTTATACATATACACACATACATGTCTGTTGCGATATAATGTGCTACATGATAAACCACCCAATATCCCAGTCTGTTGGAATTGATAATATTTCCAGTGTTCTAGGTAAGCTTAATGGGATGTTAACATAGGATGAGCGTGGTATTCATTTGTCCTACCAACTACTGTATATGTAGAGTGTACTTGTGAGTACAGCACGTATAGCGTGTGTGCATACGTAGGTTCGTATGTGTCTGTTTCTGTGTGTCTCTATATTCCACACGGTAACAAGTTGAACCGACTCATAAACCCGTACCATCAAACATGCATGTGTACATTTGCAAACCATATGGTGAACCTACAGTAACAACTTGGACCGACTCATAAACCCGTACCACCACCCATGCATGTATACATTTGTAATCCTTATGGTGAACCTATATACAGGCACGCAAACCAGATCTCTGTACAATACGCGCACATGAAAACTCACGCACATCCTTCACTCAGCCCTCCATGCGCAAACAATACACTGACACACAACAAATATATACCTGAGTCTCATAGTCATGGCGGCGCTGGCGAGCGAAAGAATCATATGACTTGACAATCTGACCGGCATTTGAACAATCCCATACAAATATAGATGGCCCGGTGATGAACGATTGGAGATCGTACAGAGATAGTGGTATGTACTGCGTGAAGTTCTATATATATATGTACACGTACGCACGGAGAAAGAAGGGAGAGAGAAGAGCGAGAAAGAATATATGAAAAGCTGAAGGTGGTATTGTATTCCTTGCAATGTACAACCTTGTTTTTCCTTTTCCGGCAATACACACTACAGACACATATTCCTACAGCCATTAGTTTTGACCACATACACTTGATTATAGGAAATGCTATACGCTATGAACCACTTCATTGAAACTACAGATATACCTTGTTAAACACCCAGATCTCACCACAATCAGTTGGCATTGGAACTCCGTGTCCGTTGTAATGTATTAGTACTCTCTCGTCCTTTGCTGCTCTCCTAAGCTGCATACACATCTTCTTAACCTCCTCCGTGGTTGGATCTAGCGCTTGCCGGAAGCGTGCTCGTGCATACATCCGACTGTACTGTTCTTGCAATTGGTTACCCACATGCTCAAGCGTCTTTTGCGAAGGAGATGTATTAATATCTGTATTTGTATGATGCATGTTGGTGAAAATGTGTACATCTGTATGCGTTCGCATATGTTCGTGCATGTGTACTGTAAGACTATGTGATGTCATTTCAGATTTATCCAGTCATTGACTGTCGGCCCGTGTACAAACACGTGACACATAAAAATGCACAAAAGCGATATAATAACACAGACTGTACCAAAATAAATCATAGTTAAGTCTATATACATAGGTGTAGACTCCATTCCGCATGCGTGATTAAATTCTTGTACATAGTATATTTAAGCGCATCGGGATAGATTGTCCTATTGTTGGGAATGAGTACCAACACAGGACCCCTTACATGCATACACGGAAGCAATATATTTTTCATACACTGTTAAACCACCCCACAACAGACTATCTATTCTCGTGGAAGTTAGTTGTGCGTACCTATCCATGCTTCCATGCGTGCACATGGATCCGTCTTGAGTATGTCGGGAGGATCTACACCAATGTTAAGCGCCACAATCAAGCCCACACATACTGTTCTCATTCGCGCACGAATTCGCCATTTGAGCAACTTTTGCTTAGTGGGTATGAACTCGTTGTTGCGATACCGAGGTTGAGAGAATGCCTCATGTACATCTAGCCAGTACTGTATATATGCATGTATGTGTATGTACGTATTTGTATACATATTTATGCGCCTAGATGTTTGTGTGTTGTATCCGTACAGCAGTGGGAATACGAATATTGAAATTATAGATTTCGTGCAAATATGTATTCCATGTACGGGTATTCGAGTGATTCAAGCGTCCTATGCCGTCTGATGGCAAGTATGTTTATAAATTTATGTGAAGGTAAGTGTATGATAATACTTGCTAGTAATTAAATAAAAGACTGTACACTCAGGCCTTTTAGAACGTGTGCTAATTGAGTAGTATTCACAACGCATGCTACGCAGCACGCTAGATATAGATAGAAACGAAATACTCGCAATTAATCAAAAGTTTCCTCCAAACACACTCACATCAAGATTACTTCGAAACCAGGTAACACTGTGTACTATGCATATAAGCTCTCTTGTACTTTACAGAACCACATTTACGTATTCAATAAGCACACACACATTAATGCAATGGTTCTATGCATACACATACCTGCTCACTGTTTACACAGTCAAGCCAATAGTTAAAAGTACGAAAATAAATTGTAACATAACAATAAGTGCACACTACACAACGTACGGCGGTAGAGGCCTGCTGGACGTTGAAGTGTATCACCCCTTCCGGACCATCCTCTACGTCGCTTTTCGACATCTCAGTACTGTAGTCCTTGCCAAGTGCTGCCATTCCGTATGTTCTTTGTAGTTATAATTATATTGTGCGTGTGCAAGTGAACCTTGTTGAAAACAGGGGGGTCACTAAAAGGTCATCTACACCAACACCAATTCAAGTTTACGCATCCCATTCTGTATCGTACCCGACAAATATCGTGCTTACTATGGATTCGGGTGTGATTGAATAGTGTGATCTCCTCGATTTACTACACCCTCTGATCTTGCCAATTGATTGCACGAGAGGGTAATAAAGTGTATGAACTGTATAGAGACGGGCAAGTCTGAGTGAGTATAGATCATGAACACCAGTACACGTACTACAACTCTCAATAAACAGTGATACTCTTTGAAACAATAAGTAACTAGAGAGCTTTACATGGATCGCGCTCTTCACATAGACACGCTGTCAGCTCGCTCTTACGTGTGTGCGTGTTGCTGGCGTTTGTGCACGCAGGTAGTGTTTCAAATGTGTGTTGTGTTATTATTATTATATATATATATATATATATATAGATTCTATAAATAAATATCTATATCTATTTTTCTTTTTTCTTTTTTAACTTCCGAATTTTTAGTATTTTATTTTGTTATTCTATTTTCGTCAGAGTCCATGACGTCACTTGGGTTCTCGTGTGGATTCAATAAATCGCTCATTCGTTCAAACTGTGTAACTGGTTCAACAGGTGTTCAGTTAGTTCAGTATGGAAGAAAGTTGAGATTCCAGCTAACTCGGGACGGTCAGCCTGAACTCGTGTTACGAATTTGGCGAGTTAAAGATGTAGCTGTCCGCAATATTGTAGCGTACACAAACAAAACAAGGATTATGTATATGGACGGAGAAGATTATGTATATGGACGGAGAAACCACGCTTTCCGAAACTGCCGATTCCTTATCAAATCGTTTCATGTGCATTTTATTATTTTAGCCGCACTGTGGTCTGATTCTGGAGGTAACAGTTTATTCGGGCGAGGATGCGATACAGCATAATATTACAAGTACAACCTCGGCCCGGTCAGTTCATGTATACTCGATTTATTGTTTTTGCTTTTAGTTCTCAAATGTAAAGCTTCAGTCGGTGCAATAGTAGTCGATTGAATATACTTACGTTCACATGTGCAACTTCAGTCGGTGCACGTGTAGTCGATTTGATGCGCTTTGTCCTTCCTTGTGGTTGAGTTGCAGTTATGATCGTAACTCAATTCAAATTGACACAGAAATCATGTGATGATAGTGTTTTAATAGTTTTTATTATATGTACCAGTGACACTTAACAGACACGGATAAATCCACGCTCAACAATTAGAACACCGTTAATTGTAAAAATCGATTTAAGTGCTTCTAAAAGCGTGGTTGGGCAGTAATACTTGTCCGCACTACTATATTATTTTTGTTAATGAATATTTTATATACTAAACGCCGTAGATAGATGGTGGCTTCTCAGTAAAGAACAGCGGCAGACCCAATAGCTTGCCAATGCGAAGCAGCTGGTTATACTGGCATTGTTGATACACCCGTGTTTATTATTAATACGATGACAATATCAGTCGAAAATGTAGGTTTCGTATCGTTGCAGGTTAGTGTCGCCCCGATACATCCAAAATGATCATATTCGCACTCACGAGAAGACATTCATGTATAACTTAAATAAATACAAACTGAATTCTCGCATATTCAAATGGGCTCATGAAAACATATTATCAGCAAATTTTAGAATGAGATCAATGATATACTCGCGCTACATAGCTACCCTCAGTAATCCTACTTATTTCATCAATGCTTCAATATCTTCTGAATTTTCAACGTCAAACATGGATGGAGGTTCGGTAGACCTACTTGCTAGTTTGCTAACAGCTCAAGCTAGCAAATTATTAAGGCAAAAATATATAAAACTGTTAAAATATTATATACACTAATATTTATTCAGGCGTCGATCATATGATAGTAACGTAACCTATCACAGATACTCCTGATGCAAGCTTTCCGGTCACACTGGACATCGGCAAAGCAAGTATATTTACAGTACTGTGGCCACATTGGACTCGCTGTACATTTTTGTTCGTATATCCGCTGAACAATTTCTGCGAGTTATAAACCCTTCGCATTCCATTGCATCCATCGTGATGTGCTGATGGAATAAAAATGTTCTAACGTTGACTAGACTTACGACAACATAGACAAGGTCAGCAATCAAATCTGGGTCAACTTATATATCACTCTAAGCGCGCAATTCGTAGACTCAGGTCATCATCTTGGAGTCAGAAGGGCTATGAATGGACGAAGAGGGTACCCAGGTGCGTCTACCTGAACGGACAATCCAAACCAAGCCGCAGAAGGAACCTACGCCAAACAAGAGTGCCAACACCAATGCGGCGATGCCAACATTTAGGGCAGTGTCAGCTGTCGAAGAAGCATCTTCACTTTGGACGATTCCCTCCGCAACGGCCTCATTCACCAGACTCAGGAAAAGATAGTTAGTTCCAGAGTGGTCGAAGTACGAACCGCATGAATCGATGGCCGTCATGATTTCGTAGTTATCTCCACTGCAATCATCAGTTCCGAAGAAGTCTACCAATACGTCGGACGTGTTAGTGTAACGAAGGATAAAAGAATGCGTATCGAAATGTTGGGTATTGCAAACACCGTCCATTGGAACTAGAGAACATTCGATCTCAGCATCAGGATGACACGAGCTGCTTGCGTAAACGCACCAACTCACGTAGTTCGACGAAACTGCGGACGCAGCTACCATCTGAGCGAAGATTGCCATGAAGGCAGTGAACGTAAGCACAAAGGAATTCATCTTGTAGATTTCTTAGTGTCTCTCAACAATTTCTCGATGCTTGGAAAAAGAATTGACCAACTTCGATGTGTTTTAATTTCAACAGTCTGCTTTTATAGTGAAACGAAAATCTCATGGAAGGCACAAAGCAGGCTGACAGGTGCTCACTACTACCACTGATCATAGAGCCAATGCAACACACATGAACGAGTACAAACCATCACTCGTTTGCAGCATAGGCCGAGTCACATGGAAAATTGGCACACAAATAGGTCCTTACTCGGGTGTTTTATTGGTCGTAATCAATGCGTTACTAAATATAAAGTTTTAGAGGCCACATTCTTCTTTGTTCAACCACGAGGTTACCTTGAACTGGGAGAAGTCGTACTCCTGATTCAACAGGCCGAACAGGGAATAATGAGAGCAAGTACTCACTCCTGTTTACACCTGTCTGTTAAATTTATCGTTAATCGGAGATGCGAATTATTTGACAGAATTCATTTACACTCGAGACAACCACTAGAAACCCTCACTGGCGTTTCCTGTCAACACGTGCCGTGAAGTCTATTCATTACATTTGAGAACGGTTGGAAAATTATGCATTATTGATTCAAAACAAATTGAATGTACACCAACCAGTACATATTTACTGCGTTTATGACTGGTTGTGTTGTTTTAATACCATACATGGCAGTTTGCGGGCCATGTGGGTAAGTACGAAATTCGAGTGTGTCAAGTACGTTGACGACGAGCGACTGCGTGATGGGCGCAAAACGAAGCTCTCGCGCTCGATCGGGATGTCGTAAACGTAGGGTAGCAGAAATAACTTCGTCGACGTGTTGGATGCAAAACGAATTTCTCGAACTCGATCAGAGAGAGATGTCGTAAACATATGTAGCAGAAATCTTCGCTGTCCTGTAGTACGATTCTGTAGTCTGTAAAAGCCTGACATTGATACATTCAGAGCTGGCTATCTCAGTGCAAAGTTATATTTTAAAATTGTCAAGGAAATAGTTAACTGTAAGACCAAAACACTTGTTGACTTCTTGCCCGCCCTCATTTCTTCGAGTGCACGAACTCAATTGCAACAATGGCTACTTCATATAACCTTGCAACTGACCAAGATAGAGAAGGTAGCGTAGAATGGGATGATATGCTGAATCAACGTGGTTCTAAACATTTAAGAACGCAAAGATTTGCATGGACTTTTCCCATCATAGACTTATCTTTGAAGTTTGGTGCGTTATTGTGCTTAATTCTAATACTTTTGGGATCGCCTTCGCAGCATCATGAGGGAGGAATGCCTTCGCATCATCATGAGGGAGGAATGCCCGAAATGGTGCACTCTGGAGAGGAACCATTATCAACATTGGAAGCAATGGTAGATGATCTAGTTAAGGATAATGATCACGCTGGGGTCGCTAAGGCTGTCCTGACATATTCGGAGTGGGCCACAGTTTCGACGGTGACTACGACAAAGAATAATATTACTCACCCGTTTGGTCAGGCTATTGCGATGGGTTACGCCCCTACTTCCGAGACCGAGGGATTGCCTTGCATGTATATGACATCGATGGATACATCTATGCAGCACATGAATAAGAATTCTCTTGTTTCCTTGACATATACCTTAGCACAAACAAGATTTTGTTCCAGTCATGGATATGATGTTGAAGATCCTCGTTGCGTTCATGTTACCGTGGTAGGACGGTCTCGTGTAACTTCCAGGGTAAGTGATATGTATTTTTTAGATTTTAAAGGTAGTTGATACGCTCTTTGCATTTGTGACTTACAAATATATATGTTACATTTTAGGAGTCAGAACCTGTTCTTACGGAGGCAGCCCAAACATCCTTGTTTACTGTCCATCCCGCTATGAAAGACTGGCCAGAAGGTCATGGTTTTGAATTTGTAGTTGTAGATATTGATTACATTTGGATTCTTGACGGATTTGGTGGTGCAAAGATCATCACATCGTCGGACTTCAACGCCGCCAAGCTCCCCCATCAACGCTAATCAAGGAAATGATTCTTCTATCTTATGAACGCACATTATCTGTATAAAATGTGGTAGGTGTCGTGAGTGTTTATTTCTGTCAAGCACGATCAACGTGCCAAGAAATCCAATATTGGAATCCCTCTTCCAGTGCGAAGTTGTAGATCATTAATTTTTACATGTATGATTTCCATTTCCAGTGTGTATGGTATAGTCATGAGTATGCGCTTTGTGCAGAGAATACGTATGCATTAGACATGGCATGTAAACTTATCACTGAGCATTGTGCAGAACCTGTGGAGGCAAACTATTTTAAGTATGTCTTTGCGATATAAGGGGTCATTCATCCTGTTGACAAGTCAAGTGAACGGTAGAAAAACGCCCGCGTATCTAATTAGACGCTTGTTCCAGTGCGATCAGCGTAAATGTATTTCGAAATAATTAAATACTGTATATTGATTTAGTTCAACTTATAGTAGAATTGCAGCTTACCTATCAGGTCTCATTTGAGTTTGAAAATGCGAATTAGAAATTCTTACTTGATACATGCTAACAATACCGTAGTAGTTTGCTCGCCGTATATTTGGGGGGTTTGGAGTTTGAAACCTTGTAGGACATGATCATTTGTTGCCTCTCAATTCTATACGCTTCAGTATATACGTGCTTTTGTTTCCAGGGCGGATCGTTAACTCAGAAAGAAATGCTCACGTTATTCTAGAATAATACGGATCCGCCAAGAAGGTCTATTAAAACTGGAGATACGTTTGATGATTGATATATATAACGAATTCAACGAGAGGTTAACCTCCGAAGTCTGAATGCTGTGCTTGAATATACGAGGATGCAGCTGTGTCGCAGAATCTTGAGGATGTGAAGAATCAACCGTCCATATCTTTTTGACGAATTGAAGTCATGTACATGACTATAACTCTACATAGATTTCAGGATATCAAACTGCGCGACTCGACATGGCACTAACCTTTGAAACCCGCCAACTCGATTTAGTAGGTTTGTAGGGTTTCATATCTCATTACGTACGAAAAACTGTACTACACTTAACATTTCCGCAAGTGACATAGGATTATGTTTCATATCCAACGTTGACTACAGCATTGAATGCACAGGACACTTTACTAAGAACGACTGTTTTGATACACGTAGCGACTTTTTCTCCTTACAATAGTACAAAGAGAAAGAAGTAGAGAAAGAAACCATCGATAAATATAACTACAACTAAAAGGTTTATCAAAAATACGTCAACCCGTTTAGAAAATGCAAAATGTAATTCCATTTCCTATTGCCTGACATACACATTAACTAGTTTTCTCATCGCACATTTGTCTCTGAGTTAGTTTTCAAAACTCGTGACCTTGGTCTTGTATTTACTTCTGAGAGAAGAATAACGCACTCCGTTTCATCATTGTCACCTTGTTGTACCAGCTCCTCGTCACTTGCCAATATCTTACCTCTTCTCTTTTCATCGTTTTCGATCTCAATTACTCTGTCTTTACGAATACCAAAGTCTATGTCAAATATATTACTTGTTGTGTTTTCTTCTACAATCTTGATATACTCTTCGTTCTTACTCACACGCTTCCAGCCTTCTTCCGATACTGGTATAAGCAGTTCCTGTGTCTCCCACCGAACTCGCCTTCCCGTTGGTTTGTGGATTACATTGCCAAAGAACAAAGCCCGAGACACTACGGCCAATCCGAAGTTCTCTTCATCTTCTACATAAGGCATAAGATCCGAAACAAGTGTGCGAAATTTTCCTACATGCGCGGAACAAGAAGAACAGGATGAAGACGGGATACATTGGTGGTAAATTACTACCCACATACCAACCTCACTGCTTACCTATATACACAGACACATTCGTCATGTTTTGCACACATCAAGTACATGCGCGTTCTCCCCAATCACATACCTTCATATTCGGGGTTCAAGAAAGTACATCCTGGGAAAGATTTATACATCAAGGCATTGTGAAAATACAAAGGGCTATTGAGAACAGCATCTTTTCCGTTTGCAAACTTTTGCATTACAATTGTAGACATTTCATTCATAATACCAAGACCCGGGTACTGCTGCCCTGGCAACGCATGTCGCATGGCCACGTCCAATTCTTCCGTAATATTCTGCATTAATACCCACTCTACCAATAATAATTGCATCCCCGAACTGACAACCTGCTCCATGAAATCCAGTGTATGTTGAGATTTCGTATCAGTGCTGGTTATCCCTTTGTTTACTTTCTTCTCTGTCCACCTTTGCGCTAGCTTCATGGCGCATGAAGTACGAAGGTCGTACTCCGGTCGCATCGCTACCTCAATAATTGGTGGAAGGCCTATGGGCGGCCTTATATGTGAGCTTGTTGAAAGTGTGGCTGCTTGACGAGAGGTGGACTCATAATTCTCGTGTGAAAGATGATATGGGATGATATTTTCTTTCGCCGGCGGTTTTAAGCTCACCGCCTCACCATCGTCAATTTGGGCATTATTTGTTGTATCAGCATTGTCCACTGCAGTCAAAAGAGTACTATTTGAGGGTACTTTTACACCCAAATCATACAAACGCAGTTTATCGACAGTCAAACCAGACAGATCGAAATCAAGTTGCAGTTTTTTAAAGCCTTTTCCCTGCAGTATTTTCGTAATGTTTTTCTCATTTAGCCAGCCCGCTACTTGCTTTTCTGTGAACTTGTCTAAGAATTTATACCTGGCCGTTCTAGGAATGAGATCATGATCCGTCAATTCAAAATCGATATTGCCGAAGGTGTCCTTCACTTCATTATGCAAGTACGATTTTGTGAAGCCCAAAACCGTGGCAGCTGTTCCCACCACAGCAGCAGCAGCGAACTGTACGGAACGACGTGCGCTAAACATTTATGTCGTTCAAATTCATTATTGGAGTGAATATATATATTACCAAACCAGACGAGGCTGTATGACGAGAACGAGTTGAGAATGATGCCCGTGTGTATTTTAGTCTATCCTTGTGCTATCGTATTCTATTAAATCGTATGCTGAGCGGTTTATCCCAACTCGACGTGAAGTGCGCGATCTAAGTCAAGTTGAAGAGACACTATATAAGATGTGTATGTTTGCAGGCTTTCGAGGCTTGTCGTGAGACTAAGGTGCCAAACATTGATTGATTATTTTACGATGGAGAGTGGAGTTGTTTGTTTACTTTCAAGCAGTATACTTAGAATACGCTTTAACATATTACTAGAATGAACCAGTCAGTGCAGTATACATACACTTTGCCAATTCTAACATACTGATCATAAAAGGCGATCAAAATTGGGCGATCGAGTCCAAAAATTGGGGGAAAAAAAATTCCAAAACCTAAACTAGATTTCAGAACATATTTGAATAAAGAAAATTAGGAGTTTTGTGATTTTGAGACTTTTGAGCACTTGCAGAAATTTTTAATATATTTGAATTATTGGCTGTGGTTCAATTCAGAAATCAAAGATTGGATTAACATATAACAAAGGTTAAGTATAGCCAATGAAGAAGAAATATTAAAACCAATAAGAACCAGAGAAAGAACTAATCCCAATTTCCGTAGACTATTATTTTTAGAAAATAGACAAAATCTGGATATAATCTAGACAGAAGTACAGCAAGAAGCAGCAGCCAATGTGATTTCGCTAACACACTTCCAATGGTCCGATTCATAAAATTCCTGTCACTCAAAACTAAAATTCCTCACTTGTTTAAGCAAAGTAGGAGACAAGAGAGAACCATATTCAAAGTGTTTCACTTCTCTCTTTCTTTTACATAAATAGGAGTGGTATTCATACGATAAGGCAGTCAACACATCTGTACTTTTAACTACACATTGATTGTACATACTGAATATATCACAAACTCGCGCATATACGATTCACAGAAAATTCCGTATTAAGATGGGGAGGTTGGAGACGTTGAAACATGCTGTATTTCCTGGCTCCCGACCGTTAGTGAAGCAGTACAATGCTAACGTCAAACGTGCAACGCGCGGGAATGTCCTCAAGGACATCAGAGGTTATCCAAATGATCGAGATACTCTTGAGAAGTGGACACCACGTTGGTACGTGACATACGAAGGTATCGATTGCATGCAGGTATGTTTGAGGTTGATTTCGTTCACCGAGTTGCCCATGTGCTAGTGCTTTGAATGAATGTCAAGTATATCCTAACAAGGGGCTTGATGGAGTATAATTCTATATGGTGAAAAATTTCAAAGTTAATTTGTTTGAGATACTTTTAGTTATAATTTGTGGCATATGGTGGCTATGGCCGAAGTACATGACTGGTAGCCCTAGAGGGACACACACTAGGACGGATGTGTGTTTTATCATGAAGTTGAATATCAACTACTTTAGCTTTTATTCATACTGTTTCCTTGAGTTGCGGAGACGCCAGTGTTGTAGAGATCATTGTCGTACATATCCTTACGTTTTTTTCATTTTGCTATAACGTAGGTTTACTTTTGGTTACTGAAAGATTGGTGTTGGTCTCAGTGGCATTGGGTTGTCCCTGGCATCATGTCAGGTACCGTCTAAATTGGTTTTAATTACTCCTCTCTGTTTGAATTATAAGAACCCATGTTTCAAACTGCCGCTCATATTGTGCGTACTATCTACACACGAACAACGCGCACGAAAGTTATTGGTGAAAGTTTTGATTTTATATACAAGTCGTCGCTATTACAAAATTAAACTACTGAGATATATGTATCCCTGGTCATTACAGATACATTATACCCATGTACAAGATTGCAATCGTACAGCGGAGAGTAGGTTTAACATAAACTAGAAATGATATTTGACTTTCTATTCTACACCGACGATCACATTATATCACCAGCAAAACGGGTTTTTGCCCTATGCGAATATTCAAATAGAGCTCACAGCTGTATCCATACGGATTTGGCTTTTATAAAAAATTCATGATTTGTCATGAACAAACGGACCAAGATAAGATACTCATTGATAAAACATTGTGGTTTTATCCACAGATACGCATTGGACTGCATCATGTAAGAAAATAACATGCACATTATACCAAGTCATATACAAAATCGAAATGGCATATCACGGAATTCACCAAAACTTGACTCTGAACTGGGTTTATACATGACAGGAGCCATCGCTTTGGTATTATCCACTCTCTTGATGGTTTATAGTAGCTACAATGGGGCAATGTCAATATTCTGGCTCAATTTTGGAGCTTTTCTTTGGCTATTGGGTAATTTTGTTTGGATGATGGGAGAATTTATACTCGAGAATCCTTACAGTTTCTACAGTGAAGGTATGACACTACAAAGTGTATCTTATAATGGCCCATACTTATCGTAGTTACACAAGTAAATATTCTTGTTTCGTCAAACAGTGTGTACTGAGGTTCTTCAGCCATATCCCAAACACATTTATGTACGCAAACATGCAATGCAATGTACCGATACTGAGATGTATATGACAGCTGGTTTCGTTCATTTAATGTTGAACAGTGGTGACCACTTATATCACATACGTACGCACACATGGCTAAATGTATTCGAATGCATGCATATTTACGAGCACTGACAACAGACTTAGTAACCATTATTCTGTAAACAAGATTTCACCTTCACGAATTCTGTTTCCTGCAATGATTTATCCCGTCGATGTATTACCTACATGTATGCACACAAACGTACACCCAAGGACACACTCCTTGCCATACACGTAATAGAAGAGAAGCATTGTGTTCTAGTATATATCAACGCAAGATATAAATGAACTCACTACACAGAACGACACGAAATACGAAATACACTTAGACATAGCAAGCTTTTACCTCACAGTGAAACTCAAAGCTTGCAACCCTTTCCCCCCACTTTCTGCATAAAGTAAACAACAATCCGTTGGAACTTGCGGCGTTGAAGTATGACGAGCTGTCCTACGTCGCTCAGTGCATACTTATCACCGGCAGCATCTGGTTGTTCCTATACTATTTTGTGCGCATGTTTACGTGCATTCCAAAATTTGATCGTCTCGATCGTTTTACTATGAGACAAAACGAGAACTGTCCCCCTCCACGTATACCCTGTTTCTTCCAAGACTACAGCGAGTATGCCGCAATGCACATCATGTTATGGTGTATAAAAGACACGGTTTGGATCGAGTACAGTGCAGTTGGGTATATTTGCATTTTCGTCCCCACTTTCTTGATTTTCTGCGACCTCCTTTATCTCACATCCACATATCGGGGCCAATTTATTGAGTTCTTTCATAACATGATCACTCTTATCTGGCTGATCGCTAATCTGTTGTGGGCAATGGGCGAACTCATACTACAAGATGATTCAGCGGAGGAGGTCATTCGCTTATCATACAGTTGGCCATTAAACCCCACTAGTGATGGTAGCTTATGTCTGCGATACGCTGTAGGGTACTTGTTCATGGTAGCACTCATTCTGGTCGTATGTTTCCACGTCACATGGATTGTGCTCACATTTAGCGGGAGACTAACACAGAGGGAGGGAAGTCATCATTATCCACCACAAAGAGATAATTACAGCAATGATTCAAAGGTCACTATGGTTAGTGCTAGCTATTCGAGCAATGGGGCGGTGGTATCCAAAGGGAGCAGTAAAGGACCTTCCCCAGCCGGTTTTGGTGAATTCGACTCTGGCAATGTGTAACCGACTATACAATTGAAATCAGATTACACCTTGAAGCATATAATCCAATTTTGTGAAAACACTAATGTGTACAAGAATCGGTCAGAATAAAATATAATTTCAATGTAAAGCATATCGCAATCAAATTTCTTTGGCCTTCCTTATCCTCATCATAACATGCACCCATACTCACGCACTGTGCAGATGCAGTGCTTACGACAGAGTAATAATAGACTGGAATACGTGATATCAGCATAACTTCAGTGGGAATTATCATACCATATTCGAAGTAACATGTGTAGGCATATATATGAAAAAAGGCTAAGTATGTGTGTATGTAGTATGAGGCACGTGTATGTGTATGTGCGGACTTGTTTGTATATGGCTAGTTGAGTGGGTATGAATGTGTATGTGCGAACTTGTTTGTATATGGCTAGTTGCGTGGGTATGAAAAGGTCTATTACGTTGTAGGAAATTTAACCAAGAATACCTTCTTGACGAAATATGCCCAAACGCACGCTTACATTTGTTATGTGTCCATTCAGATCGACAGCAGGATCATGCACATTTCGTATATACCTGTCTTGCACTTCAAGAAAATATTCGTTCCGAACTAAGTTTCATATTTACTCCTCTTGAGCCTGTCTAGTGATAGTACATAGATTAATATTACTCGAACTATTACCTATACCACTATAACTGAACTACAGTTATTACATAAAATCCCTACGTTACTAACTTAGTACGACATCATTTTGCCCAGAGTCTTTGGGTCCAACACGGTGGTCAGTATCTTGAACTTGCTTTCCGCCATCACTTGTACCATCACCACACTACCAGGGTCATTGATACGAATCATATGATAAATCTCATGCCTGCGTTTCCCTATCGCTGTATATCCATTCACATCAATAATAACATCACCCCTCATAATTCCGCTAGATTGTGCCGGCGACCCCGGTAACACCTTCACTACACATCCTCGTCTCACACTGATTCCAATGTCTGTCGTCTTGTATAACTGGACTGTACACGTGCGCACATCTGGTTGGAAATGCACACCGAGCACACACTTTAAATCTTTAAATCTCGACTTTGGTTCACATGCTGTTGCGCTCGTGTTATCTCTTGCTTGGGAGGGCTTCGGTGATATTGATTGAGATAAGTCAGTATTAGACACTTGTACCCTGGGTTCGGGATTCAAGTAACAAACCTGTGGACTCAGATTCATTGAGGACATTTTGTGTGTGGCTTGACTAAAATCCTTGTATGCCGAGTGTTCGGGTAACTCTATTCCTCTGAGTTGTGGAGGTGCGACTTCTCTGTCACCCGAATGTTGTTTCGACGATTTGGAGGAGAAAGTGAGGACGTTCACGCCAGATGGAGCGCGACTCAAGACGTCGTGTTCGTCGATATTCGCCTCGCTTTCAGTACCAACGGAGGATAAGCTGGGAGTTTTGCTTGGTCTAGTTGGCTGTGGTATGACACCTCCATTTATTAAATCAGTGCATGTCGTAACGTCAAGGTCAAATGTTTCCACGCCGTTTATGCTTACTATTTGATCGCCAAATCGCATCCCTGAGGTGTACGCCAAGAATCCAGGACGTACACAGACTACGTACAGACAATGCCCCACTTTGGACAGAGTTAAACCAAACCTGTCACCCGTTGCACGGCGGTGCAAAGTGATCGTCTGAAGGCCATCACTCATGCGTGGGAGACTAACACTATGTGGTTTGGATGGAGGTTCCTGTACTGGAAAACGTTTGACTTGATTGTTTGGAACCATATCCGCTTTCTGCCTATGACAGCTTGGCGACTTGGAAGCAAGGTAATCATCCTTCATAATAACAGCATCGACTTGGTAGTTAACATCGTCTAAGCGAGAAATACCTTTGTTTTCTTCGCACGTGTTGCGAGGGGACGACAGCAGCTTGACATGCTTTTGCATGTCCGTTTCTGGCGGACTGTTTAAACTTTTTTTGTCCATATTATCATAATTTTCTTTCTCCAACGTCTGTTCGTTTTCCATTTTGTGGTTTGATAATGTATTTAGCGTTGTCGGTTGTTTACATACTTCCTCTATCGGTCTGATATCATTGGCAGTCTTTTCATTCGCCCACTTCCGGCCATAGTAATCCTCATCTTCATTGTTTTCGTTCATATTCAAAAGATTATCAATTACATTAGATATACTCGCGTACTGAAGCGTGTGTGTGGGAATGTCCTTTACATCTACTGAGTCCTCAACCGCCAGGCCGGCCTTGTCACTGTAACTACAATACTCATCTGTAACAGAACACTCCAACAATCGCGACGAAATCATATTATCGAAGTCCTCTACTTCCATCTTGGCTGCATTGGTTATATTGTGTCTGTACTTGAAAGGTTATAAGAGTGCTAGGTGCTACATCCAACACTGCTGACAGCATATATATGTGTGTGTGTGTGTGTGTGTGTGTGTGTGTGTGTGTGTGGTGCGCAGTGTACTTTTGTTTTTGTTTTCAGTGTATAATAGTGTCAAACAGAGGGGAGGAAAGAGGGGGTCTTTTTTCGTGATTTAAGGGGGTTTAAATGGCCATTATATGCGGTTATCGATATAAAGCAAATCCAATAAATTCGTCTTGTATTGGGTACAAAGTCCCATTGGAGTAATTTTAAATAGAAGACATAGTAAAGTTCATTATTGGCTAATTTTACTAAATTTGTATTTCATTTGTCGAGCTGTTCTACCTTGACAGTTGTAGACGAGAGGGTGAATCTGGGATGGAGTATTTTGAAAACAATGCGACTATCAAACCAATTGAGTTAAAGCTTCTGATTTGTGATTTTAGAATTTTCAATCACATGCTTTGCGATAAAGTTACCACATTTGCATATCCTTTTACTTACTCTGTTCTTCTTTGACAATACTCATCTATTACATGCACACTTGCCCGTCACACAGCATGCATGTACTTTTATCCAAAACATTTTTGACGAATTGATCTTCCACCACACGTCCTATCAACTACGCACATTAACCCACTTATGAATATATGCTCCTCTCTCTGAATCCACTCTTGTTCAAAGAAGCCTGGTCTCTTTACACAACACAACACCCTTTAACAAATGCAAGGTACAGACATCATAAAACAGTAATACTTTTCCCATGTCATGCGGATGTAACTTGCCGTCAACGTGACTGAAGAATTCATTGACTTGCACATTGTGGCATATGTGCATATGTAGCAAGTCGGTACACATTACGAAAATTTACAATGATTCGACGAGCTTGACAACCATTATACTACTTGATCACTCGCATAAGGCGATTAAACTCCAACAATTGTATATCTCCAAACAAACAAGTTTCTTTAGCAGATGGAAGGTTCACCCATCCAGTATGTCTAAGAAACCATAAACCAAACCTACTTGAAGCTATGTTTTATTGAACGTTATTCAATAGCGGTAGCGGAGATTACTTGCGTCTGGTCAAGATGTTTTGCCAAACATGAGAAGATTTGAATATTTCGCCTAATGACGCATCGTTGAACTGTACTACAACATTTGTGTGATCAATTTGTAAAAGTTGAGCATGGTTTATCAGTAGATAATCGATGCGATTGCTAATGTTACACACTGAATAATAAACAAGGATCAGAGTCATATTTGAAGATTTCCTCTACTAAGTGTGTGGTGTGAAAAGCATTGTTTCGTGTCCGACTCAGCTTGCAGAAACAGTTTATGAAGCAAGTTATCAAGTAAATATGCCCTTACAATATGCCCCTTTTGGGGTATGTGCAGCTGACTTCGGAACTGACACCAAACATATTTCAATAATTCGGTAAGAACGACTTCTACGTGAATCAATGACCAAATAAAACATTTTGGTTTTGCTTCTTTCGTAGACTCACTTATTACGCGGGGGACTATATATGTACTCCACAATCCATCTACTGTTAGACAAGAATCTGTTGAATGTACAGAAGGTTTGGTGAATACTCTCGAAATCCATGATGAACACTTTATTTTAAACTTTACATTACAGTGTGGGGGGAATTTGCTATATTCCAAGATTTCAGGGGATTTCACCTGTCTACCTATAAACACTAACGTTTGTTGGTTTAGCCATAAGCCAGAGCAACTACGTCCACAAGTGCGCATCATTCGTCTTTGTTCTCTCCTCTGAATGTTCATAACAATGTAAATAGTCTTCCTGTGCATTAGGACACTTTGTTCCTACCTTTCACAGCTCCTTCCAGTATCCATATATCTCTGTTACCTAAAGTGGATTCATTTAAACCTGGCTATTGATCTAGTGTAGGATAATTCCTATGAGCCAAGTTCATTCGGCCTTGATCCGCCACCCGGTGATTGTGCATTTGTTGGTGCACGTCTTTCAACATCGGGAACGTCTGCAAGACCTAGCTTGTCCCAATTCTCACGCGCCATTAAATCACTAGCATGCATCAGATAAGACACAGTAAGGCATACACGTATATACACGCACATGGGAACATAAAAACACAACAGATATCACCCAGCGCATAATATTGATAGGAATGGACGAAAACAAGAGCAAGTGACTGGAATTAGATGTTACAGTACATCAACGGAGACAACGTGCATCTATTGATACGTCACGAAGAATGGTTCATCATTTTATCGCCTTTCTCAAGTATGGACATACTTGGACATTCGACAGTCTAGGTATTGCTTGGCGATAAATCTACATTCTGTGGACTCACTAACATGCTCCTTCAAGCAGGCCAGATAGTCTTCTTTGAGTTTTTTGCATATTCCTTGTGGCGTTTAAGATGGGTCGGATAGCAAGCGTAGATACGTAAGTACAAATACGAGAAATTTTGTTTTAACAGGGAGTATGTGCTCATGCGCTTGTGTGAACAAGTGCACTAGTGGACGTTCTAGAACAAGTGAGTGAGTGGGTGCGGTTTGCAATGGCAGAACACAACTGTCAAACGCAATGATATAACCCTCACAAATACAGCACAACACAGCCGGTATAGAGACTATAATGATTGTGGAGGCTGTTGGGAAATTAGTTTAAAACAACTGAAATACTTTTACACACATTGAAGTATTGAATCTTTTGCACATACGGTGAACCCAAAAACAGGAAGCACTGCACAGATTACAACTGAGAATGAGCGTTTGTTTGTACATACCTTGTCGATCAAGCGGAAAACTTCCTTTGTCTGGAGGCTTCCCTGCATCTCGCTTCTGATTGTTGAACACACTCATACTATAAAATACTTGAGTATATAAGCATGCGTGTGCGTATATGTGCGTATGTATGTGTTTAAATTTCGTATATACACATATCTCTCTGTGCATGGATGATATATCTCATGTATGAATGGGTCTGTGTGCGTTGGTTGTGCTCGCGTGCAGGTTGAATTTGGCGGGCTTGCGTTGCGTTGTATATGAACACAACCAGTTTACACAAAACGGGTAAAGGCTCATAGCCACACTTCATAGCCACACTTCATAGCCACACTACGAACTCAATCTCGCATTAAAGTGTATGTATTCGTGTGGAACTACACGGGGAAACTATACTCGCGGCATTGTGTACACGCAGGAGAAATTCGTACATCTCTATATACAAGCAAACAATAACTTCAGACAATAACATCAGTCACTCGGGCACTCGAACTCGACGTACACATCTTTAATTTCCCGTACCCAACTATACAGTAAAAGATGAAAAATAGATACGGGTCACTCGATTTAGCTGCCGCTGTCTCCGAACTTCAAAAGTATGTAAAATCACCCATTATATGGGTTGAATAGATTACATTGTACTATTTGTGTGAACGTTTGTTTGTGAGGGAGCTAGTCAATGTGCATGCGCGTCAGCTGTGTGGTTGTTTGGAGAGAGAACGAAAGAGAGGGAGAGGTGAAGGGGAGTGGGGAGGTAGGCTAGATTTGTTAATGTTTGTGATTATGACGCTGTGTGTAGCCAGCATTGGTCTCACAGTGTGTGTCATATTATGCGTGAAATAAAAGTTCAGGTAAGAGTATGGATTCACTTTGAATCTGTTTTCATATACACATGTAATGTTTAAGAGAGAAGCCAGGTACCATGGTTGTATACGAAGTCAAGCAGAAAGGAGCACAAGGGTGTCAGAAGTTTTCTTGTTATCCGTTAATAATCTCTGGAGCTTGTATCAACTACGTGTACTTCTAGATGTACACACGTGCAATACTCTGTTACACGTCAGCGTTCGTATGTATTCATAATTGATAGCACGTGTCACCCAGGTGCTACCGAAAAGTCAATATCTTGGTTATCTGTACTGTAAATGAAGCTTAGTGTATCCACTTGTACTTCAAGTATTACATCCTAACCCGAACCCTCTCTACTCTTCACACAAACGCCACATACTACACTCACACACTGTTGGAAAAAATTTCATATTCCAATGTAAGTTCACACACCAGTTCTGTGTATCTGTTGTATATCACCCCCATACACCTGGCAACCGGCATGCAGATGTATATATACAAAATGCACGAGACTAGTGATACTGATTGGTATCTGCATCCATCAACACAACACGCCCATTTATTATAAGTAAACTGTGAAGTACGATTCGAATAAACCAGTTTAGGATGTGAAGACGTATACATGCCTTGTTAAAATATTATGTATACGCCCCTCATTTCCTCGAAATTCATATTTTTCCGTCTCACTAGGTGCAAACATGAGTGCGCCATCAAACATACATCTTTACGGAAACGCACGTTTTCACACAATCGTACGCCTTCACGTAAGCACATCTTTATGCCTTCACTCAGCCATATCTCTACGCATTCAATCCGGTAATATACACAGATATCAAGGACTCAGAATATCGAATATATACGATGTCGACGCAAAAACGTATCTGTTTAAGATGCAACAGAGTGACAGGAAAGGCGTAATCTTACTAGAGAGTGGTGTGCGTATACATAGCACGGAGTACGAATGGCCGAAATCTCAAATGCCGTCCAATTTCTCAATGAAGATGCGTAAACATTTACGCTCGAAGAGGCTTGAGTCTATAAAACAACTGGGGGTAAGTTGCCACTTCTCCCATTTATATTTTCGATACACTGACCGCTTGAGATACCACCATTTATGGATTCAAGTATATTCGAAACTTGTAATATCGATTGAACGTGGTATGCAGTTGAGATAGAAAACACAATGTGAATACACAAACATATACACATGTAGAATATACATCATAACACATGAAGAATTATAGATCGAGCGATTCATACGTATGCTAAAAACACACATGTGCACTACATTAAACCAGTACTACTATATAGACATACGCAAAATGGTACTTACGTGTATATACGATTTGTATATGCTACTTATGCACACTCACAACGGATACTTACACACGCGAAAGAATTAACGCAACTCGCATATTGACAAGTAATCACGTACTCTTACTTATGCATACTTTGTTTCTATTTGGCAGGTGGATCGAGTCATCGATATGGAGTTTGGGTACGGCGAGGCTTGCTATCATCTGTTGGTTGAGTTCTATTCGAAGGTAGTTGCGTTACTTAATATATTGGTGTGTACTCCTAGGAGCATATATATAGTTGCATGTTTGCAACTACTTGTTGACCCACCAAGAAAATAATATTTGAAACGCTAATTGATATCGATAAATACGGTATGTTGTGGAATATAGCGCAGAGACGCACAATATTCACACACCAAGCTAATATATTCAATTGTTCGTACTTCATTATACAGTCATACATGTAATCATGCAAACACACATACATGCCGACAAAGAAATATGTATACAATGTTCACATACACACACACACAACCCATGACTACAAATTGAAGGGTAACATAGTGCTGACCAACCACGAGTACGAGATTCTAAACATTCTGCGACCTAGAACACACCGAGAGACGAGTGAACTGCATGCTGATGGTAAAGACGCTACGGAAAATGGGGACGTCCGCATTGCCGTGGGCGAAAAGTATCCTTTCCAGGTACACTAACATAGATGCGCACATATGGACAAATACACAATGCTGCACATCTTTTCATGCGCGCAAACTTTCGAACGTACACATGCAATGTTGGCACACGGCCAGAGCACAAGCAGACATTTACGTTACACCTGGAATTATCTCAGTCACTCACTGACATAATGACTGTTGCAATGCTCGCAATACCAAAGACTAACTAGTCGCCTCAGCACACGTACGCACTTCGCAAGTAGTGCACGCGAAGTAGGCGGCCCAATGACCTGTGTACAATGTATTTTTATACAAGAATATATAAAATTGTAGTATTCACAAGGACAGACATATACACACGTGTATGTACGCACACAGTTTAGCGGAAGTATAAGAGATGTGTATATCTACCGTGACACTAACACGCACACAAACGGACTCGCGTGTCACATTGTGGGCACATATTAAATAGCTCACAAAGCAAGAATTTGATACTTTGTCGGACGAATCACTGAGACAGCGTCTTTCTGAAGCAACGACTGTCAATCTAAAAAAGGCTTTGGCAGGATTCATTGGTATGCAAACTAGGTTATGCACATTTATTGAAGGCCATTTTTCTATCTATTGTTAGATTGGTGTGTAGCTGTGGACCTTGTTTGTAAGTAGACAAATCTGATGATTTTGGCTTTGCTGATTTGATTCAATGTATACATAGCGACAAATCATTTTCTTTGTGTGAATGGAAGGTGTTTGGTGAGCAGCCCACCAGCACAACAGTTTGTATTTAATTGCAGGTTATTATGTATGCTTTGCGAGTTGGACAGACAGCTACTATGATTGATGGCTTGCGCGCGACGTGGATGGCAACAAATATACACGCACAGATACGCTTGTTTCACTGTATGCTGTTTTTAATCTTGTGTTTACTTTGTAGATTTCAGTCCCCCAGTAGCTGAGCACTGCCTCCGTGAAGCTGGGATAAATGTGCAAAGGAAAGTTGTGGATTTTGATCTAAATGAAGGTACGATGATAACTTGTTTATATATGATCGTTTCAAAATAGGGCGAATTATTTCTGTGTTTATGTCAACGTACTTGCTAATTATTAGAATTTTACGGTATGATATTGTTCCTTTTTCCATACAGTGCAATGTATTGAGCGCAATGCCATAAACCATAAACAATCAATTGTAAGATATTCGTACTTTTCAAATGTTAACCTACTCATCAATACGCTTAGGGTCTGCGGACGTTGAGAGCATTCTGATAGCCCTGCAACGGGCGAGAACGATAAGTACTTCCATGAGTGATTTTAAGGTAATAAGTGCTGGTCATGTATATGAAACGACTACCGAGTGAGTACACAACTTGATAACCTCGCACATCCAAATTTACGCAGTTTCACGCCAATCGCAAATACAAGTACATAAAGGACATATATATATGTACGTATTGTCATATATGTTCGCAGTTAGCACATCTATATTCGTACGCGTATATACCATTCCCAGTGATTGTACTCTTATATTTATGTGTACATATATGTGCACGGTTACTTCACTTTCGTCACATACACAACTAGACACATAAAGAAAAGGGCAACTAGCCGAATTCACTTATCACCTTGTCCCCACTGTCCTCCACACCTCTGCGTATAAATACTTGTATACACAAAAACACATCAAAGCACACCAATATATGTATCTTCCATTTTGAATCACGCGTATGGCGCATGCATAATATAATGGCAGGGGTATATCATTCAACGGCAAGAGGGGGGAAAGAAAGGGGTGGAGACGGAGAATGAGCCTCAACTTTTGTAAGTTTATTTGATTACTTGGAAGAAAAATACAGGAATATTTGAATATTTGAATGGACACATATTAGTGCATGAGAAATGTTGTTAGTAGATCAGAACAGACACATATATCCACATATCTGACGATTGATTGCTTGTTCAATGTTTAATGTATTTGCTGATGTCGATACATATTGTATTCAAATATATAGCATTAATCTTATACATGGGGACACATGCGTATGCACTAACATATGCGTTTTTAATGCATACATGTATTTAACATAGATACCATTCTTTCTATCGCTTACCACCCATTACAGCTATGACGAGTTCCACCCCATCCTATATGCACAACACACCACAAGGCCATATGTTGAGTATCCGACCTTCAATCAAGCAGTGGACGAATTCTTTTCAAAGAAGGAATCGCAGAAATTGGACCAGCAGGCTTTCCAGCAGGAACGATCCGTAATGAAGAAGGCATGAATTGAGCACGCGAGTTCAAACATTCACTTTTCAGCTCCAAACAACCCACTCATGTTTGAATGTTATGTATGTTGTTCTGACTATGCGTTGTATCTGCATTATTGACCAATACAGTGAAAAGCAATTCACAACTGGGGAACTATCCTGAATGATATTGTAGATACAACATAGTTTGCGATATATGAATGTTATTGAAATAGATTGCAAAACACATATACTTGTATGGTAAAGGGGCTGCCATGACAGAAGTAATGGCTGACTACTATGTAATCTCATTCATTCTCTTCTTATTTTTAGTGTTTAGGCTTACATCAATACAGAATGACTAAAACCATATTTGACACAAACAAAGTAGAGTTAAGCTTGCTCTATACGTGTTAGAGACCTTTTGTACAGTTTGCATACTTACAAACACATCCTTCATACGGACGAACAATTCAAATGTGACTATATACCTTGTGCATGCCTTGTAGCTGGAAAACCTCCAACTGCATCACAAACAGGCCGTGGAAGATCTTCAAGCTGAGCAAGAAAAGAGAAATGCTGATGCAAATTTAATCGAAATGAACTTGCAATCGGTATTTGCACGTGCATGGTTTGCTTGTGTTGCGCATGACATATTCACACTTGTGTGCATTCATGCCTCCATGTATGTGCTGTACCCATTTATATATGGGTTCATATCTACTCTTTTGCATGTGCGGTCCAAGCATCAACCTGGATGTGGTTATTTGTGCATGTGTTTTGGCGACTGTTTTTTTATATTCTGACTCTCAACATTGCAAATATTTTTGTATATACATCCATTTCATCTTACACACATATCGATAAGTGTACCCATCTATACATCTATTCAGGTTGATGCCGCGATTCAAGCAGTGAACAGTCTTGTAGCAACTGGAATGTCTTGGAATGAGGCCGAGGATATGGTGGATGAAGCAAGGGTCATGGGCGATCCTGTTGCGGAAACAATTGTTTCACTCAATCTCAAGACAAATCGAATTGTACTTGCTTTAAGGTTTGTATATGTAGGATTAACACTTGTAAGTGCGCGAGATACGGTTTTGCAAATTTATACGTATAAATAAGTACATGTGTACTTTATGAGGGCGAGATTTGAGACTGGTTGCTTTTATGAAACTTCTAACGGTGCAAAAAATTCATATCAATTGGATTATACTTGCGTAAAGTGATACAACTACGAGTACTCATGTACATATACAATCAAATATCACACACTATATGATGAAGGATACACGATCACGGTGGCTAACTCTGTTGTAGATTGACGAATCACACAATTGCGCAAATGATCGCTTGATATTTACAATGGAATTCAGTGACAAATTGTCCATAGTTTGCTTGTTTTGCTAAATTAAGGTGTATTTGTATGCTCATATACCCAGTAAAACAGCAACACACCTGGTCATACAGAAACAACAAGCTCATTTGTATACTCTTCCAAAGTGTGCGAACGAACGTGCCTAGAAATGTTGAAATCGAATAGACAACTACAGTTTCTGCACATACAATGTTTGATAAATATAAAAATATTGCTCAATCTTATTATTCACAGTGACATATACGCAGAGAGCGATGGCGACGATGATGACAAAGACCCTGTTCTTGTATGTCCGACTGTACCTATATGTGTACAATACTAAATTGAACATGGCCCAGCAAGAGAGGATGGGACGGTGTTAGCATGTATTTACGTGTGTATTATAAATTATGTGTGCATACATACAACTATGCGTACACAAGATCAGGCCACCGCACAAACGGTATGCACGTGATGTTGCGTTTTTTGTAAGAATAAACAAATGTGCATAACGATATTTTTTTATTTGCATTAGATCGAGATAGACTTAGCTCAAAATGCGTTTGGGAACGCGTGCACCTATCACTCGAAGAAGAAACAAGCGAAAGAAAAAGAGAAACGTACTGAAGACACGTCAAAAAAAGCAATCAAGTCTGTCGAGAAATCAACGAAACTGAAGGTCAAAGAGTTACAACTCCGCACAGAGATAGCGAAATCACGGAAGGTGCTTTGGTTTGAGAAGGTAAATGTGTACTAATATGTAATGTGAACATGTATGTACATTTAGAATTATGTACTGTAGTCAGTCGGATACATGGAGTTCGAAGAGCTGTACTTGAATCTTTATTTATTGGATAACAAGTAATTAGAGTTCAATGAGGTAAATCGAAGGTTAATGTAGGCTACGTCACAATATACTTTGTCTGAGATGTTAATAATGTTTACGAATATACGTGTTGTTTTGAAACATCTCTACCACACAGGTATCCACTCAGCAACTCCACGCATGATTTTATGTTTATCATTTCGTATTGATCTCACTATATTTGATTTAAATTAATTTGTTCATGCATACACATGTACGTGTATTGTCGTATATCTATGAATTGTATATTTATATAAATACTGTAGACGTATACGTTGGATATATGTGTGTACATGTCGTGCGTGTATGTTGCGTGTGTGTATGTTGCGCGTGTATATGTTGCGTATGTGCCATTTATCTGTGTACATGGGATGTATGTTTATGTGTGTGATACAGTTTCTCTGGTTCATCTCGTCGGAGAATTACTTAGTCATAGCTGGACGAGACGCACAACAAAACGAACTCCTTGTTAAGAAATACTTTAAGAATGGTATGCTCACCGTTAGACGTCTTGTGCATACACACTCATGTGCATACGGAATACGTCGGCATTTACTCATGGCTACACCTATGCATGAAGGTGTAAAAAAGACGCGCGCACGCCCAAATCTATGTTATCATTCACACACGTTTTCGTACATACATGTCCATGCACCTAGGCGATATATATGTGCATGCGGATTTGCATGGAGCTGCGACCTGTATAATTAAGAATCACGCCCCGACAGAGCCCATCCCCCCCAAAACTCTCACTGAGGCTGGCGGTATGTTATGTGCGTTTGAATGTTGTACGTACGCTTGCATGAGTATATTTCGTATGTTCGTTCGAGTATGAATGTAAACTCCAGTATTTAATCCCACCTTCACTTCTATACAATCTATACATAAATATATATTGAAGTACACAAGTTTGTGGTTATAGTTTCGATATGACTTTCGAGGTGACCAGTAGAAGCGTTTAAATATGTCGGTTCAGGCACTTTTGCTGTCTTTGCTAGTTGCTTGAATACAAACATACGTGATAGTCGAGTTTATGATATATACATGCTTAACACAATATTTGGAACAACCGTATATAACATACAGCTATGGCGATTTGTAGTAGTGCGGCGTGGGAGGCTAAGGTCGTCATCAGTGCATATTGGGTTCACCATAGCCAAGTATGTTCACCACCACAGAGCTTACTGATGCTATCATATAAATTACATATTCTGACAACTCTGTGTGTTTAACATGTGTACGTTACTCTGTGTGTACAGTGCATTGATACTGTTTCTATACTTGCGCCAGGTGTCGAAAACTGCGCCAACAGGTGAATATCTAACTACTGGGAGTTTTATGGTCCGAGGAAAGAAGGTATTGTATTGAATACATGCAGTGTCGACTCACACAATTCCCCACATGCACACCAATGCCCAAAGCAGGGTGCACGCGCACATACGCACGCACAGATGTATGTATATACGATGCGAAAACATAATCGATATTACATAAAATACATTCTTACTGCATTTAAATCTACTTGCACAGAATTTCCTCCCACCTGCACCCCTTGTACTGGGGTTCGGTATTCTCTTCAGGGTAGACGACGAATGTGTTTGTAAGTCAATTGAATATGATGTCTTTTCTTTCGTCAGCCTTTCGGTTTGCAAAATACGCACGTACTTATACACAAGCACGTACGAACACACACGTACAAATGTATGCAGAATTGTAAGAGTGCGTTCATACGCAGATGCAAACAATCGCACCAACCCACACGAAACAATATGCTGCATCAGATCGAAAACACGACTAACCTGAATATTGTGTCTCAAAACATTTACCCTAGTAGATGCACTTTTTCAAGTATTCATGTACATTTGTGCACCCCACACCAATACAAGCACATCGCTTAAACGCAGACAAGGAGTAGTGTATAAAAGAGGGCGATTAGGGCAAATATTCACACATTGACGTAGTGGATACACACGTACACACACATAATATGTATCTCTCACATATCCGAAGCTAAAATGCGCAAATATGTGTAAGATTTGGACTTTTTGCATTCGCACACAAACACACAAACACACAATTTGCTCATAACTCGCTTCCTCACTAAATACACACGCAGCAAATCATATTGATGAGCGCAAAGTAAACCGAGACGAGAAAGTAGCATCATCTGCACTAGACTATGAGAGGAGATCGCATCTTAAACAAGACACACAGCGCCGCAAAGGTGTTGCTGTTATTGATGCTGATAATGAAATTTGGGGTGTGCAGGATGTTTGTGAGGATGAATGTGCAGGAGAAAGTGTAAAAGATGAACATAAGAGTGATAAAGAGAATGGCTCAAATGATGATGACTGTGCAAACGATCAATCATGTGACGAGGTGTGTATCTTATTGTTTTACACGTATGATTGTATATATTCTTGCGTAGCGGTACGAACTGAACAATTTATTATTTGTGTATGCGTACACAAATTACATGGATTTTAGACAGCGCTCTATGCCAGCCAAATATATGTACACATATGTATGAACAGGTAATACCATGACTCTTTCTCAAGCTAACTTGATGATAAACTTACATATCTCTTGAAGTCTAAATTCGCACTCTTGTCTGATGCTTTGTGTAAGCTAGTAGCGGATGGTTATGCATACTGTTCGTATTGCAGCCATTCTTTCATTCACAAGTTCATGCCCTGGATTTTATTGACTCAACTCTTGTTTTAAAAAGTCTGATTTAGAGTTGGACGACGATGACGTGGAATATCCTGAGACAGATGTCGGACTGAGGGGGTACAGTACAGCATTAGTCAAGCCAAGAACTTCAGGGCAAGTAAAAGGTGGGCGCACGAATTTGCCTGTTGCAGACGTTGCCATGTAGGTTAGCATAGTACTTACACAGCCGTATGTATTCGTTGTTCTCTCACAAAACACGTAAGTAACGTTCTTCTGTACGAACAATGCATCCAATCTTTAAGAGCAAACGGTTCGGTTAAATATATGCGGTAAAATCACACATATTTGTATATTCTTACTTGTATTCATTCATATATATATATATGCAGATGATGACAGCGAGGGTGGGGAAGACGACTCTGAGAGTAATGTAGATGCGATATCCACTTCAAAGCATGGTACGGGATACGTCACGGCTAAGCAGAGACGTGTCATGAAGAAGAAGGGAATAGCGCTATCAGACATAAAAAAAGGGATATATGAAGATATTCGCGAAGGTAAATACACGTACACGCACGATGCTAATAGGTATATACCATCGTTTGAATGCTCGTCAACACAAATACTCACACTAACCAAGTAATATAAAAGCATTCGTTTAAATATTCACTTAACACAGTTGCCCTTTCATCTGCACCAAAATCCCAAGCCCATACCTCAATCATCCACTCAACAATATTTCGTATCACAATCGAATACACAACAACGACCACGACCGAGTTGATAATGTTCTCTGCACTCACATGAAATTTCTTGTATATTATCGATGTGTAAAAAGACGAGAGAGAGATGCCCACACCAAAGCCGAAGGTTCGCATTGATAGTGTACCGGTTATACCACGTGGAAAGAGAACGAAAATGAAACGAGCGAAAGCAAAATACGCAGATCAGGACGAAGACGATAAGGAATTGTACATGAGTTTGTTGAAGGTACTACGTATACATATTGATATTCATACGTAAGTTCTTTGTGTTTTGGTTGCAAATGCATATGTGGTAAGCACGTAAATTGTACTGATATAATCAATCAGGATTTCTTATTGTTGCAGTACTAATTGTGTTTAGTGGATAGGGACAATACAAGAACCTGATGTGAGTATAGGAAACGTTGTAGTATATCCACATCACAGCATTGTGGCTATGGTCTACCTTGCATTTACGATTTAGAATGTATCATATATGTAAAATTCCCATACCAGGATAAGAAATATGTGCGCATGTTGTTTTATTGTAGGAGATTGTACGTATTATGTATGATAGTATTGTTGGTTTGTCAATACGTAAAATGTATGATGGATACTGTGGATGAGGCTGTGTTAGCAGAGAACAAGACCAAAAGCACATATATTACTACTACATGCTCTTGCACCACTCATGTAGTCTACTGTCGATGAAGCATCTACTGCCAAGAATGGAAGGAAAGATAAGAAGGGAAAAAAAGGCAAAGATCAAGCTCAAAAACATATTCACAATAAAGGAAGAGGCAAACAGCTGGCCAACAAGGGATCCGATAGAGAGGTATGTTTACATACATTGTTTACATACACATAATTCTCACGTATATTCAACGTGCACGAAAACTTGCCCACATACCTACATACATATGTGGTTCTATTTAAATAGTATGAAAACTTGTTCTGGACGGGTTGGAATACACACCCTTAACTATAGACAGCGAAGATAGCGCGTCAATAAGAAAATTTATAGTAGAAATATATGTACATAAAAACTCATAGAAGAGCTTTCACATGCATAAAAGCTTATAACGTCGACATAAGCGTTTTCATATCCTCTGATCACATATAAGCACATTTCAGCACTATAAGCGTGGTCGTACTTTTGTTGCAAAGTTAAACAGAAAGCGGACAACTTCGTCAGTTGTAAATTGTCAGTATTCTCATGTTTTTATATACAGACCTGTTCATGCTTTCCCGTATTGGCAACGACATTACTTCTAGTTTGTTCCTGTGTATACTTTGTATCAATGAATTCCAGAACACACACCTTGCCCAAAATATTCGCATTACATATACTTCACAGTCCGAAACACAAAAGAAAGCACAAAGCGAAAAGATACAATACCAACCGTCGACCACTGCCATACTCGAACCTTCAATGCCTACTAATTTTGCTGTTGCTACTCCTGTTGACAATGTATGTGCATACATGTTGCGTCATGTGTTCATTAATTACTTGCATCTTTTATGGGTGTGGGTGAATTTCGTTTGCCTTTCTAAGAGTTATGAGAGCTTGCCTGTTTGTTGCAAGCCCTGCTTTAAGTTCCCTTGATGATTTACGTAAGTGGTATTGCTTTACAGATGTATATTTCGCAGAGATATGTGTGTTGCCGTCGCGTACTGGTAGACACGCAGATGGGACATGTAATTGTAAAGAGTAATGGTCCATTTGAAAATGTATATACACTGTGTAGGGCGTGCAAAAGGATAAAGCGGACGAACACGTTGATCAAGAGCCGGATATGGATCTCACGACGGAGGTATGTATCTAATGGTTCTACAGTTTGTCAATAAAATCCAAATGATATCCTACTAATATTTGGTGCTGGTAGCATGCATATACAAATATTCAATCTTAAATGCTGTCCATATCAGGTGGTCTCTGTTCTTAATACGTTGACGGGGCAGCCAAGGGCAGATGACATGTTTATGTTTGCAATGGCTTACTGTGCACCATACTCGTCCATGCAAAACTTTAAGTATAAGGTCAAGGCACTACCAGGTACTCAGAAGAAAGGCAAAGGTATGTATAGTGATATGTCTATATATATAAACTTCACAAATTCCTAACAGGTCTGTGGTTAAGGTTTTGCGGCGTAGAATAGCTTGCTTTACATAAGGGCACATTTTCATGCACAATGTATTTCTCCCCAATAATTTTTCACTCGCTCTTGCACTTACGAGTTGTTCAAGCTAACTTGGAAGATTAGTTCTTTCATTTTTTTTCGTATTCCATTGATTCATGGTCCTTCGACTTGATACAACGCACGTCATTGGATGTATACCCGTCTGAAAAATATTCACAAATCCCTCTGTTTGCATGTTTGCACATGTTTAGCTTCTAAGCACGCGCGCGATATATTTATCAAGTCGTCTGACGTACCCATTGAGAAGGATTTGATCAGAGCAATTGGGGACAATGAGCTGACTCTCCGTCTACCCAGTAAGGTCAAAATTTCCAACCCTGCGAAGAAATAAACAACTAATATTTAGTAGTGTACTGAGAATTTGTACCGGATGTAATTTTCGCCAAACCTACAACACCTTGTTACAACGTATATATGTATTATTCTACAATGCATTATCGCGGGATTAAGCCAAGCCAACCTGAACATCAACATGTCTAGTAAAAGTTGCCTCGTACATGTCCATTGGCGCTCTACATGCGACGTATGACTAGCCAAAAAACATACACATATACGTAACGAATACGAACTACTAGTTCCGAGTATTGTGACAAATTGCTTGTCCGCAATTTTCCAGTGTTATTCTCATATTGTTGAAGACGGTCTATGCTAGATGAACATCTGATGTGAGATTGAACACAGGAGGAAACTATATACATTGTATATGACAATCATTACTCATCACTTCGCTGTATTATTCAATACAATCGCTGGATCTTTGACAAAGTAATATGATGCCACCATGTAATTTACTCACATTTTGTAGTTGCACAAGTGGGGAAAAAGAAGATCAGAGTATATACGAAATGCTCGCATACGCTCACTTTAGCTGACATTGTATGCTTCCATTGAATTTATCTTTAATAAACATCACGTTCATTTCAAATATAGAATCTCAATTGCAACTTTGTAAACTTGCGATCCCATTCCACATGATGACCACTGAAATAGTACTACATAGAGTTACTGACAAGTTTTGATCGTAGCTCAATCCCATTCAGCACGTTCATCTTTCATCACTGGCTTCTCGAAAAGACTTGATACGATACCCAATGCTATCGTGATTATTGATAACTTGCAGTAATTTAAAACTCCATATTTTGACGAAAGCAGAAGCTTTACAATCTTGTTAGAGAGTATGACTAGATTTGGCTATGTTGTACAACAATACTTACAAAGTGAGGATGTAACCCGCATTGTGAAGTTTGTTCAAATTTCATTGCATGTCCGTGGAGACCTTCAAAACAAATTACGCCTATATTCCTTTCGAATGGTTCTCATCTTCATTATCCATCCCTACCACTGTTGGTTTGTCTTGCCAATAAACTTTGTTCGTAATGTAAATCAAGGTTGATGGTGTATGAAAAATAACTTCATTTTCCACACAAAAAGTTCATGACATCGTCTGGTTGAACCACATACGTCTTGCCTTCACTTCGAATCTTACCTGCCTGTTTCAAAGAGCTCACGCTTCCATATTCCGTGAGCTCGTTCACAGAATAACACTCCGCTCTAATAAAACTCTGAATAAAGTCACTATGAATAACACCTGCAGCGTTGGGTGCAAGCGTGCCCACTCGAATTGGCCAAGCTCGAACCTCTTTCTCACCTGCAGTGTAAAACGACTGTAAACCGAGAAGATTGTACATTGCTCGACCCACATGAGCAACGCCTCGGGACGCTTCACTTCCACCCATCATTTCTAGCATTTCCGCTCTGTCGGATTCATCCTCTATCTCCGTCAAATCAGCTTCGTTAGGGGCACACACGGTTACCACGGCAGCATTCTGAGACGTAGCGTGATTTCTAAGTGCCTCCACTTCAGGAACTATGCCACCCTCACTCCCGCTCAACACACCCAGTTGATCATCATCCACATTTCCTACATACAGCACTGGCTTTGCCGTCAACAAGCCGAGCGTTTTGATCGCAGAGGTATCTACATCCTCATGTAATTCTTTAAGGATTGACCGAATCGGCATATCTTTGCTTAAACACTCCTCACATGCCCTCAAAAAAGGAAGCTGATCACGTGTCTTGTCCTTGCCTGGTCTTTTTCCAGTTTTCGTGCGTGCAAGTGCTTTTTCAATGGTATCCGCGTCCTTTAATAAGAGTTCCATATCGATGATTTCTGCATCACGGAGAGGGTCGACAGCGCCTTCAACATGTGTCACCTCAGACGCTGAGAAACATCGTACGACATGCAAAATGGCGTCTACTTCACGAATATTGGATAGAAATTTGTTGCCCAGGCCTTTTCCCTCAGCTGCCCCCCTTTATACATACAAGTGATTTTGTGTGCATGTAATTGAATTATAAGTACAAATGCGTGACATTTATGAATACATACATGTTTGGGGAAGTTTTATCTAGAAAGTGTACAGAGAGAAATCTGTTTGTGAATAGACAATACAAGCCTCCTTCAGCATTGCAGGTTGCACAGTGAAACAAGCACAAGCGTGCACTTACTTTACGATTCCTGCGATGTCCTTCTCGCAGGAGGCATCAAGACAGAGGTTTCAGGATTTTGATGAATATGCGCGTTTCATTGTATGGAAAAATATAAGTCGAAAGTTAACAAATGTTATGTCCTGTCATATAATATTTTTTTGATATATTTACGGTGATCTAAAACCCGAAACCCGAAACCAATTATTTTTCTCACATATATACTTACAGTAACGCGCACAAGTGCAGGGACAAGCCTCTCTGCTGGAACGCATGTGCGGATTAGAGACAAATTTGGGTCGAAAACGGTGTGGAATCCAGTGTTAGGCTGCGTAAAAGATTGGTGGTATACACAGGGTGTCAAATATACAATTGTTAGTGTAAAGTGCACACGAATATGTTGCGAGATTGCATATTACATATTGCAGGGTATATCGCATCTAGGCTTTCAGCTGCTCGGGGAACACATTACAAATCAATTAACATAACATGATAATGTATGTACCAAATACGTAGACTCAATGAGACAAACTTTCTACTTTTCGCAATGTTTTGAATTCTACAATGCATCTATCAAGGTATATTCACCAGATATATCTACGAGATTATAGGATAACGATCATGGTGTAGGTGGGCAGTATTCTATCTTGGAGCGAAACGCAAAACAATTTAAGGTAAAGAGTATTAGCACAGAAATACTACACCGTGAACAAATGCACGACAGTAATCTTACGTCTATGGTCGTGAAGGGATAATTCGATGCCTGAGCTTTGGCTGCAGTAAGCGCATTGAAAAGTGTAGATTTGCCAACATTTGGCAGTCTGAAGATCATCGCGAATTCAAGAATTGAGTTTGATGCAATAAATTTACTATCACACAGCGCCCTCACAAGTACGCAGACATGTGTACTTTATTGACAATATAGATATGAATATACATATTTGCATGTTATGGCATGCACTTTGTGACATAAATAAATCACAATGTGAACTTCTGCAAGACTATGGTACACGTGTTCGATGCATTACGTTACTTGTATTTACACAAAATATTCGAAAATTCTGTCAGATGGAGAGTGATCTTGCATATGAGAAACAAGAAATAAAGTTTTATGTAGAGGATGTATATGTACTATTCAAATAATTACCGCGTGCAGTTGCACTACTTCAGCATATATAACAGTACACGTACCGTCCACATACCCAACTATTCCCGCCTGCCGTAGATTTGATGATGTCAAAAGCAATGTTCGATAAAGCAGTAAGATGTGTAAGTACTTAAAAGGGTACCAATGGTATTCTATAGTGAAATGTACAACAAATATGTAATATATATATATATATAATATATATATAAGCATTTGCTTATAAACTCTACCCTTACACAATTGTGGGAAAGTATGAGGTAAGTTTGTATTTGTCACAGGCTTGTTAAAAAACTTACGAAATGCTGTGTATATACACATCAAGCACGTGAGATCAAGTGTGCCCTCTGATAATGGAGCTCTTTGTTTAAATACGTCTGTGTAGTAGTCGGATCAGAAGTAAACACAAGTACATACTTCTAAAGACGTTGCCTGTGACAGAGATGAGCGAGCGGTACTAAAGGTTGCCTTTTGAACAAAAGTTGTGCGTGACCATCGGAGGGTCCGCATGCTTAGCGTATATTGTAAACGTAAGTGAAAAAAATTAGGGATACCAATAATACGTTTCCAATACGCGCCTAGTGGGGAAACTCTCACATGTGCACGTATTTAGATATACGTGCAGGTATATATATCTATATACGTATGTACTTTTTGTGTATACGCGCGGGTGATTGTGTGTGTGTATTTGTATGTGTTTGTTGCATGTGAGTGATTCGTAGGTAGAATATGTACACCAAAAGCACGTTTCCAGTGAATTTCACACGTGTGTGTATATAGTCCGATTACTGACACGGTTGGAAATACCTTGTTTTACAATTCATCAGATATTGATCTATCTACACGAGCGTTCGTATGTACAGTTGAGTGGTGCGTGTGTGCTATCTCTATGGGGATTATATAAACGTATGTATGTATCTAAACGCCTGCATGCACATGCCACCAGCGTTCGTGTTTTGGCTTTTTCGAGTGTATGTCTATACTAAAACATGTGCTGACGTTTGTTTACCCTTTTATCACATCCCCACGCCTGATCGCGTCGTACCAAACTGCATTTAATAGTATAGTCACATCGTGCTAAAGTCTTAAGTCGCAGCGCGTCAGTTGTATAAGGAACCGAGTAGTCTCATCGTGCCATTGCATGATCGGTGCATGTATGTATGCATCAGAGTAAAATAACGATACACAAATGAACAGTTCATAAACCTTTGGATGCACATCTACACGTACACACACATACACACACATACATTGTTACACACACATCAGGTCACCAGACCAAAGCGCAGGATTTTGTGTACTAGCAGCGCTTGGCGAACACGCTTTGCTCATTTTCTATACATCTGTCAGTTCACGTACATTGAACATATTTTTTTTATATTTCTAAAGTATACTTGTAATGATCGAACGCAAATTTAGACTCGTACACACTGCGATATTTTAATTTCGATGTGCGCTAGTCTTGAATTGAAGAGAAAAAGTGAAATCGTTAAGAACATGCTGGCGCTTCGATGGGATGTTAATAAGAGTCTGCGGAAGTGAAATGGAATTTTGTGACTTTGTGTGAGTATAGAAACACATTAAAATTGCAAACTGTTCACAAAAAGTACCCAATATGTACGGGATCGTTGAGCCGCGTATCCGGCTGGAGGTGATGAATAAATACCAAATCACATTTGTACTGTTCGTCACTTACCTGGCTGTTGTATTGGCGTCTCTCTCCGCTGTATATGAAATACGATTGGGAACTGCGAGTATTGTACAGGATGGAGCTGCTTGTGAATCATCTGATTTGAATGTGGGACACGCACTTCCGGTTGTTGAATCAATGCAGTATAACGCTAGCCGCAAGGACATGTCATTGTTCACCCCATGTACTGTAAGTGCTTGTATTGTTATAATATATTATGAGCGTTTCCATCCATACAAAAGTTTAAGGTTTCATACTGTATGAAAGGTTATGCAAAAAGGCTGGCCGTTTCTTCAAATGTGTATATAAAGTTTACGTTTGGTAATGATGGTTCATATGATCGGGCGTATCTACTCTGTTTAGAACGGCTGTTTTGAACACTCATTGGCCCCTCTAGATTCGGTTACTTGCATATCACAAGTATTGACGTCGCACTTCTGGTTTATTATTGTATACAGAAACATATATTTTCACTTAGAATTTCTCACTTTCTGTAACACGCAGAATGTGAATAAAAATTGGCTAGCGTGGACTGGGCGTGTTGATCACTGGTCGCCTTTGTTCGGATCGTTTGGTCTTTCCCTAATTATTAGACGTATTCCAAGATTCAGAGCTTTCGATCTTGTCCTACCTTATACAGTAGAAGTGGTATGTTTGTGTGCTACATGCATGTAAACTGTGAGCTTTGGGTCTGAAATACGTATTTACAGATGCACTTTAATACATTCTTAAATGTTTGAGTGAGTCGCGCCCGCGTATGTACATTGACAAAGTACTATATCATAGTTATGCACAATATGTACATTTTTGTACATTGCGATGAGCATCCGAGTATGGTGCACTCACGGTTCAGTACTAGTACTGGCATAAATATCTTATCTTGCATGATTGTGCACATATGTATGTGTATTTGATTCGTGATCATGTGCATTTGGGTCTTTGGTCATGCGTGTGTTGAGCTACTTTACTTTGTACGTGGTATGTGTTACATCGGTGCTACCGTGCTGCTGGGATCTTCAGTTTGCTCTCTCAGTTGCTCACATCAACCACTTGTACACCCGAGCGTCAGATACAATCCCTTCCATTTCCCCCCAAATCATCTCTTAAATCGTACACCAGCGCAAAGTATGAAGTTGCCTTTTACGTACATTCAGGCACAAACAAGGGTAGCCTAATACGAAAACCGCGAAGCCACTTAGAGAAACGTATGTAAATACTCATCAATTATCCCTCTATCATTGTAGTATGGGGCGGAGACTGAGAACGACGATATTCGTTTGATACGAACAATCGGACACAAGCACTTGCGGTTGGCGTGCTCGTCTTCTTACAACGAAAAAAAACACGAACGCTCGTATACACATACTCATTTTGATGGTCAGCACACACAAATATCGAAAAGCAAGTATGTTCATCGAAGGAATTACACCAGCACATCCGCGAATACACCACGAACAAGTCCACTATCTGAAGACACAAGTACAGATGTAGCCGTACCTATAACGACAGTCACATCAGGACCCATATCCACTAACGCGCCTGTACGTAATACAAATCAAGCTCCTTGTGCGGTGGAAGTTCTGTTTCACAAATCAGAGATATCGTGCTTTGCGTGTGCGGATCGATTGCAAGATTTTACGGTATTGCGTGTTTTCTAATGCTGCGTATAAGCTTTGATGTGTGGTTTACTTACATTTATATATGAACTTGGATGCACCTATACCCACAACCACAATCGCAAACGCACACACACGTCCGGAACCCACTCTGATACCTGTATTCATAGCAATGTAAATTTTCTAGGTCACCTTGCATAGTACTGCGTAAAAAGTCCGTCATCCACACTAGCATTGTAGTAGTAGTTTTGAAAACGAAAGCACCTACACACTAAATGTCAAATCTTCCAATTCGTTGCAGATATTCGAGCTACGCGTCAACTTCACAGTATCGGAAAATAGAAGTCAGGACTGGGAAACGTTGCATAAATTATTAGGCACAAATTCGTTCTCTTACTCCATCGAGTATAAGTATGTAAACCTGTGTATATTTAGTCCCGCCGTGCGTATGTATCACATTGAGTTGTAGTGATACATTCTGGTAATCGAAATTCATTATCACACCATCTTCCACAGCCAATTATTGTACCATACGACGGAGATTGTGATACGAGCGGTGATGTTGAGCTTGACGTCTTTTATATTAGCATACTATACACACCAATTAACAGTATCTAAATCCCGGTTCTACGATAATTTACCCGAACAGGTGTTTATCAGCGTGTATTTGTTTTTTTAGTTATTTGTTGTAGTATATATGTAAGGTGATTTTTGGTTGCGTGTATTCTTCTCATCTGTACTTTGTGGGTTGAGCAACGCACCATGTATGTGTTCGTGTTGTGTGCGTTGTTTGTGCATTGCGTGATAATATATATAGCGTACCACGTTTGTATCGCATTATCGTAGCAGCAATTGATTTCGAAATTAACGTACACACATACCTCTAACACACTTATAATCATTCATGCTGGCCGACTGTAGCGATATATTATTGGACTGCTAGGTGCAACCATCATGTACCAAAACCCGCTATCGATTGCCACCTTAATAACAGGTATTTGAAGTACTTATTATTGTGCATGTGTGAGCTAGTAACTGCCATATGTATGCTCGTTGCGCTCACATAGATACACCGACTTAAGAACTTCAGAAGTTAAGTTCTTCTGCTTTCTTATTAATCCACTCACACTATAATTACGTGTTTAGAATGTATACGTGTAAGGCGTATACATGTGTGTGTGTTGCATATATGCATCATACGTGTGTGTCTGTTGTTGTGTGGCGTAGAAAGTGACTTATCAGAAAGCATGTTATGGATATGCACGTATACGGCGCATGTCTAAGTCATAACATTACTATTAACCTCTCTCTCTCTTCACCCCCCGACTTGCCCGCCACCCGTCCTTTGTAATATGACCAGGAGCCTACTCATTCTATGTTGGTGGGCAAGTGATGATCACAACAGCCACTGCTATTCTCATGGCTCTGTATTTGTTTGTATTCGACTGCATTCAATTGCCAGGGTATGTACGTATGTATATATATAACAAGCATGGAATAATATAAGTATCAAGCACATATATGCATAAGTCGATACATATGTTTGTATTATGTGTATTATTTCTTTTCTATCGTTTTATCTACATTCGTTCATACTTAATCGCATTTAATGAGAAGAGCACATCTTTGACTCATATACTGCATGTATACGATTGCATTGCACTACTATATACGATTGTATTGCACTACTATATACGATGGTATTGCACTACGATATACTATTGTATTGCACTACTACTTGTACATACACATTCATATATATTAAGCATAAAACTTCAAGTAACACATATATGACCATAGTCATTCTCGCAGGCAGAAGCACGAACATCTATCTATACAAATGTAATTTTTCAACGTCATAATTCGTATTAATACAGGTCGCATGACCGAACAGTGGTATTTTATCTGCCCAAGATTGTTTTTGCTATGTCCTACTGGTTTGTCAGTATTCTACTTCTCTTTCTACGCGTAACCAAATACGACGAGGTATTTTTGTTTTCGCAGTATTTATAGTTGTATACGTATATGCTACGTCATGCTGTAATATTTGTTCAGTATCAGTTCAAAAGCTACGCGTAGCTATTTCTCACCAACGTCGTTCTGGCCGTGTAAGTATATAGTTGCTTATTCCAACTAATGCTCTTCTGTGTATTCTGTTGGCGTGTGTTTAACTGTGCCTTATAGCTATACTTGTCAACTTGGTAAGCATATAGTAGATGTGTGGGTCTGAGTTTTGTCTTGTCTAGTGAGTGGGCATGTATTTACTCCACCTCGAACATAACAAACTCATTACGAATATTAAACAATGTCCTTTGTATGACAGGACGTACAAGAGTTTGATGTAGATTCTTTGGTCATGATGTTTGTCGTCGTTTTGGAATATCTGAAGGTATGTTGTACAGATAACACAAGCTAAACATGCACTACACTTGGATCTGCACATACACAACGCAGATGCATATATCTACTATCTGACAGACACGAACACACATAAATACAAGCATACAATGCAAAACGATACATGCACACACAAGTACACACATATATAGGAAACACTCGCGCGAATATATACTTTGATTCATACGAAAACAAACACATCACTATATGCACATGAATATAACAGATTATTTTAATGTGCTCGTGGGTTCTTTGGATCGTAGTCATCATTATCAACGCCAGAAGTCGTTTGAGACCGCTATCATATCTGCGGACACGGTATAGGCAACTACCATTTCGCTATTTTATTCTTCAAGGTATGTAGTGCGATTGATTCTATTGTAAATATATTGTGCATATAAACGTAGTAATCATGTTAATACAAGTATACATTTATAGCTATACCTTTACTGTCTTGTCTTTCAGGAGAAGACGTTTGCATTAGTAGCTGCTTTAAATTAGTTTATTTTGTACGGTACATACTCGTGTTGTCGCATATACTCTCTGGATAATTCGTATTTATGAATAACACGCAAATCAATATACATATATAAGTATGTCCTACATATTTAATTTTTGTATAACTCTATACGTAAAATTCAACATCAGGATGGTGTGTGCTGGTGTTTATGGTCGTCATGGTTGTGCGTGGGTTGATTAGCAGATCTCTTCTTGATGTAGGCAAAGACACTGCGTTGCTCGGTATGTGTTTACGTTTGTACGTGAGTACGTGCATGATGACTTGCGTATGTGTGAATAGTGCTACATGTTTGTATGTTTGTGTATGAGTGCAGTTTTAAAACAGCGTGTTTCCCATCCTATCTTCATGTGATTAAAGGTGCATGTGAACGTAACGAATTGCGTAAAACACGTATCTGGCCCAGTATAACAATCATAAATATCTCTACTTGTATATTTGTAATTGCCTTTCATTGCGTTATTTTGTCTATCGAAAGCATGTATAGTATCTAGTGTTTTTCAATGTACTTACGTATACACGTCCCTATATATGTATATACCGATACGAATAAAAGTATACGTTGTATTGCACAGTATTGTTTTACTTATGGTGACTAAGAACACTTGTATTATTTGTGTGTTGGCATATATAAACCAACTTATTCACACAACCAATTAATCATGTTTGATTAATGCACGTAAGTGGTCTATACGTATCACATACATCCTCCCTTTATTATTTTGCTTTCTCTAGGTGTGGTGTTTATCATCACTGTGTACAACATCCTACTTGCATACATATATCTCCCTCCAAAACGGTATCAACTTGATTGCTGCTGCAAGATGGGCCACAGGTAATGAGCGTAGTCAATGTATTAATGTATATATGAAATTCTGAGCGATATTATGCTGGTTTTATTAAAGGGACTAACGTGTAAATACCCATGAAGGCGTTTGGGTTAGGGTTATCCGCTTTCTTTTGTATTCGAACCAGTAGCCATATATCCCGTACTCACACTCAAACCGATTATTCCACCGCCACTAAAGCACTAAATACAAACTAATTTCACACAATAATATTCGATTGCCAAGTTTTGCTGTCGTGTTGATCATCTTCAGAGAGTAGCGCTAATGTTTGCGGTCCAGTAGATGCATCAATTAAAGCTCAATCTATAATTATATTCATTTCATGGTACACTTATATGTGTGATTTCCTGTAGCCGGGAAGACGACATCGAAAGCTACCATATGCTTGGAGACTTCGAAAGACAGGGTATTCATTTGCGAACGCGTTTGCACTTGGAAATGCTTGAATATACGCAAGAACAGATAGGTTTTTGTTCACACGAAACATACATAAAACGCAAGTATAGCGCACACGCATATATTTATGAGATGTACATGATGGAATATTATCACTCATGGTGTGTATAGCTGACCTGTCGATGTACTTCCCAGCCGCAGAAGACCTAGAATCTACTTCTGCTTATGTTGATGCAATTTGTAAACTGCACTCGCATGCTATAAGTAGATGTTAACACACCCACATGTTCATGCACACTGTGCACACATTTGCATATATGAGTTGACATCATGTTTAGTACATACGTGCACCCATCCTGACGCATCCACGTACAATTACCTATTGCAGGTGTCACTCGTTTGTCGTCCATTGGCAGTATAACTGATCTATCAACGAATCTCTCTACTGAGTTAATATCACGAATTCCCTCGTTCTCTGGCTCTGCGCCGCCAGGCGATGAGATCGCAGGCTTTACTTCATTGGGAGACGGGCATGTAGAGCGCACAGTGTCACATACGAAACAACGGTATACAAGTCTGTGTTTTCGCATAAAATATTCTTTGAATTTGCATGTCGTGGAATTTATTTGGCTCTTCTGTATAATGTATCAATAGTTGAAATATGCGTATTTGTATGATTCGGTGATAGAGCAGGCATGCATATGATGATCTTACACCTTCTACAACCATGTGTCCGCACTCGTTTACTCTATGTCGCTGTCACTTATTTTATACGACTTTACTCACACGAGTACACAGAAACCGATCAAGTGCTTGAGTATCTCTCCGGAAGTATCTCTGCCGTAGCAATATTATTTATTCTAAACAATTTTCATGACATTGATACTCGTGTACAACGTATAGATATTCGCCCATCCTAGCGTCGTTATTGTTGAAGTATTCCATTCAATCGTACTATGACCCACCTGATCGGACCACAACATCTGGATGGGGTAAGATTAGCGAGAATGTATCTATAATCGACTTTATAAGCGATGACACTTGCGATGCACATGTGTTAGTTGCTCGACGCGACCGATTCCTGGTGGTTGCATTTAGAGGAACCAGCTCGAAGATCAATTGGGAAAGCAATCTAAAATTTAATCAGGTATCTGCCGGAGTGTATGTGCAGAGTTCACTACAACTTTACGTTTTCGTGTCTGGTTTGTGTGGGTTTAGTACAGACAAGTACTCTTGTCAATGCATGTTCAAGTCGGTTCTGTTAACCCACGCTCATTTAAATACAGGATGCACCTATGTAAACATGTCTGGTATGCCCGAAGTACATTGTATACATTCGGACTAATATATGAACATTCATACACGAACGTGCATCACACCAGGTACCATTGCCGACAGGTATTAACCCAACGACCGTGATGTCTTCTTTGTTCGTGCCAAAAGTGCATCGCGGCTTCTGGACGGCATACTCTGGTCTTAGAGAGCGGCTTTTGAAATCTATACACTCGTTAAGTGTAGTTAATGTTTATTCTATTTTGAGTTGTTTAGTTTGAGTTTTCTATCCGTGTATTATACCAATTACAGCTCCCTACAACGTTTAATAATAGACACTAATCATACAGTCGAATACTGTGCACTGTATGAACGTTTGTGTACACGCATTTATTATGTATGCATTTGCCCTATATTGTATGTGAATACATGACGTAAAATGAGTGGACCCCGTCGTATACTTCCTTCTTCTGTTACATCTACTACAATCGTTACTAAAAATATATGAACCCCAACTTTATATAAATAGAATGGGACAAAGATGTGTTAGTATTCATTGTGCGCGCACACGTACGCCTTGCTTGTATAGATAAGTATATATACATTATCAATATACTTCATCCTAGTTCAGTATGTCTGCAGATGTATTAACAGTAAGCACACACTTTGTACACACACCCATATACTTACGTATGTTGCTCTACAGATATCTTAGAAACCCAATCAACTGCCATGAAATCAACAGCGGGAGTGGTGTTATGGGGTCAGACTTGGAATTGCTTGTGACAGGCCACTCACTGGGAGGTGCTTTAGCTACATTTGCTGCATATGAGCTTTCTCTTCATCTACAAGTGCGTGTACAGTTATATACGTTTGGGTCTCCACGCACAGGAAATCAATTTTGGGGACTTTTCTTTGACGCCGCAGTTCCGAATTCGTTCAGAGTGGTGTACGATGGAGACATTGTCACAGGTGTACACCAATTCATATACAGATTGTTTCGTTTGTGTATATATATGTACATAAATGTTGATTAGCTACAGAATCTGCCGTGTACGTGCATTAGTATCGCTCAGTTAACTCAAAAATCGTTCTAGTGATTTGTTTTTGCTGTACATGTTTCCCAACTCACCCACTTAAACAGTATGGTATGCAGCATTGGAACAGGCGTGTGTGAGTGCCCATGTTTACATATCTGTTATACTTTAGTGCTAAGTGTACAAGCAGTGTGTAGTGTATTTTGATCCTTGCGGTGGGAATCGTTATGATAGCGTGACCGAGTCTCGTATTTACTGATGTGGAGTGGATTTGTTTGAAACCATATGAATACGATATTGTGAAATTACCTGACTATGTGACAATGCGCTTGCATCTGTCTCCTTACCTCACATGATGTAGATCTTATACAAACACAATTGTAAGTTACGTCACACACCCGCACATCCGTACACTCGCATTTTAGAACACACACACACGTAAACATGCATGCGTACTCAAATCACGGGCTCATTCTACTCACTGAAAACTTGGCATGTACACGCATATTTACGACTATTGTTCGTTACAGCGGTGCCTATGAAAGTACTTTTGTACCGCCACGTGGGTACTGAAGTAGTGGTTGAACGTCACGGGAACACAATTATATCACCGACATATGTAGAGAGAGTGTTTCGCTCAAAAGGGTATGGGATTATATAAGCACAGGAGGAATAGTTTTAGTATAACAGTACTGCCCGTGGTTGTAGAAATGAAGTCTGCGACGACGTGTATTCTAGAGTCCACCAGAAGTCATGTACGCATATGTATATGATAGTAAGTATTGTTGAGTATTGTCGCAATCATGAATCTAAACACACCTACATACATACCCGCTCACACTTTCGCATTCTCACTCTCACATTTACACGCACTCAATTTCATTCACGCAGGAAGCGAGGAATAAATGCGCATATGTGTGGTAGCTATGAAGCAGCTGTAACATCGTGTGTGCGCGAGATAATGAGTTTTGTTGCCGAGAAGGAGTCTCTGGACGACATTGCTACACTAAGAATGTTGCGAAATTCGGAATCATTTACTGATGGAGAGTTGCTGATGCTTGCCGGCCTCAGGAAAACGCCGGCTGCTGGTGAGTGAGTGGTATATTTATGTGTCAAAGAAGGTTTTTATTTGCTTACATCACATATATGAATTGCGAGTAAAAGTTTCTTGCCTCTACATATTGAGTCCGCTGATACGCATTCTGCAGAAGTGTACTTCAATGTGTACGTTGGGATATACAATTATTTGTGGATATACAATGCAATGATTGTTGTAGACATCTGTGTCTAATTGTCTTCGTGTGTTGCTTTACATCGCAAGATAATGAAGATGAACCAACCTTTGAGGAAAGTGAGGATTATGCGCACTTGTCTAATCTACATCGCGCTCGTAACAACGAAAGGGAAGAGGTGAAGGTACCGTTCAACTGTACTATTATATTTACCCAGTAATGCACCAGGATATTGTAAACGTTTGCTCGTTTGTCTGCTGTGATAATACTTATAACAATTGTATGCTGCATGCAAATTCGCATGTATCCATCTTCAACTAAAGGGTGACGCACTTCTCTAGCCTGCTGTGCTCCTGAAATAATGGACAAAGGTTACTGTATCCACATATGCTTCATCATCTAGTGTCCATGCTACATTTGTGAGTATATATAGTAGTATGAACCAGAATTGATTTGTGCAATTGGCGTTAGAATCTCAACACAATGCTAGAATTGGATTATCATTAATATTATACCTATTCAATGCGAACACGCATATTTTGTACCAGACTAATGTTCGGCTGCTTGTAAACAATTGTGAACGAAACATAGGACATTGTGAGCAGAGCAGAGGCCGAGTGGTCGATCGTTGCTTTAGTCGCACACCGTGCCAGACAATTCTTCAGTCGTATTCATGGACTATCACGGGCGACCTCTTTGTCAAATACTTATTATAGAGAGAGCGAGGGTGACAAAATACATGTAAATGGGTATAGACCCGTCTCACAGGGGGATGAAAGCTCGGAAGATGAATTGTTCGATTTGGAGGATTTCTCATGCAAGGACGCAGCCGTAACAGCTACTAGTTTAAGTGGGAATGACCGATTGAATGTTAACGGTACAAAGGCCATCTCTGCGCCCAACGTGAGCATCCCAGGATGGGACAGATGGGCTATGGATGAAAGCGTATTGAGAGGAGGAGCGGGTGTATCTGGTATGATAGGAATGCTTTCTCCGCGTTATTCAAGTTCTCCAGTCCTGCACAATGTTTTGACGAGGTTAGACCTTTGGTCAAGTAGAATCCATAGTCGTAGAGAACGCCCGCTGGAGCTTAGTAGTGACAGCGATGATGATGGGTATGTTTATACATGAGTGTACTGTGGACATGTGGTTTTGGGGCATGGGTGTGGGCTTGAATGCGAGTGTTGAAAGCTTGTGAATTGTGCCAATCTCATGTCCAAGTTGTATTTCGTTCGTTTTTGGTGTTTAGGTATTCGTTGCGCTCACTGCGAATCGAGCCAAGAGAGTCAAATTTTCGCGAAGGTATGTTTGCATTTAGATATATGTATTCCTTTAAGTATATACAAATGTATTTTGATGTATAGTTATGCATGTACTCGTTCACGTATATATACATATACGTATTTGATACGTTCGTTGTTTGTATTTTATCCGAGCCAGAGCGTAATCTCAATGCTTATGCATGAAGGATCTTTTCAGGATAGTGCGTTTGCTGCTTTGCTTATGGTAATATATATTGTAGCGGTCCTAATTGTTTCGTTTGATTTTCTGGTTAAGGGCTAGAAGCATATGTGTACTAATGAATGTATACTCACCTACTGGTAAAATTTATAAACGAATAGATTCAGGTTCAGATATGTCACCGCATCGCAGCTTTTCCAACCAAAACTTGGGTGTTGGTAAATCTAGAAGTGCGGGCTTTCGTCAAAGAGAAAGCACAGGTCGTTCTGGGTTTACCACTACACTTATCGATAGTTTAAATACTAATGCTCGTGTAGGTGTGGGAGAGGACGAGGGTATAGAGACCCGGATGAATGATAATTTAGAAATGAAGGACTTTGTTAGGTTTGATTCAGGGAAGTTTGATGATGGTGGGATAAACATGCAAAAGTTGGACGAGGAGGACATGGACATGGACCTTGACCTGACTTCAATGGAGCTCAGTTAAGAGAAGGGGATATTAATAGTGACCCAGCATCTTCAGACGTGCACTATCTTTTTATTCTCCATTGTTCTAGATTTGATTTAGAACATTTCTAATTCATGGACGAATATTGTTGAGCGAGGTTACCGCTCAATAGAGGATATATATTCACTTTTTCGACACGGAGCAATTAAGCTATTCTATCGTCGATCCTTGAAGCATGTGCACATATCTCTTACTATCCTGAACTGATAATTGAGTTAATGATATTCTGATTATATATTACAATATTCCAGATGTCGTTCATTAAAATTGAAATTTTTATTCTCTTCTTACGTTGGATAATGAATTTGAATAGTGCACAAGAATGTTTCGTATATACTTCCTTTACTTTTTTAGTCCTTCCTCGATATCCTCACTTAAACAAAGCTTCAATTTCGCCCATAGATCTTCTGGCCAATTGCAACGTTGAAGATATTCTGGGTGACATATTGACCAGACTACGTGTGTTTGTTTGACATGAGTTACGGGGATGCGGGTTTGATGAATCAAGTCCTCTTGCATTATTGTCTTGTATGTAGGCATAATCTTCCATTTCACGCTATAGGAAAGAAAGGCAAATGAGTTTACATGTATAGCAGCATTTATGGTTTGGCTGCACGTCTTGCTAAGTTCGTATACACGCATGGCAATATTCACATATTATGAACTATCATATATATTGTAGTACTTACCAATCTAGCCAAGACCATCACCATTGTGCACATAGACGCTCGACGGTACAAGAGTTCCATTTCTTGGTCTTTGGTGCGGTTTTGTACCTAGTACAGAATCAAGATTCAGTCAGACTGAATACGAACGATGCAGAGCTATGTGTATGATCTACATACAAATTCACATATACCAAAGCCTACTCCTTCCTGTAAAATAGCGCATGGACAAATGACCACATCGTGAAACGGTATTTAATTTCTCTCCTGCACCCCTCCCCACCAAAAACAATGAACACACAACATATACCAAGAGAGAAGGAGACGTGAGTACTCATGACGAGAAATATACTAATGCACTCATAAATTCGAACTCATTCACACTCGTTGACCACACGTATGAACCTACAAGTAACTTTAGGAACATGGCTTATAAACGTACATGCTTAGCATCGTCGACCTCCTTTACGAGTTTTTGCAGTGTCTTCAATGCAGATTGGTAAACATTTTCCCAATCACGATCTTCATACAAACGCTTTTGAAAGTTTATCATACTGTATTGGAAGAGCATACGTGTGAATGTGGAAAGAGAAACGAATACATTACTTTGCCTTTCGATTTTGTATTTAGATGTGTATTTGTATGTATAGCTTGGTGAGGGGGGGTGCACTTCATCGAGCAGACTACACAAATAATGCGGATTTCTACATGTAGGGATATACACTAGTGATAGTACGTGGATTTATAATACTGTATAAATAGACCAAAGTACCCGTCAAAATTTGAAAAACAGCTATATCCAGCGAAAGACTGAACAGGGGTTCGTATGTATGTAAACGTATATGCACATGCATGTAACTTTGCATATATTGGACGTACCAGCCAAGAGTGTACTGAATAGTATTGCTGAATCCTATAAAGTCGGACGCAATGTACTGCATAATAGAGTCAGTCATTCCATTCTGAAGATAAAACAAATGGCACGACTCATTGCTGGATGCAATGCAGGTACATACACACAAACATTAGAATGTAAGGGCGCTGATATGTTAAAATTCAAAGTACATAAAAATTCACACTTGTATGAACACACAAACATAAAAAAAACACTGAAGAATCCTGACAAGGTCATAACTCCACTATCTCTTCATAAATACATAAACAAGGACGTAGATACATAATTTCCATCAAGTATACTTCTGCTAATACTTCTTATGTCCAAAACGTAAAATAATCCATATTGGCCGTAATGTTATGTATACATACACATACATACAAATACAACAAAGTACAGATGACCCTCATACAATTGCATAAATATACAACAAAGTACAGATGACCCTCATACAATTGCATAAATATAGTGTACTAGAAATACATATACTTACTCGACGGGTTTGACTACAAATCCACCAGAAAATATCTCAGCTCTAATCTTGCTTTCTTGCGTGGGGTAGGAGTCGTGATCGATTGATCGGAAGGCAACCACATAATTATCGCCGACTTCACCGAGTTGTCGCACACTAACGAGGACCAACAACTCCTGCTCCGGCGTTGTTTCTGTTTTTTTTAAGCGCTACATACATAACATGTGTATATGTGTGTTTTGTGTTGCTCAACATTACGTTAATGCGCACTTTGGGGCTTGTGTTGACAGTTTTCTCAACCTCATGTGAAACTCGTAAATTGCCAAGTATGCGATATTTTCAAGCACCGTATGTCTGTTTAGATGGTGCTTTCCCCATGATACACATGTTTGCGCAATGAACGAGCAATAGCGCTCAGAAACGCTTGTTCGCGTTTCACATTTCTCTGCATTGTTATGTTGTTTTCAGGATACCAAAGCGTACATCCATATGCATGCGTTCATAACACATAGTACATGAATATGCCTTATACCTTTCCAAATTTGATATTAAACTGTATATATATCATACTACATAGCTGAACTTCATGCTCCCAGCAAACTTTTTGCATTTTCATCTGCGTCTGTGTATTCGTGTATGATCGCAAATGCACACAGATTTACATACGATATGCAATTGTGACTCGCATAAGTACCTGCAGTCCTATGTAGTTGAACTCGTCCAGAATCTCAACCACAATGCTCTCCTTATATATAGGGTCCCACATTGGTCGTAAAGGCATTACACGAAGAGTCTCGAATATACGCGATGCTGAATACTTTTACATTATTATTGCATAATTTACATTTGTGAGTGTGATGCGAGGTTGAATATTGTTATTTGGATTAAGCACCTCGATGAAGAAAGTAGGTAATGCTGTATTGTGGAGGACTCTTTGTGATTCTGTGCGTGTGTACTAAATTCATACGTTTGGTTGCGCGCAGGTTTTCGAAGTTTATAACATGCATTTGTCTGTATGTGTTTATCATTTGTTCGTGTATGAAAGTTTTCGTCTAGTCGTTTTTCTGTGTAAAAATGTGTGTGGGATATACCGGAAGAGCACATTCGGCCTTGACACAGGTTCTCCCGGCTTGCTGTTTCATGTACACTGACATATTATCGTTTTCCTGCAGGAATAAGTATAGGTTCATAAACAGAGTACGTTATAGTCATAGTAAATCAACACATACGCACGTACATGCGCATACGCACACATATGTACAAAACACACACATCTATATATATACTTAAAGAGACAGAAAGGCAGACATACACACACACACGCACACACAACTCAGGCACATAATATACGCCGTAAGTACATTAGAAATAAGAGCTGTCAAAGAGAAATTCTGATCCAATCAGTATGAACAAATGTACAAGTTAGCCAACGTACATTGAAATGTTATAAGATAAGAAAAACATACGGTGGAAACACCCTTCTCCCATCCATTATGCGACTGCACTAGTAACATAAGACCACGCACGTTGGACGCAATAATGTCTTGCCTAGTGTTCTCTGACCATGGCACCGTTAGGTTTGTTTCTATTTGCATAGATAAGAAAGGACATAAACAAAAGCACATTTATGTATTAAAATATATGTAATACATGCATGAGGAGCTAGGCCTGTTATACAGGTGCGTACGATGGTACTTGTGACATGCATATCTTATAGCAGGACACGAGACTTTCCGTGTTTATTTAAACAATCGTAATGTGGTCTATCTTTGTATAATCGAAAGCAGACTGTATAATTGAACGTCCTATATATCAATGTACGTATATGCGTATGCATTACTTACTTGTCAGTTGTAAGATAGCTATGCCCGTGCGCAGATGCTATATTTACATGCTTTGTGCATATTCTTATATTGTAAAGAACGAGTGAATGCAACTAAATATTTAATACCATCAACATTTTATAGTGATATGTACATATACATATATACACACCTACATACATGCATACAAACACATACATCCATGCATATACAATAGACCAGAGTACAATCGCCAGGATACTTCACATGCATACATTAATGGATGGATGTGTACAAACACATACCTGCATCCACGCATACATGCATACAGATATATATGGAACAAGTGTATGAACATAGCGGAAGTAGGAACAAACCTTTAGATCGTAAAACAGCCCGATCGATGCCCACTTTTCGTCGTGAGGCTGCATCCACATATCTTTTGAAGTCCTTTGTGTAAGAGCGATAAGGATATAATCCCAGCTTAGATTATTACGTATGGTTAAGAAGAAATTACTTGCGAAATGCATACAGATATACACATTTTATACGTATCTACACAAAATATATGTTCTACACAATACATCAATGCACAAGAAACAACAAATATATTATCGGCAAGATACATCAACAGCAGGACTACAGAGTATGACACCTAATCAGCATTCGCAAGAATTTCGCACATCACATATCACCCAGGTATAATATAAAGAGGAATGTACCAGTTCACTACGTATAGCAAGAGGTATAGTAGGTGTTCCTTTTAAGCTCGTAAACGTTAGAAAGGCTGAATTTATGTGTCTAGGTGGTTGCCCAATTGCATTTGCTTCAATACGTACACCCACTTCACAGCTTTGCTCAAATGTCCGGTTCACCTGACTGAAGATATGGATCCTCTCCCCTAGCCTAGAAGGGTTTATGAAATGCTTTCGTGGAAATGCAAAGCTCTTTCAATATATGATGATAAAATATATTGGAGTGAATGTTATATGTGTACGAGCATATAGAATGCTTACTGATGTGTATGCAAGATGAATGTGCCTACGCGAGTTCAAGTTCATGTGTTACGTCGGTTAAGGATTTCTGAATGAGCATATATATATATGTATGTGTGTGTTTGTATGTATGTGTTTTTGTATTTTCCCTCATACTACTACGCATATGATCTGTGTCTCCAATTGGTAAAAATTAAACTGGTCCCCCGCCAAGTCTCGATCATAGAGTACATGTATATATATGCGTTGTGTGCATGTGTGTTGCTTACGTACCACATCATCAATGCTTCTTAACATTGGTGTATCTTTGATGACCCGATGTGCTGATATGAAGCCCGTCTCCACCATCCATTGCATAATTTGACCCCCGAATGCCTGTAGATTAAAGAACGAACGAATATGAGTTCGCGGTGATAATGAATATTAATTCGTTTAAATCTAATATGAGGGTGTGAGTATATATGCACATGACGATATATAGATATGGTACGTGTGCACTATATATTATGCAGTCCGCATAAGCATACTTATCATAATGTGTTTGCACATACATTACATACATAAATAGGAGTATGCCATACGATTATACCCAGTTTGCTGATAAAAGTAACTAGAATAATCGATTTAACGGGGAAAATCTGCCTAAACTGATACGATTGTATAGATATAAATAGCACATACATTAAAATTATCTGCAAACATACAACATCGTCATGCACATCAATACATACCTACATGCAATTGCACAAAATATCTGTTCAATATTAAATAGTTCATTGACAGTATAGTATAAACTACCACACTCTAATGTAAAATTCATGTAAAATATATACGTGTTAACACATAAACATGCAATTGTATGTATATACAGTTCCATGATGCTGCGTGTGCTGAGGCAAGAGAATCTCCACATGTTCAATTGCTGTTTGAGCCATATGAATCTTTTTCCGCTCGTCATTATCATATATGCTTTCGTCCATTCCACGATCATCAAATAATCCTTTGGATGACCTAGGTGAGGTTATAGGCGACATAGCTGGAGATATTTCGCCTGGCCCATAGGAGGAGGTTCTTATTTTTAGCGGCAGGCTGTATGAATAGATATGCGGAAGATTACGTGTGAATCTGTGTTATACATGTGATACAAAATATTTGTCTATTGTCTATCAATCTGAAGTACATCTCTTTACGGCAATGAATTAAAGTTAGGTCGTGGACGACACAGCGGGAGAGCACTCGTACGTGTGTGTGGTGGAGTTTGTAATATTTACGTTCAAACTTTTGATACGCTCTTTACATTTGTTTGGCATTATATCGCACACTATACGCTGTTGAGCTATTAGTATTGATAAGCACGTATGGACTTTGGACTAAATGAAATGACAGAGAACACAATTCTTGGATTACCGTCTCACTCATAGTGAAGGCAAACAAACACACAGGCAATTCATGTATACATGTGTGTACACACAAATACATCTGTCATTAAGTATAGGATACAAATATTTATATACCTACGCTCTGAAATAGGACCTCCCATACTTGTCTCATTAGCTTTGCAACTCGATGTTCTATGGGTCTTGAGCACCAATTCATCTACAGGAATGGATTGTTCTGATATGTATGTATACAGTAACAAGAACGTACTCAATTGTGTAAGGCATGTAGACCAACGCGTACAGGACCTGGTGCATATATCTAGCGGATGAGCGAGTGTTTGTACTTATTATATGTATGGACATACATAAATACTGTGTATATTCTTAGTTAAAAGCATTCAATTACCAATGCCCTGTATGTAAATGCATATCATGTCTGACTCACTCTTATGAGGGATATATATATACATAATACGCACAAACAAATACGAAAATCCCAAAGTATGACATTTTCATGTCTAAAATATTTTCAATTGTATCGAGATCGTCATAGCTCTGATTCTCAACTGTAAAACAACGAACCTTAATACATCAAGCATACACAGACCTGCATACAATATAAATACCATTGGTAGGAGGAAGGACTTTCTTAACCTCTTCCATAAATTCATGTCCGTGTTGTTGGCCAGCTTTATCTTCAAACCATGGGGACATAAAAGACTCTCGTCTGTAGTTATCTGGTATCTTTATGCCTAGGTCTTGGGATACAGCAGTGCGTGTACAATTGTAAGATTAGGTAAAGGGCATGGGAAATTGAAGATACAGAGGAAACTTCACTCCGGTTTGTGTCGGATAAGTAATATGTTTCCATGCATGTTGTATGTACGAGAGATGTACTTAAAAGTATGAATATGTAATGGATATTGTATGTACTAACTTGACGATTGTTCCAACATTTCGAAGTACGATCTCGTTATGTGTGCATGCGGAGTGTGTCTGCGAGCGTACTTTGAAACAACAATTTGAGTTACCTGTGGCACTACCACAAGTATACCTATAAAAGTCAATACTCTTTTATAAATGCACATACCACTTCATGCAATCACTGGCCCTCCAGTACAATGCACAATATATTTTCCTGGCTTCCACTTATGTAACTATATACACAACATTTGTACCCATACACCAACACTATGTCTTTGAGTAGAGTTCTTTAAGACATAGTTTGCTGTTTTCACTTATTTCAGCATACATATACGCACGCAAAAATCTATAGCCACTCGCAAATACTAATCTTCAATACATATCACACATAGCAATACCTACCATAAACAGTGAGAACTAGTAATTGTCATGTTCGTGTTAATGTAAATGTTAGTTCTACTTCTACATTCCTCATGTTTGATTTTATTTGTACTCACCATACGTCACACATGTAAGAAAAATTAGTACACACAGACAATCATATACACATATCTCACCACTTACTTTCTCCACGAGTGCAATTAAGCTCAAGCATAGAAAGCGAAGCAAGACTACAATTCAGGGAGTTATCACTTTCAGAAGCATTTTTACTCATAACCTCCTCACGAAAACTAGCAATTTTCGATTTTCTGCTTATGCGTATCTGCCGTCGTTCGAAAGCCATTTCATATCTGCGCTTCTCGTCGTTGCTGTGGGTGGCAGTGCATATGTGTGCGTGTATGTATGAGAGGCGACATTTTGTGTATGTGGATTCTGTACGTCTACGATTGTGTGAGGGTTTGTGCGTGTACACGCGCGAACGTCTGTGATGTGTGAAGTTTGTGAGTTATTGATATTTCATAAGACAGTATTGTGTGTTTCCACTAGATTATATCTAGACATGTTAGATTTGGCCATTTCATCCGCACTCTGCTCGTAGTTGCAGTGAGTGTATGTATGTGCATGTGCGACGTGACAGCATCTTCAAGTTGTACATGTGTGTGAATAAGCGAGTGTACGTATTATTCACGCTGAGTTTGTGAAGTTGAATATATACAGCTTGCTGGTGTGCGTTGTAGACAAAGAAATGTATATGCAGAAGTTTCGTGTATACTGATAAGAACCCTCTGACCTGCAAATGAACGTGAATTTAAATGTTAATGGTGATTTTGCATTCATACGTGGCGTATGAAGGGGGTGCAGGCGAGATGGGATAGTAAAACGTACTCTCGCATCTAGGGCAGCATATGTGAGTGCACTCAAATGCGCATGCATATACCTACCTTTCTGGTATAAGCAGGGGTAGTTTTACCTTGGTGCCGTCCTCTCTGAAAGATATAAAAGTGAAGTACGCTGTGCACACTTGACGCTCTTCCTCTCTTTCAAAGTTATAAACTGATACAATCACACCGACCTATGTGAACGACGGCCGAGTCAAAATGGGTTTTGAGCATATAATTACGTATTATCTGCAGTCTTTGTGTGAGCCGAGTGCTTGCGGGTATGGGTGTTTATGATAAGCACGCGCATATGCACATGTGAATGGATCTTTACCTCCATGGATGTATTGAAAGCGCGATTCACTTTTCCTTTGATGACGAGAAGCTCTCCTTCGTATACAGTGTTTGCAATTACCAAATCATCCATGCTGGCCGTCACAGCAGGATATCTGTAAATAATTGTAGTAACGTTTGCGCAGGGGTTGTATGCATATCCGTGTGCATGTTCAACAGTGCTATATATTGAAAATATACTATAAATACACCAGAGTACTTACCCTGCGTGATTCTCGGCTGATAAACATGCACAAGTGTCCATTAGCTTCAGTACGGAACCAGTCATAAGACTGGTACTTCCACCTCGCGTTTTAACAGCAAACGTCCCGTCGACAATCTTGTGCATTCTCACTTCCGTCGAATGTGCAGTCTTTGAAGTCGAATTCTGTGTTCAAGTATATACGATACGAGACAGTCTGCGTCACTCTATACTACACGCATGCGTGTTTGTGTACATATATTTGTGGATATCTGTGCGTACGAAATCTTGCTTCCCGGTAAATATACGATAGCAGTCATGAGTAGCCACACAACATCAGTCATGAGTAGCCACACAAGACCACAGTAGTAATGCACATTCGTACGACAACTAGGACAGACTCACTAGTCAACTTCCATCGCACTAATTATAGTACTTCAGGCCAAAAGATGATCCACAAGTACCTCATATATAGTTTCGTTCGCAGTGGGCAATAAATATTAGGATGATCGAAGCAAACTTGTGGCTCCGATACTAGGAGAAGAACAGTATGCGTTCAAAGTAACATATCAAAATTTACGGACACTCGCATGAGCTCACGTTTTGGGCCCAATGCCACTATGTAGGAATGCGTCACACAACATGTCCAATACAATACAAAAGGACTGTCAATAATTCATTAGACATGTACTGAAACTACCAGTATGAAAACAGGTATACAGTCAACACGCATTGTGTCCATGCGAACAGGAAAAGAGGGCAAGCACATCTAATGTACTTTCAGCGTGTACATGCGTGTGTGAAGCATTATATTTAGTGCGACGGAAGTTGACCAGTAAGTCTGCCCTAGTTGTCGTACGAATATGTATTACTAAATGCTACAGACATGGAATACATAAATGTCTCCTCGTACAGTATGGAATACACAAGTTCATATATACCGGATGTGCAAGGTCTTTCTGGCTTTGTGGCTCGACGGTTTCCAAGGAAGGTGGCTTCTCCATTTTGCCACTTCTGCCCTCATCATGAGTATATTCTTCACCTGTCTTGTAGTTCTCTTCCCGTACGTCAGAAGCTTTCTTTTCGTTGTCAGTGATGACCTCATTGTTACAATCAGGCTTAAACTCTTGCTTCTTCTTAATTTCTTCCATAACTGTGAACAATATACGTGTGTACATGAAAAGTCACGTCTTATGTTTATGTGTACTACAGAATATGAAAAGTATGTACGCGCTTGTGAGATACTTGATTGTGAGACCTCGCAAAGGCAGTGCTACGTGAGGAAGGACGAGCTTGGGTGTTGTATACGTCGTGCAGCGTGTGTGAATATGGGAGTAGTGTGTGTGTATGGGAACGTGTGTGTGTTATTGTGTGTGTGCGTTAGTGTGCGTATGCGCTAGTGTGCGTGTGCATTAATATATGTTTGCCTGTGTGTGTGTTTGTGTGTGTATATGTGTTATGTGTGAATGTGCCGCGCCAAAATGCGAACGGTATTGCCTTTTTAGGTAGTCAAGGCACAATAGATTAACTTTTAACCAATCACTGATGCCTATGTTTAAATTTGTCCGTCCTTGCTTGGTTCCTATCTTTGTACGTACGAATGTACAGTAGAAAGATCATTAACATAATTAATATCAACAAATTGATCCTTTGTGATAGTGTTACAAAACATGCACTACAGTATGATCGATTCTTACTAGCTTGCGCAGAACAATGATCCCATCTCAATAACATCGGTGTATGCATAGGATTATACACATTTGTATAGATGGTTAACATCAAAATGTGTTTAACAACGTGTTATTGAGGACTACAAAGACGAATGTCAGTATGACAGCCACAGCCATGACACAACCATAGTCACTCTATTATGTCCGAGATGACAAAAAATAGCCCACTCTTAAAACTTCACCATATTCAAAAGCATTATTGAAGCATACAGTTCATTTCATATGGACTTCAGAACTCTACATACATTTCCGAAACAGCACGAGCAATCCCGATCCATCCTGGCCAAATGAGTAAACAAAAGTGGTACACACGGAATCTCGCGTCGGGTGGTTAGCAAAATTGTAACCAATTTTATCACTTGACATAGAACGTATGAGCAGTATGTCAAGCCAAACATACATTTGCAGGATATTATAAATTTAAAAACAAGATAGAGGTGAGGGATGGGAAAGTGTGGCTCACATGGACCACCCTCTTCATGATTATATAAAAATATAATGATTAGTATATAAGTGTCTAATGCGGTCGGATTAAGGTAATACGGAGGAACTGATGGAGAGTACGTGCGATGAGATGTGCCTGTGACTATTAAACATCAACCTCCATAGCCATTGGATTTATGCTCAGTTCTCGAGCAGTAAAAACTGATCATGCATGAAGATTCTCAGTCGATGACAAGAGACAAAGCGTGACCTGAAACTTGCGCTGTTTGCTCAATATGTGATGTGGACAATCTGTTTTCATGACCACAATAGGTCGGACACATGCCAAGAGGTAGATTTTCTTGCTATCTAACAATACATTATTTTCATTGTTACCACTTCGATAAGAATACGTTTGTGATTACAACTGTGTTCCAAACAAGTACTTGTATAGAGTACGACAAATAGGAGCATTTTTCTCACAAAACAAGTGTCATTCCTTCTCCGTCACTGAACACAGGTAGCACAACTTATTCACAGGCTTCGGATAGCGCGCTGACTTGCACTTTTTTCTAACCTAATCTTTGCTAGCTACACGCATGGTACTTGCAGCATGCTCTAAAAGCAATTACTAAACTCAAGTAATGAAACCAACGAGTGAGTCTAAGACACTACAGGGAGGGGCGTCATGAAGCAATCCATTAGAGCGGCTTTATGAATCCCAATAAATATAATGAAGTCACAATCGGCGGTTGGTGTGCAATAGCACAATTGTGGTACCGCCTCGTGCCACTTTCTCACCATGTGTTATTTTATTGCTGATAAACACAGCACATACATACAAAGTCATCCAAGCACACCCATTAAGGCGCACCTCAATCGCCTTCTTACATACTAATCCTAACCTAAGGCATCTCCACTCTCCCTTCACTCGCCCAACTGCACCACATTCTCACCTGCACACACACACACACGAACACGCACGCACACGCAAGCATCAGAACATAATATCTCGCCTTGTACGTGTCCTGCACATGCACTCTGTCGAATTGGTGAGAGTGTAAGGAATTTTACAATCATGGCAGAAACAACTGATACCGCTTCTACCCCTTTGATCCCTGGGGTTGAGGGTGATAATCTCTCATCGTATGTCAAACCAATGTACCAAAAGGTTATGCGCGCTGTAGCAGCTTGTAATAATCTTCCTGTAGACGATGATTTTGTATACTATAAATCGTATGCTGGATTTCAACCTGAGATGACAAAGAGAAGAGATGTTATCTTGGGCGCCACAGAGCGAATGTTATCCAAGCTGGTGAGAGGCACTGGTTTAGAGACACCTCGTAATATACTTAAGATTAACATGGGGGATGACGAGGCCGATATTGAGGATAGACTTGATACAGTGCAGGAGAGTTTAGATGCTCTGTTTGAGAGAGTGGTATGTGCTGGTGAATACCATTAGATAGATACGTTTTTGTGCGTGCTTCCTGTGGTGTATGTGCGTATAGGATACTACTTTTCTTATGTACCTATTCTTGCTGTCAAGGCCTCAACGACAGGACGAGTATATAACAAGATACATTGTGACTCGTCGGTACACACAAATTCTGTGCAGTCGCTTTCTCATTCTAAATTTATCAATGTATATACTTCAAATATATTACCAATTTATAGCATTTAACCCTACATTTTCATGCATGGTGTATACAGTGTACATATCACGTGAAAGACTCATTCATCTGTGAGGTGTACGTTGACATACATTTACACACACGTGTACCTCCACATACTACATTTACACACATGTAAACAATACACGCACATAGGCTATGACAATTGACCGAGATATAAAAAAAATTGTATCGGAACCCAAAATTGGCGAGCAAACCTCCGTTCAACAAGAATCTAATCTGGTAACCACCAAGTGGGAGAGAGGAGGCAAGCAAGCACCTGTGCATATGGTGCATGCCCGAAACATAATACGACCGCAGCTCACGTTTTTGGACAAGATTGACAACTCGAGGGCGCCTTTTGTACCGAAGCTCATAGAAAAGCCGAACGCAACTGTCCCTCTCGACACTATATATAAGACGCACGATGCGCAAAGTATGTTCGAATATGTGCCGATTTATGAGTCTGTGTACTATGTCCAAGATCATATATATGAGGGAATGCTATTCGTTATTCGTTTTTCATGTATTCATATCTCAGCAGTACATGTCGTGGGTATTGTGCAGTTATTTGTCCAAAATTGTGTGCACGTATGCTCCTATGTTCATTAACATATGTCGTGTGTGTCGTGTATAATTGTACGGATGCACGTGCTACAGTTCCATTTGCACTGAATTTGCAGTAAAGGCGAACAAGAAATATCAACATGTAGAGTATAGGCGAACAGAACCCACATGTACACACAGGCAGGCAATTCTTACGTGTTTTTGAATTTATTTACGAGACCTCTCGCTTAAAACATATACAAACTCGCTAACGCACACATCTACTATATCAACGATTCAATGTATACCAACTATTCAATATTTAATGTACCCGCACACTTAACACGAATGCACACAGCTGGACCAGCACTAGCAGTCCCTGAGTCTGATCTCACGACGGCTCTTTCGGACCACGTATCCAAAGTGTTGGGCCTCAGCTCCAAGCCTAAAGGAAGCAACGCTAGCAGTGTAGCAAACAGTGGAACAGTCACACCAACACACACACAGCTGCAAACACAGAAACACGTTGCAAGTACAAACTCTGACAAAAACGTGGATTTACATGGCACCGCAAACACAAGCAAATCGGATAATCCTTGCATGAGCTTCCCTCATCCATATGGGCCGGAACTGAATACGTTTAACCCCACAGATGACATGGTTATTGTTAAGGGTGACGCGCAGTTGTATTTACCATTAGAGGATACTCCTCTCACACACATTGATACGGAAGACAAGCTGAGGGACCTTGTTATTACGTTGAATGGGTGCAAGGAGTTTGCTATTGATTTAGAAGCACACATGTACCGCTCTTTTTCGGGATTTGTGTGTCTTATGCAGGTGTGTAGATATATGCGTTTGTTGTCTTTATGTGATTGTAAATTTGCGTATGTCTATTGGTAAATACGAACTGTGCGCGTGAGGATACCCATCAACGGCGGCCTGTAAATGGATCTTCGGGAATATATTAGTGATAGTAAAGTAAGCGTACAGATCAACTCGTCATACGATTGATATGGACTACGTAACTACGTGTCTTTCAAACATACGAATATACCATGTTATCTTAGTCAACCGTAATGATAAACATATCCTCCTTTTTTGCTTCTTTCTATTGTATACAGATCTCTACCCGAACAGAGGATTTCATTGTGGACACATTAGCTTTACGCCACTGTCTACATATTCTAAACGAACCCTTCACCAATCCTAGTATAGTCAAGGTACAATATATTGTGTATGCGTGCTACTTCTTCTGTGTGATTCCTATACATACGTGCAGGCATGTGTGCGTACCACATTATATTGTAGACATCCGGGTCGTTGCTCCTTATATATCGCGTGAGCGTTCGTTCTATAGATCATATTTGTCAAAGAATGCTTTCGCCAGCCAGATACGGTGACTGCTTGCTACACACATACGAATGCGTACGTAAAATATGCTTGTGCAGGTATAGTGCTATAGATATAGCGGTATAGAAATTACACATTAAGCTCCGTTTATACGAGATATATGACATAACAACCATACCCCTGGTTCTCTGTCTCAACCCGCTCCCAATGGGTGTTATGGGGGTCTTATACCTAAACAATAATTCTACTGATTGGTTGAATGTTAATGCATTATCATTTACATATGAGTGCTCATCAATACAGAATTGTAAGCATTTATGCATAAACACAAGAACATAGTTCTGCATAGAGTTGACAATGATCTTGGAGTGTATAGTGACTTTAGGTTGCATGTGCTAGTATTTGCTGGAGATGCACTTACATATATTATCGTATATTTAATTACACACTGGCGCTTTACACAGGTCCTGCATGGAGCGGACGGAGATATTCTCTGGCTTCAGCGAGATTTTGGCATATATGTGGTCAACATGTTTGATACTGGACAGGCGTCGCGCGTTTTAGAGATGCCTCGATTTGCATTGGCGTATCTCCTTCAGTACTACTGCAAGGTCACGGTGGACAAGAAATATCAGTTGGCTGACTGGCGTATGAGGTATATATGTTACATCCACGTAAGAATGCTGGTGAGCGTACTGTCGTGAATGCGAGGATAGTGTGAGTGAGAGTAGGGTGTTTTACTTGGGAGTTCAATGCAAAGTTTGAAAATCTATTGGCTTACGTACTATTTTCTCTATGTCCACCTCTAGACCCCTGCCTGAAGAAATGATAATGTACGCGCGACAAGATACGCACTACTTATTGTATGTGTATGATCGAATGCGTGCCGAATTGGGTCAACGCAGTAAGCAGCACCACAACCTTGTACATGCCACATGGAATAGAAGCACCGAGATCACTCGCACACGATTTGAAAAGGTATACGTATTACATAAATATGTACATAGAAGTATAGTATAACTATATAACTAAATAAGTATGTACAATTCATTACTTACAAGTGCGTGCAACATGCAGTAAAAGTATAGGGAACGTCACATATCCATACGCACATACAATCATTTTCTGACACCCATACACGGAATACAATAACACAGGACGTATGGACAGAGACCTCGTATATGAATCTTGTTACGGGCTTCAATCGTGTGTATGATGATGTAGATAAAAGTGTGTTCAAAGCTCTTTATGACTGGAGAGACCAAATGGCTAGAGATGAAGATGAAAGCGTACGGTATGCATGGACAAATTCTATACAAATCATATTTATATATCGACACATCAAAATCAAAAAATGTACAAATGTACACATGCACCAACATCTACGCTCATTGATGATATATGCATTTACTATTCAAGTTTCGCTACACAAACTATCAAGATACACTCCCGTCTTCACACACATACGTACATAAACACAAACGTACGCACGCGTGCATACACATGCATGTTCATACATACATACAAACAAACAAACAAACAAACAAACAAAACATACCAAATACGCAGGTACGTTATTCCAAATCATTTGCTGTTTAAGTTGGCAGACACAAAACCAGCGGACCAAGCAGCACTTCTTGCTGCATGTACCCCTTTGCCACCGCTCGTACGGATACATGCGCAGGACTTGGTTTTGCTTATCAAGCGAGCCATCCAGAGTGTAAGTATATGTGAGTATATCGAGTATGTGTATGCTATGCCTTGCCTGGTCAACCATTGTTGAGCCTTCTCTGTAGTCAATAGTTGCTGATAAGATTGGATGTATGATGTTATTTGAAGTATTAGGCACACTTAGAGAACAATTCAAACGTGTGTAGGTGCGTGCATGTGTGCCCACTGTTGTATTTAGGTTATGGTGGTAAGGGTTGAGAATGTCTGAGAAGAAATCCATGCTTGCTCTTTTACATGTAAATAGACGTGAATATGCAATGAACAGATATATTCACTACCGCTCAGCCCCCCATCACACGCGAGCAACACAGCCATGAAATATCTACACCGCACTTACTGTTACATGTTCTTACTTGCAGCCGCTCACCACTGGCGGGGATAATATCCGCACTGCACCCAGTACGGCCGGACTGAATCAAGTAATGCATGGTATTATTGAAGGACATAGGGCAAACAAACGTGGACGTCTTAGTCTCTTGTCAATGGCTGGGATTGAACCACCTTCACGATCCGTGAGTCTAGACGATAGATTGAAACGGTGTGTGCGCTTGCAAGACTCTTCATCTTAGTGCTTAATGTGATAGCAGTAATCTGTAGTCTCGACTATCTCATCACTTTGTCGACATTTTTAGTAGTCGGATATACGTAGATGGCAAGGAGCATAACCGCTATAGACCTAAACTGAACGTGCCCCGCTCTCCCTTCTCACTATTTCAATACATAAACATTTGTACAGGTGTGATGAAGATTTACCAAGAAGCCGTACATCTCGTCTGGCCGATGTATTTGCAAAGAAAAACAGAACATCCACACACACATCCAACAAAAACGTCGCTAAAGTAGCATCTGAAACTGCCACAAACGTGGACACTAAGGTCGATGACATTGTGTCATCATTCGTGGACCCATTCGCAATCTATGTACCCAAAGAAAGTCTTGAAAATGAAGGTACACACATATATTCTTGTGGCCATGTGTTTTTATTGGTGTGTACGTGTCAAGTGAATACTAATACACAAGAGAGTGCACTCTATACAAGTGTTGTAAGTGAGCTATCACACTCAACAAAAAGACGTTTGATTTTTTTCGAATACCCATTGTACGTATACTAATAACACATGCATAACGTTTGCTGCACAATTACAGCTGAAAAAGAGAGCGTTCCACTCACGCCAGCGTTAAACGTGGAAACCGACGACCGACCAGCCCCACAAGAAAACAAACTGGATGAACCGAAGCTCGATGAGGCGAATGATGGATGTGATATGATCATGCTAGGTCAATACAAACCTGTGGTCAAGAAGGTTAGATGATGTAATTATCGTATGAACTGTGTAGCTGCAATCAAAGAACTTGTCTCTAGCACGTAGTACGAACATTAGTAAATATATTTGCCATTTTATTACTGTATACAGGTCGTGGAAAATACAGATTCTGGGGAGAAAAAGAAAAAGAACAAAAGACAGCGACGATTGGAAGGTGGTGCGACTGCAAGTGGGGTGGACGACAGTGCCATGGTGCTGTCTAGTATGCCCGGTGCAACTTCGGCAAAAGCAAATAGACGAAAGTCGAACCAGAAGGCTGCTGCACACCAGGCGAAAACTGAGGTATATTCATATGCTACAAACACTGTTTAAAGTGTGACCTCTTGCATTCATCTCGCCCTGAGCAAGTTTTAATTGTTGTCGCTGGAAGTGTGACTAGTTTTCCATATGCGTATTGGATATATACGTATACTAACTGCTGTTTCGAACACTTCATATACTCGGAAGGCTGCAGTTAGCCCTGTAAGTTTGACTGGATCCAAGAAAAGGCAACGGCAATTGGACGACAGCGTTGAAACGGTGTCAAAGAAGAAGGTCAGTCCCACAACTGGAACATTATTGGCGTCCTATGCATATATACGCACATTCACATCCAGTATCCAGTAGCATACACTCTTGTACTTACACGTAAATGCAAAAATACAACTATACGTAATCACCTATACACATACTAATTCTATTGCGCGTATATCTTCACAGAAAAAGAAGAAACAGAACAATGTGATACAGGCCAATTCGTCAGCAGACAATGATGGCGCCTTTGTTGCTTTTGATTACAACAAAAAATCTTTGAATGAGGGTAACTTGTTTGTACTACGTATAAGAGTGGCTTACGTCATTTGGGTCCATGTTTTTATCTTATGGTAGTACATTGAGAATACACATGATACAATATGAGTATATATATGTGTACAAGTAATGTAGACGTAAGAGCCCACCATGAGAGGAGAGTACATTGAATATGTACATTGCGTAATTTCTTGCATGTGCATACGTTTACCGTCGTGCCCAAAGTTTTTTTATACTTACAAACTTGTAACACTACCAGAGACACTTCCTGGCGCGGAAGATACAACCACAATCAACGGCAAGAGAAAGAGACCGAAAAAGGATGACAAACGGAAAACCGCGTATGACCCCTACACACAGTTAGAGGAGGCTACTTTCAAAAAGGACGCACGGGCTTCACTTAACCCCAAGTCTGGACAAAAGAGTATGACGTATAAGTACAAATCGAAATAAGCCCTGCGTTGAATATCCAAAGGACAATGCATACTCACACGTGTTACCAACGTGCGTGTTCCTATTTGTACAGAGAAATATCAATTAGAAGTAGATAGATGGAAAAATTAAATGATGTACACGAGTCATACACGAAAAGTGTACGCACCTGAAATATTGAATTCTGGTCCGAGTAAGTAACTCTTTCCTGCAAGTATGCGCGAAATACGTTCACTGGTTGAAAATCTTCTCTACACCGAAACTAATCACATTCACAATATAGTTGTTAAATGTGGGAGTAAATTGTAAAGATGAAAGAAACGATTAAATGATCGATGTTCGGGATGGAAACTATAGAATACCCCACATGTGTGCTGTATTGCGGGCAGCGTTATAGTATTTATCGAAATGTTGCCATTAATATACGGGGAATGCCGTAGGGAACACCGACGAGATACCCGTAGTTTATGCCTACATGGTAGTTCGTAAAACACTACATCACAGTGCCGATCGAAAGTATTGGTATCATAACTATAATGGCAATGTAGATTGGGCGTGGCGAAAAAGAAAAACTACTATACTTGCCATTAACCTCGTTAGTCGTCATGTGTGCTATCAGGTGCTTGTTCATTGTCTACACAGAAATAAGGCAAAAGAATACTTTAAATGGGGATTTAACCAAGCATGTATTCAAGTACGTTTTGTTATGTAAGCTCTGTGAGCTGGTTATACATGCTGGAGCACATCCAATCATATACCACAACATGAAGATATACATGACAATGCCGCAGATTAGAAGAATGTTATTTAAAACTATATCAATTCAATTGGGCTTATGTTAAATTTATTTATAGTATATAATTGAAGTACTAACCCTAACAACGATAATCATGAATTCGTTAGTAGTTCAAATGTAGTAAGTAGCCTATAGGCATACAACTCTTACCATTTAAAACAATTCTGAATTTATTTACTAATCAATACAAATGTTACTTGACTTTTCTGTGTTTCAATGGTCAAAGCGTAACGTACACACAAGACGCAGTCGCTCTATGACGCAAAATCATTTTATCTTTTGTCCGAACATGAGCGTTCATAATACCAAGAGTAAAGTTTAGAGAACGTACGAACTACGACGGAGTATGCTTGACCTACTGCACACACCTACATGTATTATTCATATGTGATTCATGAGCCGGCAAAGCATTAAACTCCGCCACTACGGCCTTGTCGAAACCAAGCAGTTAAGATTCAGAACTACGAATCCCTAAATTAAACGATGATACTCCTTTAGTACTTTCTAAAATGAAAAAGAATGTGAATCAAGTGCAATCACTTATTATTTGAAGTGAGGCTCGTCGTTGTTATTTTAGTTTCGTTCAAGTAACCGTTTTGTACTACACTCACCTCTGCATTTTGAAGTGAATCAAAGGCATATTTTGAATCGAAGACATATTTTTGAATCGAACGAAGTAAAGTCCTGGGAAGGCTAGCACAACTAGCCATGAAATCTACTACAAAATCACATGGTCAACGATTGGAAGTTGCCATGCTGTGAGTGTGTACATAGACGTATCATACATAAGCTTGCATGATTTTTTTGCAATAATAGCCATGTGTTCAAATCTGATAGTACTGAGAGTATCAGTTTTGCATGATCTATGGACTCTTCACGTCACGTGGGAGACTATGAGCATTTGCAAATCAATGTTTCACATGAACGACGAACTTTTAGGGCATTCTGCTTACAAGTAACCCATTATATCTATGCGAACCAGTGAAAAATTCGGGGTTCTCAGTACAAAACGAACGCGGTTCACTGATGCCTCAACGATAAACAGATGAGTACATGCCTACACCAAATAGTAAATGGGCGATATTACGTACAAAATGAGGCACCCTTTTAATTATCTTTCTTACAGGGGGTAGTTAGGCACGTTCTGAACACTTGGACACAATGGACGCCCAACCAAACTCTATACAATCTTCACCAATGGCTCCCTTACCGACTGAAAAATGAAGAAAAACGTGTGCGTGAGTGCGAGTGAGTGTCGAGGTCAACGCGTGTGCCTATTTAGCGATATGTCGTAAACCTAGGTTAGGTAGTAGCAGCAGATATATCTCACGGAGAAAAGTAGGTTTCCGACGATAGTTTAAGACATTTGTCGTATATTGACGTAGTTCGGACGTCGGCGTGTCGACTGTTCAGCTTGCGGGGTTTTTTTTTTTGTTTTTTGTTTGTTTTTCTTCATTTTTGTTGATAATATTTTGTCCTTTTTTTCATTTTTGTGCCCATTTGTTTTCTTTATTTTGTTTTGACTGGTTGTTTTTTTTGTTTCTGTCTTTCTTGTTTGGGGTTTTGGGGTTTTTATCGATGCCCATTGGTTACTTCACACGCCGAAGAGCGCTCCGGCCAGGCCTGTCTGTCCATCCGTCCACTCTCTAACTGTAGCCTCTACTGCAAAGTACTGTGTATGTGTATGTGTAAGTGTGTATGTGTAGTGGATGTATGCGTGTGTAGTGTATGTGTGTCTGCGTCTACGTGTATGTGTATGTGTGTGTGTGTGTGTATGTGTGTGTGTGTGTGTTGACTTGAGGATGGACAGGCACGTATGTACATATAATTAACCCCATCTTCTCGCTACTACAATTCATAATTTGTGTTGTTTGTCAGTTAGTTCATTGGGAAGTGGTTTTCGTATCATCCACATCAAACTACATCAACAACGAACTATCAACGTAGAATACTTCACAATGGCTACCGTAGACCAATCCTCCCCGTCCTTGCAGAAGCCAAAGAAATCTCTACAAGAGATTCTCTCTGCTGCCGGTAAGCGAGCTCTCGGTGGTGGGTTCCCTGGTGCCGCTGCCATGGGTATCCAGGTCACCTCCCTCATGTGGCTTCGTACAACTATGAACGTAAGTTTAGGTGTACCTGCCCTTCTATACGCAACTACAAAAACAATCCCGCTGGGAGAAGTCCAGTTCAGGCATTGTTATCATATTGTTTACGATGATCCCTCCCTGTATGATTATGAGTACTTCATGTATCTGTACTGGTTCTACGTGTCCCCGAGATGCTGACATCTGTCGATACGAACTATTTTTCGAGCTATTCAAGTGTCCATCCCGTTCTTCTGCGAGTTATTGTTCGAACAAACGTAGACCACGAACAGACATGAATATAATTATCATCTTGATCTGCAAGAATGCGTAGTATTCATACTTTTGAACGCGTTCTATTGCCTACAGTACCAGTACAGATATGGAACAACCACAACTGAGGCCTTCAAGCATCTGTACAAAGAGGGTGGTATTCGACGATTCTACAGAGGTTATGGTCCCGCTTTGTTCCAGGTTGGTTCACTCATGCTTAACATTTGTTTAATGAGTGTGTGCGTGTTGTAAAGATGTTCTATCACAAGAGTGTATATTGATTTATCCTCTCGTTCATGTATCATACTATAGGGCCCGCTTTCTCGTTTCGGTGACACAGCAGCCAACTCCGGTGTCCTTGCATTGTTAGACTCGTACGAGTCCACAGCCTCTCTTCCAGTGAGCGTTAAGACCATCGCCGCATCAGCTACTGCTGCTTTGTGGAGAATCAACCTTATGCCGATCGACACACTAAAAACCACTCTTCAGGTGTGTGCATCAATATTTTTGTTGTTCACGTATGTGCGAGTATATGTGCTTTTACGGCGAGATTCCTATTGAGGTGCGTATGAGTCATAAGCGAGTGAAATTGTTAGTGTAATTCAACACTATTATTTGTACAAAGTTCGTAGTAGATTGAGATATTGTCATAGACTTTTGTAGTCATACATATTGTTTACAAACATTCAAATCTCGCACGAATATATACGTATTCTATAGGTTGAAGGACATAAAGGAATGGGTCTTCTACGAACAAAGTTTAAGGCCGGGGGAATTAGAGTCCTTTATAGTGGTGCCATCGCTGCATCCACAGCCACTTTTGTGGGTCATTATCCATGGTTCTTCACATTCAACTTCCTACAAGAGAAAATTCCCATGCCCGAGAAAGACGAGACTCTTAAGAAGCTAGGTGTGTTTTTTTGAATATTTATCAGCATGGAATATTCTGCACTGGTGTTATGTCTCCCTGTTTACGTTTAACTTCCAACACGCGACAATCCTTCAAGTCAACTCTATCGAATCTAACCGTCCTGTTTAGTATATATGTGTGCGTCTGTATCGGAGAGAGTGGTTGCACATCTGCTCTAATGATATCGCGCTTGTCAATGAAATCTTCTAAATCAGTTTGGCTACTAAAATAACACAATTGAATTATTTCCGTGTGTAAATGTTGCAAATTTACATTTAATCAACAGATTCGTTGATGCGTACATGTTATATTAATAACGCAATGAATTTTGAATCACAGGTCGTAACGCTGCGATCGGTTTCTGTGCGTCTGTCGTGTCTGATACGTGCTCAAATTCCATTCGCGTTGTAAAGACAACAAAGCAAACCAGCGCTGTCAGCTTGTCATACTCGGAGAGTGTACGTATGGTTATTAAACAGGATGGAGTTGTTGGTCTATTTGGACGTGGATTGCAAACAAGAATTATCGCGAACGCCCTCCAGGTATTCATGTGTTTGTCAATATTATTTATGTATGTTTTGTGGAATGTTGAAGTGGCGTTAGAACATAAATGTGCTACTACTGGATTATGCCTTTTTGTGTATGAGTGAGTATTCAAGCTTACACATCTACTTACAAATGTAGGGAATGATGTTCTCCGTGCTGTGGAAGGCTCTCGAAGAACAGTGGAATCAGAAATAAACTTCTTGTTTCGAACGAAACGGGGGTTGTGAACCCCATAACTATTAGTGAACGCACTATTTAGGCACATACCCTCTTTGTCTCTGTACCATAGTCGCGCCTGTGCGCTTTTCCAATGCCTTTAGTGCATGGGCTCAAAAACATATATATATTGTAAACCATAGAAGTACGCTTGGAACATTTGAGCAAGAAAATAAAATGTATGTGTTCACCTGTAAATGACCACTACTGCTTTTGCATAACGTTCAAATGTGGAACACGTGTGTCGAGTTGAAATATTGTCAAATACGTAACTGAAATGTGAGTTGCTCAAAAATATCATTGTTGAGAAATTATTGTACACCCAAGAGTCAGAGGAGATTCAAGTCGTACTTTCACAACAAGAATCAGAGGAGATTTGAGTCATACTTGCACAACAAGAACAAGAGTAGATCCAGTCGTAGTGTCATAATTTAAGTCGAGCAACGTCAATTATACCACCCTGTTCTCCGTAACTATTACACAATATATAAAAAAGCTCTAATCTTACGTCATGTTGATTGTATGGCTTTCAAAAACACTGGCATGTATCATGGTTGTAATTAATTATTGTGTTGACTATAAGATAGATCGTTGTTTCGTGTCTTGCAGGAATAGTCATCATTAAGATAGTCACCAGCTAAAAGAGTGTAGATTTAACGTTCGAGTCTTTAGATTCGCTCCATATAACCAGCAGCTCATTAAAACTATTTTATTGGATGTTAATTACATAATATTAAATTTTTAACACATTCATTGGTAGTAGTCCGTGCTCAATGATTGTCTCACACCGTCACTGTCCAAGTTATGTATATACACAATTTGAAGCACTTTTATCTACCTTTGAGCGTGTATAAATAGCAAATGTATGATACGTACATGTATGATACAAACATCAAGAGACATTCTGAACACGAAAGCATGACGATAATTACAGAAGAAATTCTTGTCGAAGATGAAACAAAGTCGAGACTACAGATACTGAGAGATGATCTCGCCAAGGAATACCCAGAATCTGTTCATCTATATTCGAATGCATACCTGCAGAGCGTGCTCTCCGCGCCCGACAAATATAACCGTCACAAGTCACGTACACTTACATACACACGTAACAAACTTCTCGACGCGCTGAATTTTCGCAGCTCCTTCGACGTACCGACATTTACTGACGCTATGGACATGTCAAAATATGCAGCTCTAAACTCCGGTTCGATATATTGGCATGGTTATGACAATGAATTGAGGCCGATATTATGGGTACATCCTGGACGCAAGGACTGGAAAAATATAGATATTCAGCATGAAGCATGTATACACGTTTTGATGATTGAGTACGGAATTAAGCTGATGCCACCAGGTGTCACCACATTCACAATCATCGCCTGTACTGATCAGATGGGCTTCGGGGTGATTAATCCATGGTTCGCAAAGACTCTTTTGAGTATCGCCACGAAAGGATATCCAGATCGCTTAGGGTCGCTGTATGCAGGCACGGTTAACTTGCCCTTGCGGGCCATATACTCTCTTCTGTCTCCATTAATGCCGCTCAGACTGACAAACAAGATAACGTTAATGGCACAACCAGCTACAGAGCTGGAGGTTATCTTGGCTAAGAGTGTGAGTGAAAACGTGAAGGGAGCGATGGATTCATCATTTGAAAGTGTTGTAAGTGATAGAATGGAAGATAAGATTGAACCTACAACGAATGAGAAAAGCGAAGCAAGTGTAGTGATGAACTCAGACAAGTCGATACAACGCGGTGACAGTGATGGTAAAAAAGTGTTGCCGAATTTCTTTGGAGGATATATGGAGCACGATATTTTTGACGAGAATGGCGAGTTTTCATGGCAACGTATGGTAACGTATATGGACCATGCACGCTCATTGCTTTGAGTTGCATATAGAAAGTAAGCGGACAGAAAATATGCACAAATGGATATCAATTCACACAACTTTAACATAGTAGTTTCTGTACAGGTACACAGGATAACCCAATAATAAATATACTCCGAAATACGGTAGCCCCATCATACATACTTGACACCAAGGTATCAATATATTGCCTTTCGGTCTAGCAATTACTTGCTAAGTACCAATTATCATTTATTCAGATACACACGATCTGTTTACTTTGTTAAACTAATAGTTTTATACGTGGAGCGGTATAGAGTTCAAATCTTTCTTCTAGTCCATAATATTGCATGACAGACAAAACATTAAAACACATTGCATATTGCAAACTAATTCGTACGATTAACGAAGAACTCAACAAACAAGAGTAGGCTTATTAGGCACACTCACATTAACATTCTATATTAGTGTTCACAGAGGGAGAACGGTCTTAAAAAGTACTCATTGGTGCTTTCTTGCGTGAAGTACTTCCGTTCATGCATGAGTTTATCCCTATGCTCCTTTGCGACTTCCATCGACATTGGCCACTCCATCTTATCACTGATCACCCCCACGACTTCGGGGGGGAAGAACTGCCTGACTTCCTCCATATCCATAATTTCCTCTCCCAGCCACTCCTTCTGCTGTGGAGGGACTACCGCTGTACTTGTGATCTTTCTAGTGGGATCGATCAGGAAGAACACAAGAATTTTCCTCTGCGCAATCTCACCCTCGCCCAACCCTGAATCATTTTTCAGCTTAAACGAAGGAACTCGATGTTGCAGTATATTGGGGAATGCCACACACCTTTTCTCAATACTCGACACGGCGCCTAACTCTTGCACTAAAGCTTCCTCATCTGCGAGCCCAAACACAGCCCCGACCCCATGCTCGTCTCCTTGTTCATAATTCGGCTCACAACAGGCCTGGCGAAACATAAGTTGACTAGGTGCCAAAGTGTCATCAACTTGATAGTAGTATATACCGGTAGCAACAATGTTCTCGTTCTCCATGCCCTCTACATGCCAATGTCCACCATCAAACTCGGGATTTTCAGCGCTGAGAAGAGTGTTCGCCATCTTAACAATCACTTGTAAATTTCTCCCACCGAGATTTACTTTATTTTGCAGGCTCTCCCCTGATTTGGGTTCAAACGTACCCATTTCAACTGGGATAACAGGTTCCCTGGTATCATAGTACTCATCCTCATCCGCATCGCTATCGCTCTCGTCAAAGTCTTCGTACAAGTCGTACATATCGATTTTATCTCTACGCTCCGGTTGTGACTGCAAGTCCGTCAACACACTCTCCCACATGGGAATGAAACACGCCACTATCTTCTCCAGACAATTGTATAACTTTTCGTGGTGGTAAGGATGAAGATTATTGATATAACTATTAAACTTCACTTCCTTGCCATCCTCACTCACAGTTATGTCACTCGGAAGCCACTGGTATGTATCTGAGTATGTCTTATATTCGCCATCGGTTGAAGAAGCCGGAATTGATTGAGGCACACCGGCGCCTAATATGGACAGCCAAGCGCTGCGCGGCCGAAATGGCATAGGCTGCTCTGTTACACGAGATAGATTGCTCACGAAACAAAACAAGGATGGGTGAATCAGATCTAGTACCTGCTTATTAGTGCCTGGATGCCAATCTTGGTTGCATTCGGGAACGTCCTCGAGCTTCTTCACCAAGTGCTTCAATTCATCACACAGCTCTTGAGATACTGCATTGTCGGACTGGTACACCATCGGAACGCCCGTGGGCAAGCTTTTGTTCTTTTCATCCATGTTCTCTGCGACGTACAGAAGCTCACTTAAAGCCCACTCAATCATGGTTTCATGGATATATACCGGGGATGTGGCAATCCCTCGCGGCAATTCTCGTTCCTCTTTGTGTTCGTCGTTCGACTTTTGTGCTTGCTGCATCATCTCCGCCTTCCACTTCGCATAGATCTTAGGATCACGTATCTTGTCACGCCATCTCGACTTACACGCAACAGCCTGCATCATTTTCAGCACTTCAATTTCCTTGCGCGTATATGGTTCAATGCCAGACTCGTACTCTGGGCTATCATCAAAGGGGTCAGGGAATTTTTCCCATGTATCCAGCAACAGGTCAGAGTTTGTGGGCCGAGAAATGTGCCGATAGAAGCAAGTATGCCACTGCTGGTCGATATGTTTACACTCGAGGTAATCCCTGCATGATAATTTGGTTCTTTTATCAGGGTGCCAAAACTCTTGCATATGCTCAACCTTTGTCGTTTTGCACCAAAGACCAGATTTACATTTCGGTCTCGTCTCTTTCTCCGACGTGTTTTCGGATGCATCAGTATCTGAATCAGCTCTAGTTAGTACATTTACACCGTTCGTGTTAGAGGTAGGATCCGCGCTCTCTTCTTGTGACAACATTTCTATGTCTGTAAGGGAATTTAAGCGTGTACTTGTGCAACTCCTAATAAATCTTGGACGCGAATGTAAAGTGAGAACAGTCCACTGTAGATATTTCCTTTGAACACGAGGATAATAACTCGTAAACATGACTCTCTCACCCCAACATACACCAGTATAAGTAGAGCGATGAAGTAAACAGACCGACCTTACATGAGTATAACGAGGAAGTGAGGAAGGAAGAAAGAGATGAAATGTGACAATGTTAAGAGAAGTGTGGTGAGGTGAGGTGAGGTGAGTACTGAGAGTGTGAGTTGTGTGGACGTGCCAAATTCCGTTTGCCCGTGGCTTGCCGTTGAACGGACGAAATGTGCGGAAATATACAGAACGGGGTATGGAGTGAAATTCCAAACGTCAGATTCAAATGAGATGTCCATTAGCCGAAACGTGAGAAGCACTTTCTTCGTATCCACCACCATGTTATTGATTTAAATAAATAAACCATTGTATTTTGTTTTATTTATAGTATTGCATATGAGTATCTCTACACCCACAAGTTACTGCCGGTCAACGGGTGTCCGTTGGACGGTGAATAGATCCAATGACTGTGAATGGGTGTCCGTCTGGAGGTGAGTGGATGTTCGTCTAGAGGTGAACGGGTGTCCGTCTTACGATGAGGAATTTTGTCCGTCCGTCTGATTTTTTTATTTTATTTCTGTTGTACGCATGTGATCTATTTATTGACGTGTGTGTGATTGTTTGTGTCGACTACGTATGTATGTATGTATGTATGTATGTATGTACGACGTACATGCATGCATCTATCTTGTTAATCCGTATTTAACAGCAATGTATGTTTGCGTGCGAAATTTTTGTTTAAAGCAACTACGTGTTTGGAAATTTTTGGAAATTTTGGTCCGGAAGCGTGATCAAGACACGCATGACACGATATTGTTTGTCCGTACGGATGGGTATATAGAATTGATATTGTTGGTTTAAATAATTTGTGTTACGTTTCATGTTTGTCTGTTTCGTGCCTGTCCGTACGAATGGGTATATAGAGCGTGACGCCTGATTTCATGGACCGATAAATACATTTTCAGTAGAAAAACAAAGGTTTATAGGGTGCACTACTCAAGTGTCATACATCAGCATTCATTAAACCTCAGTAGAAAAACAAAGGTACATAGGGTACAATAATTAAATTTCGTACACAAGAGATTCAATTCTTAGATTTTACATTGACCTAGTTTAAGCATATATATCTAAACTACTCCTTTATATACGTAAATGGTAAATTAAAATCAAAATCTGCTTTGGTCACGAGTGTATTCTTACGTAAATTTTCGTCTTCTGGAAACTTCACCCATGTTGACGTTGATTCTCGTACAGTACATTGCATACATTGTACGTTGAAGCTTTTTGTCCATTTTCATAGTGCAAGTATATAGTTACGAATCATGCGCTTGAAAATGTACAAGCAAAGAAGTGTTTTCTCATACTTGACCATACTTGTTGTTTATACTGTATTTATCATTTGATGGATCGTCGCAAAATATAAAACACCGTCATTAATTTGCCATATGTATATTTTAGCGTGTCGTTCAGTCCATTATAATAGTCTTGTATTCGTACTTGGTACAGCGTAGCAGAAATAGTACGGAAGAACAAAGTGTATATCGTTTTTGTTAGAATTTCCTCCATATAAAGAAAAGAAAATCTTCTGCACGCGGACATACTGTTCATGTACAACTGGATTTATCTGCAAACTAATGACAGAGCATATAGCAAGCAGATCACTAGCAATAGCTTTAAAATATCCAATATTCATTGGTGGTAAATTTTGCGTACGCCAACACCAAACTCAAAACTCGACTCAAAACTCACTGTACGCTTACATTTATTTTCTAACAGCGTTAGAATGATAAGGTTGTTATTCACAGTCCTCGTAATAGAGAAAAGTTCTTGTGTCTCATAATGGTACCTCGTTTGGTTTGTTCTCTCTTTATACTTACCTCGCAGACCTATTCTGTGTTTCTATCTACTAGCTAGATATCCATTCGGTGGCATGAATATACTCTTGTTATGTCCGTGTTTAACAATGGCGTGACGACGAGTACGAGGAGCAGAGAGCAAGGTGGCCTGTCGCTGCTGCAGTTAACAATTTCTGGGAATATTGACTAGAAACTACAAGTAGATTAGTATATAAAAAGAAATGCCTCAGACTAGGACATCTGCAAGTTAATATAGTATTTCGTATTTTACATTGATGTTTGAATATTAAGTATCATAAGGTATTTCAATTTATGTGAGTGTAGATACATGTATCTTTGCTCAAGTTTTATTAGAGGCTTCCCTGAGTTACGTATCTGCACCATGGCTTTGTTTATTTATAGTTATTCGGAGATATGCAAACGTAGCGTTATCGAGCTATTCTGCCTCACACTCTTCGTAGAAGGCAATGTTGGCGGCCGCTCGCATACCCGTACCCGTGCTAGGATCGTACGTTACCATTGGATCATGGCTACTGTACTCAGAGCACCGATAGAAAGGATCCTTAAGATTGTATGAGCCGGTGGTTCCTCCGTTCGTTGACATGCTGGTGTCTTTATTAGAAAGAAACCTTGTGTAATGAGATGTAATTCTCGCTTGTATGTACGATTTGCGCCCTACTTAAATATACCAATGTACATATTGAGGAACAAGGACCAATCTTTCACAGAGCAACAACTCGCTTATAGTACCATAAGAATATTCTGCATCTGACGAGTACATGTTATATAAACTCATCAAGCATACACACACCCACACAATATCCAGTTCAGAACACAATTGACATACTTATGCTTGTAAAAATATCGTAGCTCTGTCGTCGGTTCACTTTCATAATCACTTCTCCTTCGGTAAGATCTTCGTCCCCCACCAATAGTGGCCGTTCGAACAAGCACCTAACCTGTGATCACAGAATTATACGAGAAAACGTATTATCTATACAGCTCGTATCTCATATATCGTTGCCTTGGCGCTGTAGAACTTGTGTACATGTATTCACAGATATGTGCATATAGATGCGTGAGTGTGATATATGTTGATGCGCGTGGAAATGTAACCAGAACTTTGACATACAGAAACGAACACATAAATGTATAAATGGAATCATGTTTCAATATCATGGCGGAGATGAAGTATTCACGCACAGTAACGCACTCGTGTGCAACGCATTGAATGTCACATCGAACTAGAGCCACACCATATACCAATCGCGAATCTCGCATGTTTTACTCGTTAAAGACCCACGCTCACTTACAGTATATGTTATTCCAAGATATCGATATATAGTGCGTATACGGGAATTTTCCACAGTCAAATATTCTTCTTTGTACCATGAAACAACATTCAATCGAACCACACGCGGTCACCAACGCTTAATACGCCTGCCCTACCATAACACATGCAGAAAGAGAGATACACATGCATACAGACACATGTATATAGACTACACTTTATGTGAAGACATGATACTTTGCGAATATCGTCAACATACGAACGAACACACGCATATATAGAAAACGCAACTTGGTATACCTGATACCAATGAGTGAGTGGCGAGAAAGGACTCGTACATAGCCACACATCCTTCTGTGACCCTGCGAATACTACATCAAACCAGAACGCCACACCGTGTACCGTGGCAGGCTTGTCATGTTTAAATCGCAAAGGCATGCGAATCTCATACAGATCCTCCTCAGTACACGTAAGGAAGTCTATCTCATATCTAGAGTAAAAGTGATGGATACATGTAGTAACATCTTCGTTAATCATTCACTGTTTATGCTAACTACAGACTGTTTCACTGTCATTTTGCAATAAGAATTTTGTGATGATAACAGACTGTACACCTATTTTAAACATATAATCATTTTCAAGATATAAGTGTACTTCGTTGTATGTTTCCCTAGTAGATCCCATTCGCTCTTATTCTCACGTGCGGTATAGGTTATAGCATCTTTTTCACTAATAAATAGTCAATACTTCGGCATGTGCATTGCGTCGAACTTATAAATACACTTTTCGGAATCATCTTAAAGCATTGTGTATAATTTGGTATAACGATAACACATATATATGCACATAGAAATATGACCACAATTATATTGCATACCTAGAAGGACTTGTTGTCTCTGTGCATAACAACGTAGCTGGGTTGAAAGCATCGACAACTGGTGTAGCAAATGCCTCCTTGACCGCACTCTCTTGTAGTGAGCGCATATCTACGCCGAAAAACGAATGGTGTGTCCAGAAAAATGTTTTCGAATAACATTCCATATGCAGTGTATCATCTTGGAAAGGCTGTGCATAAATAACTCCCTTAGTTGGAAACATATTACCCCCCTCCTTAAGCCATTTACGTGCGTGTATGTAACTTTCTAGCATACGTTCGTTCACAAGCAATATGCCCATGGGCTCAGATATGATTATATCCACTAGCTCAGGCACGTCTACTTCTTCGACTCGGCCCTTGATAACAACTAATCTATAATCAAAATGAATTTTATAAGCTCTTTAAATTTCAATATGTTGAGCATGTGTGTAGGTTTGGGTAGGTGTACATGTGAGGTTTTGCATGTATGTGCATTTCGTACGTAGAGCTACATTAATACACAAGGGCGTGCTGGTGGGTTCGTCGATAAAGACAATATCTTGGTTTATGAAATGCGAATGTGTGTTGGTATATACTTGAGAGATTTATATATATATCAATCACACGGAAACACACTCGCAAAATTAATTGTATTGTGTGTACATTTTAGCACATGTCTATATTTTCGTCGATATAGACAATGTCATAGTTCATGACATCCTGCTTCTACGTGACACATGCTCACATATAAGCTGCATGGAATACGCTCGTTTCTGTTCGTGATGGGTATATAGGTACGTCGAACAATAAATTCAGACGCATATGCATACATATGGATCTATGTATAATGTATGTACATATATATATGCATATATTTGCGTACATGCGCCAGTGGATCCATGGTAGAAACTTTGGGTGTATGAATGTTGAGTCCAATATGCCCTTGTCGAATTCAATAGAAATGCTTGTGTTGTATTTTCCATGCATGTGCGTGCACTTTGTGCACATAGCTTGCGAATATATTACGTATCTACTGAATACATTTATGTGTATAATAATCCAAGTGCGAGTCCCGGTTTATAGCCTATTTCGCTATATTGTATTATCAGTAGGGTACCTAACTTTTTTGCCAGCGTGGAATTGAAAGTACAAGCAAGTACAAAAGGTTGCACGGAGACCTCACACATATAATGTATCATACATACAATTGTACGTATAGATATTGCACACCTATCTTCGTATCCGTTTCCTTTGGCTAACGTTTTGGCTCCCTCGGCCATATTGCTGGCCTCAATAGCGTAGACCTTTTTCGCACCCGCTTGCAGGGCAAAATAGGACAACATCCCTGTACCTGCACCGACGTCTAACACAATCTTATCTTTAAAGTCCTTCGCGTTCTCGAGCATTGCGTTTCTATAGCATCCTGTGCGAACCAAGTCTTGTAACATATTTTGCTGTTGTGCGAGTTGACCATAGTAGTGAAAGTACTGTGTTGACGAGGCCGTGTCTGTACGTTCATCAAAAGTTGACTTCGACGCTGGCACGGTCGTGGTATTCATATTGGTTGTATCAGGAATTTTAGCCGTCATGATGTGCCTTGTTTGCGTGGATGTTTGTGTACACACGAGCGAGTTGTGTACCGGTAGCTATGAATATACCCAGGCGTAAATGTTAGTAGGTAAGAAGAGTATGACTTCTCTAACGTGCAATGAAGTGGAGTGCGTAGCTGTGTGAGTGTAACGAAATTGTGTGTTTAACTGTTTAACCTCTCTGCAGTGTATGTATGTTAAGAGAGACGGCTATGAGTGATTGAGTGAATATGTGAATATGTGAACACATATATACATATATGTATGTATGTATGTATGTGTGTGTGTGTGTGTATGCGTGTTGCGTGTGAGTGTTGTGCTGCTAAATCTGCCGTATGGTTGCCACGCGAAAGTGAAACATAACGTTATCAAATGACTTCGTTTACACACGCACATCTTTAGCTACACTATGTATGCAAACAAATCCACTGCTGAAGAGCTATAAACATACACACGAACATATATATATAAATCCCCCTCTGTTTGAATGTACATACATGTATGCTGACCTGTTAAGACACCTTATATAGTTTGGCAGAAACGTATTGCCCACTTACTAGCATGCTTTCTCACACTCTTCCACAGCGAAGTCTTATATTTGCGCATAGGCGACTTACAGCTGTTAAGTCACAATGTCGTCGTTTCAAGTGCTTCACTTCCACAACACGTGCACATAGCACACAAAACAAGTACATTCGTACGCGAACACTTACTTCCGTGTCCCACCCCCCACAATCGGTTTATATTGGCCAACCTGCTTCATGGACACACCCGCATTTGGTAAAATCAGATGAGCTCACTCCTATGGTGCCATTCGACGAATATGAAAGAAGGAGGCAAGCTTTGATGGACTCGCTGCCACCAAACTCGTGCGTTATTCTGCCTTCGCACGCGCCAGTCTTCATGTCTGCGGACATCCCGTACCCATTCAGACAGAACTGTGACTTTGTCTATTTTTGTGGGTTTGAGGAGCCGGATGCTGTCTGTATTATTCGTACACAAGGCAATGCACTTTCAAACACCGATGGTGTGTACGAGCGCTTGTGGGGTGCACGCACAACTGTCATAAGTACTGAGATCCCGTATTCTTCATACCTAAAACCATATATTGTTCATGCGTGAGGACGTACTAGAAATTCGAGGGCTGTATTGTGTTGGTTGACTATTCTATACCTCCTTTGAAGATATGTTGTGTGTATGCTACATGCATGTGTTTGCATCGTTTTGTGGTATATACCCCGTAGACCTTCGGATATGACTCTACGTTCAAGTAGTTTCAATTAAACGGACGACGGTATGCATCCATGGTAGTACGTGCATTGTGTCTTGCTATTGCACGTCCACTTGTAATGGGTTGTAGTACTAATCCGACAGTGCATCATATACACGAACAAAACGGAATGGAAGAACATAATATGTCATTGAGTATGATCAAATCACTCCATGAGGCAAGAATACTTTTACGAGAACATGTATTTATATACAAATATCGCGACGAAGGAGATACAAACTAATATATGTATGTCCTATTGATTATCCAGGCGAAGAAATAAAAATGGCTCTGATTGTAAAACCGAAAGATGCCCACCAAGAAAAATGGCATGGAACTCGGACTGGTGTTGACTTTGCAAAGGCACATTTTGGGGCCAGCGATGCGTTCCAAACAAGGGATTTGCAATTTGCGTTAGAACAGTACACCAAGGATGCACAAGGTATATATCTGTGTTGGTGTGCAGAATGCACATGTACATTGCGTATCGTTGTATTGAACTGTGCAAACAGAGCCTTTAAACTGAGAACGACGAATGCAACAGATATCTAAACACCACCATTTCCTATTTCATTATCCACTACCACATTCGCACGTGTCCCACTCATTAAACCCGAACATAAACCACACTCCCTGACGACTGCACATATTTACGTATGAAAATTGTGAATATACAGCGGTGTATTACGATGCAAACACCCCTGTACATGCGGGCTTTCACAGGACTATCGTGGATCATCTGATTACAAAGAAGATGTCATACAAACCTCTACAATTACACGTACAAAAACTACGATTACTTAAGTCAGATAACGAAGCCAATATAATGAGAAAGTGCGCAAGTATCTCATCAAAAGCCTTTATTCAGGTTAGTTTTATATACACATAGTAGAAGTCAGATTGCTCGTAAAATATATATTGCTGCCCAAGAAGTCGCTTATTGTTGAGAAGTGAAACATTGCGTGGTTTTTATACAAACCGTGCGCGTATGAGGATATGTGAGTGGGCTCCAGTATGAGTGTTGGTGGATTTAAAGGTGTATACAGGTGCCCTCTGATGTGTATATGTGAGGCCACATATGCCGTCTTATTCTAAACCCTTATTATTTTCTTGACACGCCTTACATACAGGAAAAACAAGAGTAACACACATGCAAGCACCGACATATTGTACACACAAATGAGCCCAAAGCACTTGCATAATGATGTACCCTCGCATGCTCACGCACGTATTCACGATCACATCCACGATCACATCCACGTATCTGTTTTCACACTCTGCACAGGTGCGCTCACCCACACAAGAATAAAAACCCCTGTGCTCGTAATCAGAATTAAACACATTGCTTCATCTCTTATGTAGACGATAAAAGCGACCAAACCAGGTGTATCTGAACACGAGCTCGACGCAGTCATGGACTTTGAATGCAGACGTATGGGTTGTAAACGACTGGCTTATCCTCCAGTTGTTGCAGGTGGCAATCGTGCAAACACTCTTCATTATGTTAATAACAATGCCATTGTTGAGTAAGTATATTTCGTGTGTTTGGTTTATTCGTGTATCGTATATAGTATATAGCTATGCTGCAAGATTATTGCCACTATGTAAGGTTTTCTCACGTGGAAGATGGTGCTGTTGTACTGAAATACAAGGTCTCTTGCAGTTAAGCTCCGTACTCATTGCACACAGGAACATGCACAGGGAGACGATTGAGTGCTAATTGAAGCAGGAGGCGACCTTCTCTTGCAATCCAACTTAATATATTGCCCCATGTACTTATTCACACACACAAACCATACATAGGGATGGCGATTTAGTGTTAATTGACGCCGGAGGTGAGCTCTATAACTATGCAGCTGATATCACACGAACATACCCGGCAAATGGTAAATTCAGTCCACCGCAAAAGCTTGTCTATGAAGCGGTTTTAAGAACATTAGAAAGCCTCACGACATTATGTAGACCGTCACAAAGATTGTCTCTTATGGGATTGCACGAACAATCTCGACGGTTCTTGTTTGACGAGCTGGTTACTTTGGGATGTATAACCGGTGAACAAACCCAGTCTAATCTTCAGGTACATACACATACATGTACGTGTGTACTGTACGTGTGTATGTATGTGTATGTAATATTTTGGCATGATCAGACATAATAGTAGTAGTATTGTATGTATGTGTATGTCCATGTGTCTCCTTATGTTTGTGTGAGCATGTACCTGTATGTGTGACTTAGGACAGCCTCTCAAAATGTGTATCGATGATTTGCATTAGGTGTGCATTCACTCCTGTGTTCCAGTTCCAGCAAGCAAAAACAACATTATAACCTGCAACACCCACACTCACATACACTCACATACACCAGTGCACACACATATATATGTATATGTACTCATGGAGATATATTAAACATGGTACCCAGAAACTCAACCGTTGGTATCCACACAATATCGGGCACCATGTTGGAATGGATACGCACGATGTATCCCTCGTCTCAAACTCTGAGCCCCTTACTAAGGGAATGGTTATAACCTTGGAGCCTGGCCTGTACTTCCCCAATGACGATTTAGATGTTCCGGTAGAACTTCGTGGCATTGGGGTTCGAATCGAAGATAATATACTTCTTACAGATGACGGATGTGAGGTATATGTTGTGTGTGGATGTATATATATATGCGTATGCATCCAATGTACGTATATGTGTTTGTGCATGTACGTGTTGCGGTGCTATTAGAATGAAGTATGAGAGGTATGTCTAACTAAATAGGGCGGTGATATATTTTCTGGTGGGTATAGTTTTGATTAAGAATAGTCGTACAGTGGGGTTGATATGTCATGAATGCATATTTAATGAGTCCTGGGTGGTGAACATGCGCGTATGTGTTATATAAATATAAAATGGTGTTAATTTTCGAGCATATAACTAGAGGTTGGATGCAAGCATTTCGTGTAGTTATTCTTGCTGTTTCTATGTCTATGTACTAGTGATTTGTTTGTCGATTTTCCTTTCGCGACCATACGTACCATGCATATTTGATTATGTACAACACACCAAGAGCGCTTTTACAAGATGCATGTGATCCATATATTTTGCCATATGTACCGAAACACTCAGCCGTAATACCGTCAAATAATCAGGTGTTGACGGGATCCTGCCCAAAACGTGTTGCTGACATCGAAGCGCTTATGCAATAGAAGAACTATGATTTTGATTACTAGCACACGCGCGATGGAGATATGTGCCGTTGCTGTTTGTAATTGTTTCGCGTATGTATACATGTAAATATGTTAGTGGTTGCTCATCGTATTTTAATATGCGCAAATATAACATATTCGTATATATCAATACGCCAATATACATGTAACATCAAGGTTATCAAAACATGTGCTGTAATCACCATCATTTTGATGCGACTTGGAGCTAAATTGAATTGATCGCAGTTGTTGAAAAGTTTTACAATCTTTCTTTTGTACACTTTATGCTTACATCGATTGACGTAGTTGTGTATCTCTCATCTACTCCCGGGTGCTTGCAAGTCTTTGCATAACAATCTAGGTTCGTAGTAGCTCAACATATTTTAGTCTTGCTATTAGTTCTAAAGTATTTAGTACTGACGAAACGTCCAAAGCAGTGCGGATGAGCGAATTTGTATGAATACAGCAGTGTGTTTCCATAGACTTTGGTCACTTGCCATGTCATGAGTAGTTACACGGACGTTGAAAAGACCGCAATACCAGGAATTGTAGTTGAATGTGTAAGCAGAGTCTTGTGTCATATCCCTATACTCCCAACGTTAAAGTAAATCTCTTGAACCCATTCCGACTTGCAGTATGCTTAGCAGGGACTCACTTGTCTGCCATTAATAGGTTTGACAAACGGAATTCAATCCGGGAATATGGTCAAAATCTTTTAGAAACATATAGAAACCAACGTTGCATAGAAGCATTACGAATCTTGTGGTGAACAATATTTGGGAGCAAAATATGATATCCTTTTTACAGTTTCACTCTGGCTTATAAATCTGACTGAAATTGCTCGGTGTTGGTGCTCACTCTTTCAAGAGAACGAGGATATTTCCTACCGTATTCTATTCAAATCGTGGAAAATCACTTCTTGGCAGTAAAATTTGAAAACAAGGGGCACCTTTAGTAGTCACCTGAACTTGTATTAATCAGGATACGCAAGTATTAACATTACGATGGGACAGAACAGAAACGATGACCATGAAGGGGTGCAGAAGACGCATTACTCTAAAGGTGTGGAAACACCATGGTCAAAGAAGGCCTTGCTAGTGTGAATTACAAATTGTGACCTTTGGCTTGCGGGACCACACGCAGTTTTGATGAGGGTTACCTGCACGTTTATTGTAGTGGTGATTATTGTGGTGTGTAGAACACACAGAAATAAGCCAGCCTAGTATTTCGATATCCTATTTTCCACATGATATGAAACAAGGCAGAAAAGTTGTACCGAATTTTGTACCAAGTCTCTGGGATTGTGAAGATCTCGTCTTCGAACACATTCTACATGGACTACGAGTGAGAGGAACTATCTTCGCAGTTTTCATACAACTGCAACAACGACAGTGTCGTCTACAAGTGTCGTCTACATGTTCCAAGTTAACCTGAATAGGGAGACATCAATATGTCACCCCAGCACGGACCGATACTATTGATCTGACCAATTCTTGGTCATTTGGAGTCCTAGTCGCGTAGAGGAATAAACACATGGTTTACGATGAACACGTTATGAACCTATTTACTGTTACATAGATGTGGGACATACATACATATGAGACAGACAAGACAATGAGGGTCTGTTATCGATTCCTATTGTATGTTTATTTCCCGCCAAAAGCTTTGCTTAAAATAGATGATAAACACAAGCCAATTATATGGTCAAACAGAATTCATTCTAACAATAGACTAACCGTCACAACCAACACACATCACACACACACACAAACACATACACATCCACACACACACACATACGCACGCACACACACAAAAATAATTATATATACACACATGTGTATATAAACCAACTCGTAGAATGAACGAAAACCACGTAGCGTGCTTGCAGGCATATAGTGCACTTAATAATAATGTCCAAGAAGTATGTTTATATAAGACTACAAACTGACATAGACACGCAAAACAATCGAATACTTTGCTCAGTTTACATGGCAGTGTGTGTACGGAGAGAATAGTCATATGTAAAGCAGGATATATATGTTTTCATAACATACCTGTATATGACGAACACATGTGTATATACACATGTATACGAATCTTTGCACCTTTACTGTTTTCCTGTCGTTTTGTTCTTACACACTTATCATCATGGTACTCACTCTATTTTTTATCAATGTGAAACGATAAGCAAGCAGAAAGCACATCCGATCGATTGCACGTGCTATGTTCAGTATATATATATATATATATATATATACAAATAGCTCTCTTATTTCTAGATTCCGTTTGTGAATTTACCTCCAGTTGGGTGGCACCATAAGCGAACTCAATCACACAGTTACAGTGCTTAACGATCGCATGAGGGGTCTCGAAAGAAGACTTTTGAAAATATATACACCGTTCAGGTCCAGCATATATGCCTATAACAATGTAGCTCAAGGTAAAGGAAGTATCATGCATTGCATTTTATACATGTTATGTGTGAGGCTGTGCGGGTAGTTTGTATATGCCCATGATTATACTCCACACGAGTGTATCTAGGCCGTCAGTCCATAACTTGACCTTGGTGATTCCTTATGGTGCGCATTGATTCTAATTTGTCTCGTTCCAGCACAAAACTTATTATTTCACACACACATTGTACTGTGACCTTATTTACTACCAGAAAATTTGATAGTTACAGAATAGAAAAATTTCTATTTAGTCATACACACTATAACTGTCGCCCACATATAGGCAGATATAATATTTATTTGAGTGGATAAGAAAGGGTCCATACGTACATATGCTCACGTATGTGTGTGTGTGCTACATTGAAATAGTGTAATGAATATTCCTACATGTATCTCATCACAAAATTATCTCTCATTTTTCTTCCATAAAATTGCACAGATGATCATCAAAGCAAACTCCCGGAATTGAATCGGAACCAGTTCAACCCTTTTGATACTTCCATTCGCAGTGTAAGCGGCACTACCAATCCCACGACATATCAACAACAACCAGCACAAAATGAGCTCTTCTCGTCGAATTGCCCTCAGTTCTAGATAGATAGCATTTAATCCATACTTTTTAATATTTGTTCTTGCCGTAGTTTATGTATAGATGTCTGGCATGACGAGAATGGCAGTATACCCTTACGATATTTACGTTTCCAATGTAGAGAACAACACTGTCTCCATGTACATGCAAATTTGAACGCATCCCTTCCAATTGGTTAATAGATTGCGTAAAGCGTACGTACATATTGTGCCACTTTCTTATCGTGTTGATATTGATGTAATACTTTACATTAGTATACGTAGCTATGTGCGTGTCAGTACACAATAGAGGTGTCCAATGACTCTTCCGTGAAGTTTTATAGTATTAACAACATTCTACCCTTCGCAATGCATTCAGCCCATTCAAGCTTCCACGCATTGCAGTCAAATGTTTTTTAGCAGCTGTACATTATTTCCGTACCCGTAAGTACGACTAGAAAAGAAAAGGTCATAAATACAATTATAAAGAGCATAGGGAAAGGACGTAAACACATCAACTCACTGCTTAAGAATGAAATTTCATGTTTTAAAGAGAAAACATGCACTTAAAACCTGTGGAACTGAGAACGTTATCCGGGAATTTCAAGACAACTATTCTTGCATTTACACGTATGTAATATGATCGTGTCTTTTTAAGAGTTCTAGCAAAGCCATATTTGCCTGAGGACTGCGGATGTATGAACGTGGTTGTTTGCAAATGGTAAACACTATGGTAAACATGTACGTATGTATTAAGAACATGTAGACATTGTTTGAGTATGCTCAGGTCAACGTATGAATCCACAGAGGAATGATGGTCAAGCCTGCTTTCTTCGCTGTCTGCCGAGTAACGCTTATGTACAAGAAATCAATTAACTGTGTTTAATTTCTATGACGTGAATACAGCTATAGTATCATCGCCAGCCATCCGAAGATCATAAGAAATCCCCCATACGGCGCAACAGCCCCATACGTTCTATCTTGTGTGTACGCGGTTACATACACGCTCGTGCAAAACAATGTCATCCCTGATGTCACTAATCCACCCACCAATTTGGGCTTTCTTGTCAAAGGCACCATGAGAAGCACCGTTGAATGTGCCAAATGTAATTTATTTGCCGTTGCCCACATCTATTGTATATAACGGTGGTAATTGTATTTATGCATGTGGAAACTTCTTATCATTATAACGTGGATATGTGCAATAGCTATCCATACATCTGTGTATGTACTTATCAGACAAGAAACTTTTATGGTGTTTGGCTATGTTTGTATATTGTATAAAGTGGATACCGTGTTCGTGTCATCGCTCACACCCGGCAGATGTTACGAAGGTTTCATTATGTACTACTTGGCCGATAGCTATATCTACAACCAGTAAATGCACAAATAGACATCCATATATTCTCAAGTTTAAAAAGCTCATGAACAATTCTGCGTCAACATAAAACATACACTCACATACATACAAAATTATATCATCACACAAATTGCGATGTATACCTCTTTGAATTTGGGGTCATGGTTGGGAAGGCCGTGTGCACCGTAAGCTCCTAGTCCAATGGCTAACGCGCCACTGACGGCAGCAAGCCTTTGGATATTTTTACTACTGTTACTCAGCTACAACATATGAATCCAGAAGTAAGATATAAGCAATGTGAAACTTGCACAACGGAGATAAACTCAAAGAAAGAAGATCATAAATAGTAGCGAGCTTTGATTTATTTAATTTGGAGTGTGATTTGTGTCTGTCTGTCTGTCTGTGTGTGTGTGTGTGTGTGTGTGTGTGTGTGTGTGTGTGTGTGTGTGTGTGTGTGTGTGTGTGTGTGTGTGTATACCGTGCACTGCAACCTGATTGTTGAACAATTAGTACCTCACTGACATAAAGTATATATACATACGACGTACATCCACATAATGTATGTATACTAACAACAGCAATAAAGAGCATATAGACAAACTCGCCTATACGAGTACCTGGTTGTACAGCGACATTGTGTGGCCTCACTCAGTGTAGACCGTTTCAAGAATATGTCAGTGTGTTTATGTTTTGTGTTGTTGTTAACGTGGTGTTGGGTTGTATAACAGTAAATGTGTAGCTGTTGATGTGTAATGTTGACTTGCTCTTAACCATCTTATTCGATAACTGAATAAACAAATACCTGAGATGGGAAATTCCAACCAAGGCCTAGCGTAACTACTACATACTGGCAGTGATCAGAGTGATCAGAGCTAGAGTAGTAAAGACTAAGACTTTTATTGTCTTGCAAACATATATATTGCTATTTTATATGGATAACAGATGGCTGATTGTACGCATATAGAAAAGTGAGTAGAGGTATTGATTAACAGATACCATGTTGGGTTTTAAGTTTGTACACCGTATGAGTGCATACCTCGGGAGAGTAATGCTTCTTTGTGCGTCGGCTTTACATTTCTAACGAGCTATATTGAACCGCTCTTATCTCAATATTAAATCAATAAACTAGATTGTGTTTCTATTTCAAAAATTCTACTTCTTCGAAAGTCACCTGTCATCCGAGTTGCTTCTTCTCTCACATACCAAAAGATCTCCCCGTCTTGTTTTGCTAGCTTTGTAATATATATGTAGTAGTTATACTTGCCTATGTATTCATTCTCTATCTTACATACCGTATAATATAAAGTACAAACATACAGGTCTCCCAAATCCTCCTTCCTTTCTATGTTTTTAGCTAAAGTTTTATAGGCGCTGTGATCGTCTTCTTCAGAATACGAGGTAGTAGGGGCTGTAATCTACCAAAGTGCACTATTTGTGTACCCCGTCTCCTTTTACATATGCATGAATCACTCCCATGAATTCAAAGTATTACAATGACAAGCAATGCTCAAATGGATGATTTCACAACCATTGACTCCACATCTCCGGCCGGACTGGTCTTACATGGTAATGGCAGAGCGTTTCTGGGATACATGTAAAGTTCGTGTGTTATGTGGGTCCATGTCTGTACATATATCTATAACCATTCCGAGGTTCTGGACGTATACATATTATATATCCGTGTCTGTAGCACAACTATGCACACGTACAATGCTATCGATTGCATGCGCTCACAACGACGTATTGGCATCTTGCACTCCATACTCAATATTTTTATTCACAAGCGCATAAAATATTTTGTTAACATTTAAGATTTCTACTATTGCGTGCTTGGATACAGAAAATACCATTAGTGTAACTAGCGATGAGTCCGGAAAAAAAAGAATGGATTCCACGGCTCAAACAACAGATAAATTTGTGGAGATTTCCAGTACTACAAACAAAGATGAAATTCTTGTGTGTGACATACCAAGTGCCACTCTATCCAATGTACAACTATCTGGAGATATAGGGATCACCTTCATTTTGTGCACGAGTGTATTGGTAATGTGCTTGCAGCCACTTTGTTTTGGTCTAGGTATTGGAACACCCAATAATACCTCTGATGCCATGCAATGGGATGGTGCTGTTAACGGAGT
>JAWQFL010000009.1:221196-263987 GCA_033442365.1 Creolimax fragrantissima
CTTCTCTCCAGAAGTAAGTATATTGTATATGAAACTTTAGCTTGATGTCCATTTATACTTGTAGAATGTGTAGTCAAACTTGTGCTGACCAATCGGTATATAAACTCTTCCCATACATGTCGTCTTGCGATTTTGAACCATCCACTCATATTGCCCACCATTGTCGAGCGTAGTGACATCTTTCCGTGCACACTACTATGATAAGTTCTCATGTCCATGTATTTCACTATGTAACTAGAATTCGACGTTTAACCCTCCCTTAAGCGCGGATGCATATTCATGGGTGATATCTGTTCTCGCTTTGGGTGGTGCCATTGGTGGCTTTTGCGGAGGATCGGTATAGATGAATATATAATGAACGACCATGTGGACGTATATGTGCATAATTGTATTCGCGTCTAGCTACAATTGACGATTGTATGTATATTGTAAGTGCGCGCGAAATGTGCACGAAGGTGTGCGCTCTCATCGGAGTGCGTGCAGGTACCAATGAAGTACATGTGCACATCCCAGTAAGTATAAATTGGTAGACTAATAATCATAGTTAATACAACTTCTCCCATATACACGCACACACACACACACACACACAATACAACACACACTAACTGCAATTTCTTTCTTTCTTCCAATCAGCTTGTTTGGAAGGTTGGCCCGAAGTTTGCATCCATTCTTACGGACCTGCTGTTTTTTTTAGCGGGGTTGATATTGTTCTTCGCAACTAATATAGCCATGTTGATTGTTGGACGCATTTTCCTCGGTATAGCAAGTGGTATGTTTATTCTCATCGCTCATGCGTGCACTTAAATCGACAACATATGTATAATATACAAACAAAGGGGGCTTACTTACATGATAATAAGAAGTAAATAGAAACGTAGCACTGATATAACAATGAAATATTCATACTAAGTCACAAACCAGCCAATTTCCCACGTTTTCATTTACTCAGGTCTGTGTTGCTCGACCGTTCCTTTGTATATCAACGATATTACCCCGGTGATTTACCGTGGGGCTTTCGGTACACTTCACCAAATCTCCGTAAATATGGGAATCACTCTTGGAGCGAGCCTAGGTAAGGTGTTTCCAACATGCAGTCATACAACATTGTAACACGCTCACTTCCTACATACATTTTTCATGCAAACATTCATCCCCACATCACTATGGACAACATATAAATAATCGTGTTGAACAAATCTCACAATCCACATTTACGAAAATAAAAAAATAAAAATTTATGTACAATGAAAAAGGAGTGAATGGTGTGTTCGGTACTCCGTCTCTGTGGAAGTACCTGTGGGCATTACCCGCAGCAATCTCAGTCTTACATGCAACATTGATGATGTTCCTCCCCGACTCACCGAAATACCTCTTCAAGATGGGAAAAGAGGACAATGCAAAGGTCGCATTACGGAGAATAAGGGGCTCTGATTCTGACATTAACAATGAGATTGCAGAGTTTCAAAGAGAGATTAGCGAACAACAGGTTTGTAATTTTTATCGAAATTGTGCAGGTGAAATACTACTTATCATAGCACACACACATATATCGACATATCGGAAAGCAATCCAATTCAAAATTCTGACCACAACCTGTGAATATCACTTCACTGCATACAATTCTATACCTCAACTGACATGTATGTAACATTTGCAAGCACTATAGTACATGAGTGAAATATATCGAAAGAGTTAGGCCACAACGTTTGTTTGTCACTTCACTGATGCAACACTGTATTTAGGATTTACCTCTATATAGGTTGTGCACATTACACGTACGAACACTTTTGACATTTTCTCAAGGCGATGTTGCACACTGATATTTCATACTACCATTAGGCAGTTTTCATACTCATGCAAAGATATACACCCTACAAATTTATTGCAAAGGCCAAACAGCAACAAACGACAAGATCAGTCTTACGAACTCTCCCTACGTTGTTCACACCGCTGTTGCGAGAACGCATGATAGAATCTCTTGTTGTGTCAATCGCCCAACAACTGTGTGGCATCAATGCCATTTTGTTCTACTCCACCAGGTATATATGTGCATAGTATTGTGTTGTGTACAATTTAATGCTGTATCAAATCGTCTGTAGACGTATACATTGCGGAAACTGGCTTTTTGGGTTTCCTTTTGCACGTGCGCATATATTCACGTTGTTGTAACAAGGATTGGACGGTTGCTAAATCTAAATATGTATTGATATCCATACTCGAATGCATGTATTTGCAAGCATGTGTGATCTATCCAAGAGCATACGTGAATGAGAATATTAGTGCGAATATTTTTACGTATAGACGTAAACGTCTGAGTACGATCAATATATACATATACACTTGTATACATACACAGACATATACGTGGCTTGGGAATGGCATATTCCCAATACATTGTTTTGTGTGATTCAGCATATATTTTGCGCATACATGAATTCTACAATTTTGCTTTTTTCATCTTGGTGGTTTGGATGTGACAGTAAGCCGTAGTGTAAAATACTATTTACGAAATAACCTGGAGCTGGAGTTAGGGCATTTTTATCTTACCTCATTCAACGACGTTAAAAACGCGTTATTCTTTCAGCATATTCGCACAGGCGGGTGTACAAAACACGGAGTTGGCCACTGTCATGGTAACAATTGTACTTTTCTTGACAACTTTCCCATCGTCATTTGCTATTGAGCGAGCAGGTATTTCGGTGGGGGTTGGTGCGTCCGTATAAATTTGAGTTTGGTGCATGTTTATGCAAACATATATACATTTCTTGTCCACGATTTACACTGTGCATCTGACTTGAACGTACACGCTCGCTAACATGCAGATATATATATATTTACGAATGTACAAATACGCAGTGCATTGCACCTACGTACGCACACACCTTACTTACAAAGCACGAATAGTACTGATGATCGCCGGATTATATAAACATTTACGAACCCGTACATGTACAAACACTCTTGCATTGCATTTCTACCTCCACTTACAAACGTTTCATCTTATATAGGGCGAAAGGTACTGCTGATTGTGGGTTTGGTAGGCATGGGTTTATCGCTTGTAGCGTTTGCAGTATGTCTATCCTTGAATTGGTCGTGGCCTGGTGTCGCTTGTATTCTGCTCGGGGTTTCATTGTAAGTGAAATGAGTGGACGGAAGTAAATCAGAGATTGTCAAATCGTTTTCTGATATGGTTTTATTTTTAGTTGGGAAAGTTCTTGTTTGATTATTCTTGTTTGATTATTCTCAACACTATTGATTAGTTGTTAAAGTTTTATCATTTGTCGTATATGTGTTCTGTTGATTCAACATCCGCAAATGTTTTTAAATGTTCGAAAATATACGCTCATCAGTTGGTTTAAGAGAGCGTCATGATTGTGGAGAGGCATATTATTGGTTGCTTGTAGCTATTATGTTCATTTTATGTAATACATTGCGAATCTCTAGATCTGCTTTGTCTATTGACACTATAATAATGATCGTTAAAAATTCATCAAAATTCATCAAACTCACTCACAACACAACACTTCATACACAATCTCCTCATACCTCTTATTAGTTATGAATCTAGCTAGGGATTGATCAATATAGTTAGTTGCACACTCTCAGCTTGGAAGGTAATCAATCCCCACTTCCAGCTATATCTCACTCAAAACATTTGGGCGACGTTCACAGTCTCGTGAACAATTTGTTCAAACACATCCTTATAGTAGTATCTCTCAATGAGATTCTACATGTATTATACTATATAGCTTCTCCTTCGGACCCGGTCCTGTACCTTGGATGCTGGTACCCGAAATCCTACCTGAGTGCCACAGAGATGTGGGTGTGAGTGTTGCAGTGGGTACTAATTGGTTCTTTGCGTTTGTTGTTGGGCAAGTATACCCTTCAATGAATAGTGCTTTAGGGGTATGTATGACCAATGTGTTTGTGTGTGAAGTGAATATTACACTGTATGTAGATATGTAACACACATGCGCAAGTAAATAATATTTCTGTGTATGTGTACTAGGTTGATTTATATGGCCGCTCGGTAGTACATCGGTTTGTTACTTCTGGTATATTATGAGAGCGCTTATGTATCTATAGTGTCTATCATTGGTATTTGGGTGTTTTTCTGATTAGTTTCATACTATTTCTTTCTCTTCTCGTTTATTTCTTGTTCATGCAAAGTTACGCATGTTCATACGGCAACACGAGAATAGTTTAGTCACAAATGTATCTTCTTTACGATATGCGTAATATATCTTCAATATCTTTGCGTCCATGGGTTGGTGTTTACTGAAGTGTATATCTGTGTTTTTATACAAAATGAAAGCCAATGACCAACAGTAGCGAATAATATTATTTTCTTTGTCAGCGTCCATCAAATTCACACAATTCTGCACTTTCATGCACCTCATACAGACATATAGTTTTCTTCCGTTCGCCGGAATGTGTTTCACTATAGCAGCGTACGTCTTCTTCCGCGTGCCAGAGACTAAGGGTATGTCATTTCTGCAAATCGACCACACATATACTATGATGGCCATCAGTCGCAACAAGAGGCTAAGCATATTAGGTAAATAAACATGAAAAGCAATACCGCGCGACTAACGGTCGCTGACATGCGTGGGTGTACTATAATGTCCATCAATGGCAGGACAAATAGAGGAGGTTCCTCTGTAAATAAACATACAAAGAAATGCCAGTCATCATGTTCATTGACGTACTTTTGAATACTATGATGGCCCTCAATGGCAAGAAAGGTTGAGGAGGCTCTGCGTGTCGGGTATACGACGACGTGTAATTTGCATCATTTTTATATTGTGCAGTTAGGGTCTGATTGATAGTCATACAACTCTTGAGGCTTCAAGTATATTAAAACTTATCACTTGCTTGGAATATTCAGAGAGTTTATACATTCTGTGCGTTCAATTTCATGCACATACTATAGGAAATAGTCTTTCGTATTCATAAATTTCGCAAGAACATCCGAGCGAACCAGTTTTTTCACGACTCACAGTAAACACGAACGTCGAGCTCTACCGTATCCTGTAAGTCCCTTCTACCCTTGATTGACTATCTCTAATACCGAAACAAGTTATTCAGTACTGACGAAGGAAAATACCGCCCTGTATGTGGGAAAAATTTTCTATCTTGTTTGAATATGATTGTACTGTAGTTGATGACGTTGATCATAGAGCGCTAAAGATGGTTATCGAACAGGACGGCATATTTTACTACAAAAGCACAGCATCAGAACACGACAGAGACATGTACTTTACTACCTTACTAATATGAGAGTAGCAAAGATAATGGCATTTGCCTTCTTGTGAAACGAGTGTGTGTGTGTGAGAGGTATGAATAATGGGTACCAAATCGTTTGAAGCATCACTATTGAAAAGTAAACAAAAGAGCGGAGATATAAACAAAAGAGCGGAGATAAAGTCTGTTGCATGCCATAGAAACGATAAGAATAGGTGATACGTAAAACACACACACACACACACACACACACACACACACACACACACACACACACACACACACACACACACACACACACACACACATATAATGTGATCGCACGTGGTGATGGACCATATGGCCATTTGACTAAATTCTGGAAGACATCTACATGGAACAGCTTTGCCAATTCACAGAGAGGGGACTTTCCTTTGCCCTGTTCATACCACGCTTTATTTCTTGTAAGAAATTTTTAATGTATACGGACGTGCGAGTGTTTGAAATTAGATATTTGAACAGCTGTTGTGAACGTGGATGCAGACGTGACAGTCTTGTGACATTGATATGTCTTTGTCTTCCTCTTGGTCCGTGCTGAGTACTTACAAAGTCCTTGGTTCGCCGTTCACCTAGTGACTAGGGCTTAGGGTTAAAGAACACAAAGTTGCTCTCATGCATACTCGCAAATGCATTTAGCCATCTGCACTTCGTACATATGGCGATCTTAGTTCTTAGTTCTCATCAATCTCCCTTTGTGAAAGTTTTAATCTCCAGGTCATCCAACAACTGATTGTCTGCTGGCAGACATTTCTGCATATTTTCGGGTGAACGCATTCTATATCACAAGTAAACGTTTGCTCGTAGAAGCCTAGCACTTTATATGTTGGACATATTTGCAGCTTGCACTGTGGGAACCTCGTTCTACGCTGTGCGCTTGGCGATTCCAATGGCACTCGTTACGGGCGTTTTCTCGTCCTACGGTCTCACGTACTCGTCTCTGGAATACGAGAAAATTTTAGACACGCCCGCCCTCTCGCTCGCTCGGGAATACGAAAATGTTGATATAGATCGATTTTCCATGCAAGATGGGCAGATATACAACGGTATAAATTTAATGCGCAACGATGGCGTGCGGGTGTACTATAGTGGCCGGTACATATTTCTCATGGGACCCGATGGTGGCCGCCAGTTCTTCAGTGCTTAGATAACAATATATTTCAAAGAAAATATGTTTCCCTTCCGTTTAGCCTTCTACATCCTATAGTTCAAGTAGTAATAGCGATGTACGAACATATATTTTGACTTCGGGGAACCTTGAGAATTATGAACATTTACACCCCTGATTCAAAGTTTCTATGCTCTATCTTGCACAAATCTTGTAGAATGAATATTCCTATATCATACAATTCCGAAGTATTAGGGAGGGTATGTTATACTATTAATACACTTGGAATAAGAGCGAAAATACACTAAAAATTGGCGACACCCCGGACAGCACATATATGCGTACACACACCACAACATAGTGGAACTGTATGTAAATGTACGTGTACGCGTGTAGTGTACGAGATCGAACCGTTCGTTTGTCATAGGTAGCACACAGACACCAAACTCACACACACACACACACGAAAACCCGCTGTTGTTGAAGGACCAAAGTAAACAAACACCAAGTTATTTAGGCTTCACTTCGCAGACTACGTACTATTTTCTTGCGCACGCACTAGATTGTAGCTAACAAACAAATTATATACAATTATATAATGTCTCGATTCTTCACCGCTATCACCTTTCTAATGGTGATGTCCTGCCTAGTGTTGGTGGTTTATGGTTTAGTGACAACGAATTGGTTTGAAGGGCCAAACGGTTTTCACGTTGGGCTAGCCTCAAAATGTGATCAGCACGTGGTGATTGTCCATGGCCATGAGATTACCTTTTGCACGACATTTACATTAAACAACTTTGCCAACGACACAGAGAGAGGACTTACTATTGCTCTTGTGATATGCTGTTTCATATCTTGTAAGAAAAGTTTAGTCACGGAATGTTTGTAAGCATGCTTGAATATTTTGTTGTTGTCGTGTATCTGCTAGTGTTTGAGTGATTGTGTTATGACATGTGGTGGATATTTGTCTCGTAGATCTGCGTGTGTTTCTGTGTGGGTGTTGTTTTGCGTGGGCCTCTCTGTGTGTGTTTGTGTGTGTGCGTGTGCGTATGCGTGTACGCGTGTGTCGGTGTCGGTGTCTGTGTATTGTTTTCCGAAGTTACTTGTGTTTTATGTGTTTATAGGAAAGCATTTTGTGCGAGTGTTTGGTATATATGAAAGAATTAATACATGAAGGGAACGAATGCTGTGCCTGGAAAGTGAAGTGAGTGCTTTCGTGAATTTCGTCCTATGTCTCTATGACCATCAATTTACACTGCTACTTTTGCAGAGAATTAATAAATTTGAGCACGAATAGTATTCACCTTCTTATCACCCCCTCTGCCGTGTTATTGAAATTTTTAGTAAGCAAATGAAAAGTCCTGGGTTAAGCTTTCATCAAAATGTGACAAACTGGTGAACATATATTCACGAGCACACAGTTGCATTCATCGCCTCATTAGGCATTTTCTCTTCATACAAATACATTTGTTTCTCACTTAGTGTTCGTTTCTGATCACCCAATCTTTGTTGTTGGTCATCGTACATAGTGATGGCAGGGGCCCTAATGTGCTACTCCTGCTGTGATCACACAACCCAACCCATTCGCATTCTTATGATGCTCCAAGCGTTGCTCCTAGGAGTCACATGTGTAATCTATGGCTTCTATCGTTCGCAGAGACTTCCTTTGGGTATGTGCAAGGATGAGCGATGGTTTGGGTGATATCTCATATTCTCTCTTTTCTATGTATGTATGTATTTTATACATATTTGTACCGATATGTACGGATGATCGTTTGTGAATAGGTTAGTTTGTTATTGCTGCTAAGCATTCTATGGAGACGTCGTGATACTTCATTCACAAGTTCGAGAAACCTGTACACTTGTTGGCAATTGTTGGTGTGGTTGTTTTTGTATGTACATACAGAGGTTTGTTCCGCTGTTGATGTATACAATTCGTACTTGTACGAACGTTTGTTCGCCACGCTGGTCGAAACACACACCACTGTTTTTGGTAGCTGCAGATTATAAGCAGTGATCTTATTAGATATATACGCATAATCACAACTCATAAATGTCTGCCACTTTATAAATCTTCATCTGTATTTAGATTGCCATGTGGGAATATCGTACTACGCTGTACTATTAGCAATTCCACTGGCGTTTTTAACCGGCGTTTTCTCGTCCTGTGGTCTCACGCACTCCTCTGGAGGCTATATCAGACTTGCTTAAAGTGCACATGACAGTTTATTCCAATTTCGTATAGGTTCATGTACGAGTCAAGGTCTATATAGATCTATTTGTATGGATGGCACATACAGCACTATTCTCTTTTGGATGATCTCTTGACTTGGAGTGCCATAAAATTACATTTATTATGCGAGGGACCAAGTAGTATACTGGTTGACATTGCTAGTAGAACCATTGTTAATCCTCGGAATGTGTACCGACTTGTTACAGTGCTTCAATGTGCATGTAAATGAATTCTTCAGTCGCGTTGACGGCAACTTATGTCCGCATGACATACGAAAATCGTTACTGCTCTATTGGACACAAACATGAGTCTCACCACAAAGTACTTGCTGAAGATTGACGATTGTTTATAAACACCGCCAAAGACTTTTTCGACAAAATAAACCCATGCGGATAGACATTCATTCGCATGTGATTTCCATATATCACAAGCAAAAAGTTTTGAATCTATATTTCATACCAAACTGGATACAGCACAAGCTCCTGTTAATTCGTTCTGTTGGTCAGCGCGTGAGTACGTTCTATTGATTTAACAATCGTTCTTACGCTCACCAGTGTCAGTGGCAACAGATTCATGTGTTAAGAAATCGGTTGCCAATAAATTGTAAGTACTAAACTTAAACTGTTTTGCTTTTTTTTGGTCTATTATACCAAGTTTTCATGACTTACTCACACCAAACTCAAAAGTCATTGGCAGTATCGATTTGTGTTACACTTTTCGTTAGAGCAGGCATGATTTGCGAAAGCGACAACAGTAATCTACATGTTGCTTGGGCAATTATGCACGCTATTGCTATGAACTATCTGACCACATTTAATTAGTTTCCGAAGGAATCACAGTGCATACCACTGCACCTGGGATCCTCTTAGGAGTTTATGAGGGCAGTAGCATTACTACCTGACTCTTGTATGGAGGCACAGAACATTCGAGGGGAATCACAGTGAAATGTGATAGCCCGGTTGAGCACAAGACCAAGAGGAGGGCCATACTTATCAATACTCGTGTGTTTAGCCGTGGCAGTTTTACCATCTATGTGAATCATGAAACTCAACTTTCCGAACTTTCCGCTGTAGTCTCCTACCTCACAGGCGTAAGGGTTAATTTTATATATCTCAGGGTTGCAAGTATAATTGAAATTATTTTCAGTGTTTCGTTTCAATACAGCACATTCCTCCACGTTGTCGGTTGCAGATCCACACGCAAAGGTAGGGTCGTAGTGTCCACCAACTGCAGGGTTTCCGACTGTACCGCCACACTCGGAACCGATACCCTGTCCACCGATAGGCCTGCCAACATGAATGTGCCATTTTAGATTGATGGTCGTATTATCTGAAGAGATACAATCATTGTACTTGCCCGAGTCGACGTCGTATACGTTCATGTCCACCTCAAAGTTGAGCCCTTCACGAGTAGTGTTGAACAAGAGCATTCCCTGGGCAGCAGCATTATCGATTACCATCTCCGCGTAATAGATGGGTATGTCAGTAGAATTCATTTCGGAGTTACAGATTGGTGTCTTCGTAGAGTTCATCTCCGTGCTACCAGTTGGTATATCGGTATAGTTCTGTGCTGAGGAAATCGTGCAGAACGCCACTCCAAGGAGTACGATGAAAGGCTTGATAAACACCATTGATTCTTACTTATCTAATATAATGAAAAATGAACTACAGGAATAATCTGAGGCGCTTTCGTCGATTTTTACACACATTTATACACTTTGCTCAGGTATACCATATCCTTGCACAAGCTTAATCAAAATCACCAATTACATTTTGGAGAATAGATGTTAATAGAGGAATAGAAGTTACTAGAGTGGTTATCTGGTTATTTTCTTGACCGAATAGATGTTTACATAGTAAGCCTTCATTCACATCGTGTGCGAAATGGCGATGTAAGCGCCATATAGTCCTATTTGCTATAATGAGCTTGCTTATTGGAAATACAGTCGGAATCTTAACGGGAGTACCCTGTATTCACTCACCACCATCGATGCAAGCATGAAATTCCTGCAATACTCAAAACAACCAATACTAATCTCATACTTCACTCGCATGAAAAAAAAGAAGTACTCCTATCATTAACCATCTATATTGTCGACTCGTGGAGCTAGCTGCCTTCCTCAGTCCTGTGAATAACACTGAAAAAGCGATATATGACCGAAACGTTTAGTCGAAATGTTGATGGATACAGCATATTCTTAGTAGGCGTCGTTATCACTAACTACCCAGATGTAGTACAATTCTTAACGGATTTGAAACGGTCACAACCAATAATTAATTGACTATCGATTTGCCGATCTACTTGTTTGTATATCCTTGGCATTTCTAAGTACTAACCGGTGAACAGTAACATAAGTGATAGGAGAGAGCATAGATGTTAAGTGAGATTGATTGATAGTGAATGACCGAATAAAATTCCGTTCTCTCAGAGGACTATTTTGCCTTTCACCCCTTTTCATGTGTTGAATTAAGCCTTTGAACGAACATGTGTACCTATCAATTCAGTTTTACAAGCATGAATAAATTATGTGGAACTCTGCCTTACATGAAATGAGGTAACGTTTTTAAAAAGAGTATTCCGCAGACACAGCAAATAGTATGTTCTATTCATGCCCTACCTAAAATCTATCAGAGTGTGACGTACGGGATGGGCGCATGTTGCGCATGATATAGATTGCAACTCTCTTGCACTAAATGAGTCGTGATCTGCTAAGTCCCCAGCAATGAACGCTTCCAGGTGTGCTTTATTTCCAATTACTGTGCTGTAGAAAGATTTAACTCATGACCTGAGTGAACGATGACTTTTCAGTGCGTGCTCAAGTTGCACATATTCAGTATTGGGCGAACAAGCATGTTTGATACGACTTGACAGGCCGACCTTTCAAAAACCGTTAACAGGAAAATAGGTTGCCTTAATTCTGCTACAACAGGTTGCTCTGGTTCTCAGGGCGTAACGAACTGCAGGTTAAAGTACGCAACTATCAGTATTCCTGGCTAAATCCTGATAGTTTCAATTTACTACTTACTGATTGACTATATGATTAGCATTTGTCACTATGTGAATTGTTGATATACATTGTTTGTTTTGTGCATTTCAATGTAGATAGATACCTTTGTACAGAAACCAAAATCGTTTCTTTAACGCAATAAAAACAATATAGCTAACCACGTATGCTGAATAAAAGGTTGCGCTTGAGCAGACAGCAGAAACCAAAATCGTTTCTTTAACGCAATAAAAACAATATAGCTAACCACGTATGCTGAATAAAAGGTTGCGCTTGAGCAGACAGTCGGTTACTTATAGTGAAATTCTATACCACTACACAAACATTATTGCTTTTCCCTTGGACCATTTTATATCAATTATGTACACTCGATCGTCGTTTATGCTATCTATAAATACCGTAGGGAAGTACAGTATTCAAACGACTCTAATTGCAATTTAGTAGTCACATCCGTATGTAGCATCATAGCATCGTATGTCGATGTGTAAGCGTTATTGCAACACACTCGTGTGCGAGGCTTTGCTCTTTGGCATTTTCTTGGAGTTGTCGTCTGCCAACTCCTTCGCCTTGTAGTAATGTGGGGCCACCTCGGCTAACCATTCGGCCTTGATCTCAATTACCTAAATACGTGCAATATACATGGATAGAAAGAAGGTGACGATAATCAAAGAAAAACACATATTTTGTACATGGAAGTATAGTGCATTAGAATAAGTAACGATATTCGTTGTGAACGAAGTAGTGCGTGTATGCATACAACACTTACACGCACATGTAATCACGAACTTACCATTATTGTCCCCTACATACATAACAAGTGCAGCACGTCCACTCAAACAGCAAACTCGGTGATCTAGAAGCAATCATTACATTGCTCAAACATGCAGGAATCTCTTACACATGTCACAACGTATGTGTATACAACCGTGCAAACCAAGACCAAGGCCATGCACATGCAAGCATATGGACTTACGTACAACTACACAAACTGACACGTGCGCCTGTGCATTTATACAGATAATGATGGCTTACATTCCGCATGTACTCCTTGGATGTGAAGACCAGCTCGTGATAGATCACCCATCGAGGCAGCTGTTCCGCCATATCACTTGAGGGATGGATATAGACAGCCTGTGTATATGATCATGTGAACAAATTTAGTTATACAATCAGTGTAGACTTGTGGTGTACGTCTAGGTGCGTATCCACTCCTTCGTCACAGCAATCTCCATTTTTTTTTTTTCGAGTGTATAAGTACGATTGTGTTATGCCAATCTTCATTGCAACGACATGCGTGTAAGACAATGTAGATATGAATAACATACGGTTAACTATGGCACACATACACAATCACACCATAAACCTACACACCTGTTGATGTTTGATTGTCTTGTAGTTACCAGCGCGGGTGAGACGAGCTGTGTTGTAGAAAAACCCAGAAGTAAATGCCTTGCGTATAGGAATGCTATCTTCGGTTGTAGTGCTTTCAATCTCAACTCGTTCCATCAATCCCTGCAGCTGCTCTCGTACATCTCTCGCTCGCTTCATTGTCCTACGTAAATCGTATGTTTTATATTGTAAGACTGTCCACACACAAATGCATATGATAATTATGGGTGATTAATTGTACGAGAAAACAGAACGCTGTTTCCCGATGTCGGACAAAGTGTATGTGCGCACGTACACATTAGGTGTAGATTTCAGAATCTGACGTCATGAAAACATGTGAGTAGTAAAGTACGTATCTGAGAAGAGAAGTCACAACTGAAGTAAGGAAGGGGGGGGGGAGGGGTTATGACTGCAGAATCTGTGAATATTTGGCGTTGAATTAATTCTGCCCTACAACAGCAACCTAAACTCTAGGCGAGCGCTAGCGTATGCACTCATACACACATATACACACAAACAACACATGGACATCATATATAAGGAAGTCTCACCTGTGTTGGATAAAGTTTTCAAAGCACCATGGGATGGAAAATCCGGACTCTTCCCATTGCTTCCAAACATTCAGTAATGTCATATGGTCACCTCCCGGGCTATTGAAGTTGGTACGGGCCGTGTCCGCGTGAATCGCCTTATCCTTCGGTCGATAGAATATCGTGCTTCCCGCCGACAACATCGCCACTATTGACATAATCTCTTCTGAGCACTGCGCAGTCAAACACAAATATTGACAGCATTCTTATTATGTGTATGTGGGCACACGTATGTTTTATATAATCACGTTAAATATCTCTTGCTAATAATGGTATGCATGGACGTTATATTTCTGATGACTGTCTACCCGCAAGTCAGTCTTTAATTGTATGACATTGCATATGCGTATCGTATGGGATGCATGCAAACATGTCTTATCGCATATGTGTATATCTATGTGCCAACACTCGAGGATGGGGTAAGAATCCAAGTTGTTTGCGTGAGAAATGCAAATATCCACGTATCAAATAGACAGGTATTGTAAGTATCACAGTCGCAGTACCTTATATTCTTCCGATGCGATCAGAGCCTTAGCTAGCATTGGTTCCACTGGAAATTCTGCCATTTTACGTCCCAACTTGGTCAATTCCCCCCTGAACATGGTAATATACACATGAAAGGATATCAGTCCAAACGCAGATATATGCATGTACATACACACAGGTACACAAAAGGCATAAGCACACACAAAAGCAAATATATATGAGTATAGCATTTGTGGCATTCAATGCATACATTTCTTGAGAGTAATCCACCCAATAAACATGATATACCATGGGTTCACAAATATCCATGCCCACACTCTTGTTCACACTCAGCAACGGTGACGTTTACATACGAACTGGACTCCCAGGCACAAGGAAAATCTCTCTCACAAGTCAGTCCATACACACAAGTACATACCTGGCATTGATGGCACCTAAAGCATACATCTGTTCGAGTGCTCGTATAAGTGTTTCTGCTGGCGGCGGATCCATAAAATCAAAATGAACCAAATCGTTTATGCCTAGTGACTTCAGCAATAACACAACAAAACTCAAATTTGTGCGCTGGATTTCTGGTATAGTACTTTCCTCCAACTCATTTTTATAAGCCCATGCTGTGAATAATCGGAATGCCTGTAGAGTATATGTGTATGTACGTATATTGAGGTTAACGTTTGTGGTATGCAAATATGAAATGTCTGCAGTCATTCGTTTGGTCCAACACCCAGTGATACATTGGGGATGAAATTGTGAATATTACGAATTTGGTCAGGCAAGTAATCATTCTATAAAGTGTACATGTATGCACAAATGGGAGAGCGGTATGTTCATATGACGTGATCCTGAGCTTCTTTTATGTTCACAAGCAAGAATACGGTGCACGAAAAGACTCTTACCAAATTATGTAGGGGTACAAATATATGAAGTATTCAGTAGAAGGTATACACATGCATGTTTACCATTACATTGCGTACAAAAAAATCACACCTCAAACTAATAAATATGAACTAAAGACCAAATGTAGTATACTATCGTACCCTGCAGTGCACTTACGCATATGCGGTTACAACAAAATACATTATTAAATATTGCGTAAGTACCTTCCCAGCGGCAACTCTTCCCGCCCGTCCTGATCTTTGATTGGCCGATGCTTTCGATATGGGTGTCACGATAAGCGACTCCATTCCTATGCACACAATTAGAATATTGTAAGTATACGATATAGTGTAGGAGTTGTGAATATCAACCTATATATGTAGGCTGACAATGACCAGCCACATATGATTCCACGAATTCGTAAGTGTATAATCGAATATACATTAAAACATCGCATTACAACGTATAAAATTAAAAATTACTAGATTACATATATCGCATTGGATTATTGAAACATCCACCTTCTTACGGACTATACATTATTCGAAACACACGTGTATATATAGAGAAGATAAATATAACAGGAAAAATATACCTGTCCGTGGATTGTAACTGTTTTGCTTACAAAACCCCGGATCAATTACATAAATAATGCCATCAATAGTTAGGGATGTCTCAGCAATATTAGTAGCAATCACAACCTTCCTTGCGCCTTCTGGTGTGGGTTCGAAAATTCTGGCTTGAAGATCCGGAGGTAGAGACGCGTAAATCGGCAATACAAGGAGCTCCCCTATTATACATAAATATGAATATATCTGTAATATATAAACGCGTACTTCTTATGTGCGGTATAAGTTGTGTCCACTTGCATTCAAGTTCCAAGTGCACTACATCTATATACAATCCAAGTACATGAATGAATATACCTGGCACACATAGATGGTGTACCAAACCTACGAAACCCCACACTCGTATCAAGTGCACCCCACACATAAGATCAATCTTCATTTCCTTCGTTGCCAAATAGGTATGAATTCACATTGGCAATTTCACTACACATGTTTCTGCACTAACATATATCCACAGTAGTCGCACTTGCACACATTCAAACAACCATATATAAGTACCTATTCTGGAACCCAATTTCCGCACTCTCTCTGTAAGTGCTTCAGCACATGCTTCGATGTCGTCCTGACCAGTCAAGAACACAAGAATATCACCTTTTTCTTGTGTCAAGTGGATCTGTAGTACTGTCACTACGCATGCGTCTAAGTAATCAGCCTGTTTGAGTGTGTAGATTTAAACTGTTCATTAGCACTATTTACAGCGCATTTTTCACATGGATATGAAGCACGACCATCAATAGCGTTACTAAGTTTGTCGGTCATTCCATTACGCAAGAGCGCTATGTTAGTATGTTAGTATGTTTGTATTTCAGCCATGTATACTGCACAAATCATGAATAGAAATTATCCATACTCGAACACACACAACCGCGCATACCACGCATACCACGCATACTACACACACATACTTGAATATACGCTTACATCTGGGCATAAACTTCTGTAGTACCTAGGAGTACATATCCCAGATTATTGAATAGGCTTAAGACTGTCCATTACTGGTTTTCATCCACGGACGTACATACAGACATTGTACATGCGTGTACAGACTCACACATATACATAATGAGACAAAATGGGATTACCTCTGGCTGTTTGGTGTAAAATACATCTACTGGGAATCGTCTTCCAGGGATGTTAAATATAGGGGCATCGTCAAAGTACTCACTAAATTTTTCTGCCTGAAGGGTAGCTGACGATACTAAAATACGAATGTCGGGTCTAAACCGTGCAATGTCCTAAGAATTATCATGTTTGTTTGTGAGTACATACATGAACATCATACCACGTTAGATAAACGTGTATTGGGACATGAACATGAACATAGTCTTGAAAATGTATACCTTAATGAGCCCAAACAAGATATCGGTGTGAAGTGTACGCTCATGTGCTTCATCAATCATCATTACACTATAGGATCCCAAGTCCGGCTCTACAAAAAACACGGTAGGTAATTTGTACGAATGCACATGCGTGTAAGCAAACAGTTGTTTGCCTATTTGTGCCTTGAACGTTTCAACTATATGTGTGTAGGGACGTTTCAACTACATAACGATATATTCGAACGCACGCCCGTACATAAATAAATAGAACACAATCAATGTGATACACTACAAACAGCCACCAGGATATGTATCAACATACATCATGCGCATTTTGGTCACATACTAATAGAATCATGCCATAGCGTTAAAATGTTCTGGTATTCTGTCCCGACCGCGAAAAGAGTCAGCGACGAATATACACTCTTGCAAACAAGTAAAGTGAACTATTCATTGAACATCACACGAAATGTATACTTCCCAGCATCTACATACTCGCAGGCATATAAATATGTACTAATACGTATATACACAACAAAAACAATCGCTTCTTGTGTTATGTCGTGTCGATCATCAGACATTATATTAAACGAGGACAAACTTTCACTTACTTACTTGTACCTCCAAACACTCAAGTACTGTAGATACATATAAACTCAGTAACGTGCGACAGGATACACTACTCATATTCAGCAAATGTTCGTATCAATGTACGTCAAAACCAACAAATATGTGCACTTTACCCGCCCAACACACATATATACATACCGGACATGAATTCTCTCAGTAACATTCCATCTGTCATGTATTTTAGCTTAGTTTTTTCGGTAGTACAATCCTCAAACCGTATGCTGTATCCCACCTCATGCCCCAATTTAACATCCATTTCATCAGCAACACGTGCCGCCACACTCATGGCTGCCACTCTCCTAGGCTGTGTGCATCCAATCGTCTTTCCTTCATCACAAAAGCCTTCTTCGTACAAATACTGCGGAAGCTGGGTAGTTTTGCCAGACCCGGTTTCACCTACAATGATCAACACCTAGTGCATCGAACAGATTGGGTATACATACTTAATGAAATGTTCTAACACTCTTCCACAAGGAAATACACAAGTAAAAGCATACGTATATAAACCCGTAAGTGTGTCTTGTACAGAAACACACGCACACTTACTCTTGCTTCTTGCACTGTCATATTCATCTTGTCATCTCAGCACCACAATTTATTCCTATTGGTCTTTTCTCTCCCTGGACGTAGTCTAGCCCTCAGATATACATTTTAAACATCTGGCATACGCTAAACAATACATAAACAGTCACATATAGACAATGTAAGAGTATACTACCTGATGATCCCGCACAGCCTGCACAAAGTCTTCTCTGTATGGAAACACGGGCAGACTATTTCGCACTTCTTGAAGAGACATGACCTTCTTGTCATGCTCACTGACCACATTTTCCTCTGCATCTTGCTCTCTCTCGCCTGACATTTTATCCGTGAGCACAAAATCGATAGTATCTTCAAAAACGTACTCATACTCCGGCTGTTTTTGAACAAATGAACAAAACGGATCAGCTATGACCATAAACCTGTATATATGCTGTTGGATGTGTGCTTGCTCGTCTGGTTATGCTGGAATTTAGTGTTGTGGCTTGAGCTCTGGCTGCGAGGTGAACAAAATCATTTACGTATGTATACACCGTCAACGTACACGCAGATACATACGTACCGCATCAGACTTACGATCCCTCGCTCCTACTTTCAGTGTAGCATGTTTAAGTTGTTCCTCCTCCCAACCCTTCTGTTCGCTACCTGGACCCTGTTCATCAGGAAGAACATCTTGATATCTGGGCATAAATTTCGAGTAAAAGATCAATCCATCTGTGTGGTAAGTATGCGAGTCTACAACGCTCTTCCAACATTACAAAGGGTAATAAATACCCTTAGAGAACATACTAGCTGGTAAGTACGCGCCCAAGTACGGCTGTGTTCCAACACATCTCTTCATTGGGTACAATTTCGTGTCTATTACTAAAAATATTCCGCCAGATTGTATTTACGTCACTTTCGTACATGTTGTAAATCTGTGCGACTTATGTGGAAGAAGAAGCGTGCTTGCGTGCGAATGTATGTGTGCCTACATGTATGTGGATGCGCGTGGGTATGAATATGTAATCTTCACGATTCGCGAATAAATCATTTTTGTCTAATCCGGATGACGAAATAGGATTTTGAATCAGTGGGACAGCATCAGGCGTTTGTCAGCTAAGAATAAAAGGAAATATGCTTGTGTGTCTACCATCCCGACCTGTAACCCGTGTTATATCGATCAAACTCATCCACGAATACTGCATGTAGATGTTTACGTCTAAGGATGTGTTTGCATTTGCATACTGAGGAGTATATGTGAATGAGAATACCATACCGTGCTGTGAGGAGTTTCTTCTGAATATCTGAATCCTTGATATATTTACCATCCTGTTCCGTCACGTAACTCTGAGGCATGGCGTATCTTTACAAAAACACAAAAAAAATAAGAAATAGAAATGGAGAAGATAATAAATTAGTTACTCGAAGGTTAAAAGTGTGTAAAGGTTAAAGTATGTATGTGTGTCGTAAGTTTCAAAGTAACACTACAGCAGTAATTTTCCGGTGATTGACTGTCACATGATATCTGAACTTTGATATTCGACCGTACGCGGAAGCATTTGTATATACGTGTGAATGGTTTCGTGTCAAAACACAGGTATTAGGCAGTACATGTGTACACTACATTCCAAGACAAATGTCACTCCTTGAGTACGACTGTGTTCATGTGTGCGCTTATGAATGTCACCCATTCGTCCGCAGCCTATATACGTAACATTTGCAGATATATACTTTTTGTCTCGTGTTCAACTATTTTATAAGGCGGGCGGAATAGCAATCATTTGGTCCATAATTTTACGATCCAGACTACAGGAATATGGCATAAATCAAACAAACTCAAGTGTAATAAAATGTACCGATCAACATCTCCCTTGTCACGGGCCTTGACATGCTCAGAAGCCAAACTGTATATCTCCTTTTTGTATTGCAGTTCTTTTAGCTCTCGTTTGCTAAGTTTTGATTGATCAAACAAATACTCTTCATCCGCAATGTCGTCTCGCAACTCTTCCTGTAAATTCATGAAGGATAAGTTCGAGAGCGCTCGTCGATATACTACAGAGACATCTACTTTACCATAACAGAATCTCGCCGTCTGTACGTCCAATTTACATTCGACATTTTCACTTTCGTAGTAATTTCTATACACTAGCATTAAAGAACATAAACGTATGTATATTTACATAGACACTGCATATATGAATCCAATATATAATGACGTACTGATCAAAGAGATGATCTTTATATGTTGTGCTCGTAACTCCACCTGTAAAGGAAACTATATACACGTCCAATATGAACATACGTATATGTACTTACTAGTCTCATGTACCGCACGTATAAGTATTCTCGACTGTACAATACACAAAACAAATCAATGTAACACAAAACGTTCTAACAGAGGTGAATGACGAAAACGTACCAATTTTCTATCTTTACGCTCCTTCAGGTATTTTTCGCGTGCTTGCTTTCTGAGTTCAGGGAGAATGTTTTTCTTGTCCGCTTCCTCTTGTGTTTGCCTTCGCCTTACCTATCGTTTGAGCATGTGAGAGGAAATGCAAAATATAAGATGTGCGGAACTGTACTTGTCTGTTGTACCTACGTGTAGGGGTGTACCAACATAGGGAAAAGACATAAAAAACATATTTTGAGAGACCACATAACCTTTTTGCTTTTGACTGGTTTCAGCTATTTACACCATGTTTGTAGATATAATAGATAACACTTATATACTAGTAAGCAAAATAGCATGTATTGACAGGGAGATGGCAATGATACAATTCTATTAGATCGATGCACTCGCATTTCAAACACCAAGGGCCCTTAAGAATGCATGTACCCGAAAACAATACAAGGAATAGCAATCATAATATGAGGAAATAATACATAGAATGAAGTCTGTGCAGAATCGTACAATATATCTATTGGTATTAGGCAGAAAACACCAGTGTATCTAACTGCTCCTAAACAGTGTAATAAATCACCCGCTGATCCACACATTATCTTCAAAATTTTATCCACGTGCACTCCGAAGAAGCATATCAACAAATTTGATGGTTGTGTCGACATACCGCATCAATAGAACTGTTAGTCGAACCTTTGCCTTCTACCATATTCCGAGTTCTAGCCTTGTCTTTATTGCGTAGTCGTTCAGCGAATGCGTCACGCTCTTCAACATCTTTATCTCTTTGCGTCTCTTCCAATTCGAGCGCTTTTGCCTTTGAGTCTACAACTTCGTCCTGTAAGACATACATATTTAAGTCGGCATTATGCATAAAATATCGTTACAGTATGTGTCTAACAAAGTGGCCGAATATCGTCGGCTATGTTAAACGAAGTATGCATTAAAAGACACCAAAATATAGTCACTGCAGTTTATGTAACAAACGTACAGACACATGGCATGGAACTTGTACACTGGACTACGATTCCGCGACGTAACCAACATGCAATATCCCGTGTATGTATACACATATATATAAGCACACATACAACCTATCAACATATATACTTTCCCGACATCAAGTTGAAAATGATGAAAATGACATGACCGCCGTCATATTGACTCCTGTATAAATTCATGTGTGTACTACTTCCACTTCGAATTTTGGTATGATATGCACCGTATTTTCAGCAAGTAGGCATGTATTTATCACTCCCAATCGACATAGAAACAAAACGGACATACATGCACTCTTTCACGATGCCGTTGTTCCAAATAAGCACGATTAACACCATCACCATCATCACTATCCGCATTGTCCGTAGACCGCATATGCTTCTCTCTCTCCCGCCTGTCCTTTTTCTTCGCTTTTTTAATCTTTTTTCTAGTCTTTTCATCAGCTTCTCCTTCACTATCGTCGAGTATGGCATACGAAGCGTTCTTTTCAATCATAGCCACTGCTGCATCTTCTTGTTCGCGGGCTCTGCGTTTCCCTTCGCCGTTTGATGTTTTCTCTTTACGCGATACCCTCTGTTTGTATTTAATGAAGGAAAAAATTCGGAGTTTATGAGTAGATAATAATGTTGGGTGCGTACAATAATAGCTAGTATCGCTGGGAAACTTGCTCTGAGGTAAAATATCTTCAATCGACGGCTTGAGATCCTTGACGGTGAATGTTTTCAATTTCTATTGCATATAGTTGTGTGAGTGTAGCCGCATGTGCGAACATGTCGGTTTATGTCATTACGGGGTTATGCACGAGTATGCAAATATGATATCTGTGGGTGTCAAAGGTCGTTGTGGCCTACTTGTTAACCATTGTATGCATGCGCGTATTTAGGTACATTCTCTTCGATATTCGTGGACAATGTCTAGATGGATGATCTACGGTTTGCGTGTCTATTGGTGTACATATATGTACCTATGCGCAATATGAATGTATACAAGGATGTACATGACAGCCAAGAGTTTCACGGATTCTTAGCGTAGTATCCAGTGACAATGACGATATTCTGCTCAAAAATGCATACATTTAGTGATGCACACTGCTTTGTGTATACATGCGTATGCGGATGATTGTGTGTGTACATATGCGTGTGGAATCGTGTTAGTATCCGCGGTGGAACTCACCTTGAAAAGTTCCTCAGTGAAAGTTCGGGCTTTATCATTATCTGGTAGAGACTCTGATAGTAACAGCTGCCTAAGCAGATCGTTCGGATCTTTTGCCGACACGGCCATGTCCACCAAGAACTGCACAATCAATCGCTCATTCAATCCAACAAGATCGTATAGTTGGTCTCCGATCCATTGCATCACTTGTTTGTCCGCCATTTTGGTGAGTGTCCTTATGTATATACGTGAATGTGTGCTGATGTGAATGTTTGTATATATCTTATACCGCAGGTACGTTGAACACTATGAAAATATACTTATCAAAGTGTGCATCACTGGCACGTTGACACCATAATTCTTCAGACGTGAAGGTAATCGTATACGTATGCGCGTTGACGGGTGTCTACTGTAAATGTAAACATGTAGAAGCCTTAGGAGTGAATGTGCTTGTGATTCAACGAGGTGCGTGTGCGTGGTTTGATGTGTGAGTGGAGCATAGACCGGACAGATGCACGCACGTGTGATCAAGAGAAAGAAAACGTTTGCGAGCAAGTGTGCGTATGTGTGTAGAGGGGGGGAGGAGGGGAAGAGTGAATGTGAATGAGTGTATGGAAAACTATGTGCTATGTGTGTGTGTAATGTGTGTTGGGACACATTTTTTTCTTCAGTAACCTGTCGTGTCACGTTACGAGTTTTTAAAGAACCACTTCTCCTGGTCTGTGTGGTGTTTGTATGTGATGCCAGCCGAAACGCGTATGGCATTCCGCAGTGATAGATATCTCCACATATATGTAATCTCTCTGTACAGCTGTTGTATAGATTGTAACTGAGGGCATATAAATGTGATAAGGTCCACGCCAGGCCAACAAATGGTGCAATTGAGTGTCAGTCTAAAGTCTAAATAAGACGGCGAGAACCTACATATGTCATTAGAAAATCGAGTACTTGCTGTGTCAAAACAGATAGCTCCCGTGTTTGAAGTAAAGGCTCAGCATAAACGATTAATATTCCAATATTGATTTATAATAACGTTTTGAGATCTATTCATATATCAAATATATAAGTAGGCGACACACTAAACAAACAGCCAAGTTTATTAAATGAAAGGTGTCACTAGTCTATAAGTTATGTGCAAAGCCAAAAGCTGTCATCCCCCCGTCGACACAGAGAATCTGACCCGTAACATAGCTCGCGGGACCGTCCATACAAAGATATGCAATCGGTCCAGACACTTCACGTGGTTCCGCGATGCGACCTAACGGTGTTCGTACCAATACTAAACATGTTGCAATATACGGGTGAACATGTGTGCGTGTGCATTACTTGTATGTGCATTAGTATGATATACTTGCATATTATAATAGATATGTCTGCTGTTTCGCTTACTGTTCTTGTGTGTATGACGGTAACTCTTTACTCGAATGGTTGCTATTTGGGCAGCTCTCATAACCAGAGACATGTATAAATGTATACATACGCTCAACGAAGTGTCTGCTTTCTGTGTGACACAGAACACAAACAGCCATGTGTATACACGTCGAGAATAATATGCACATGCTAACCCTGAGATAATTAACACGATATACAGCGTACTCCTATGCATGCATAGGAGTACGCGAGTACACTTTATATACTGCCATTTATAGGAGTACACGAGCATAACACATCTACAGCACATGTTCATACCTTCGTCACGATAAGACTTGTTGACGAGTACTTGCATCCCCAGGGGAGTATTAGTATACCTATAAAGCGAGCATGCATTGAGTGAATATGGTTAAAAGTACACGTTTATGGAAAAATGGAACTAACTGTGAAAACTTGGAAGAGATGTGAATTTGGATAGACAATCTTTAGTTGGCCTAAGAGAAACAATCAGAGACATTAATTAGTAGAAAACTACAGTAGTCTAACAAATATCGACACATAGTCGAATGTGCATGAAACAAACCTAAAAAAAAACCTAAAAATAACGCTTGTTTGTGTAATAATGAACGCTAATACTATACTTTACGGACAACTAAGAGGCAACAGTATTTTTACGAATAGGATAGAGTACATTCATAAAACTTAGAACAGACTTAGGACAATTCATAATATACATAAGCGTATATATGCGTATATATAAATATACACAAGCTCCGGGGAAGATTAAGTTTTTGTACGAACGTTGACCTTCTATCAAAATGTCTACGTTTGTCACAGTTCCCCGTAAGAAAATATGAAGACATTCACCAAAGAAAAACGAAATATATACATACCAGGGAGCAATCATATTGACGCGAATTCCGTCTTTCGCCCACTCGACTGCTTGATATTTTGTCATGTGAGTGACAGCGGCTTTACTCATACCATATAAAATACCAGAGCACACTACAGTCACACCAGCAGTACTACCTATATTGACAATACTGCCCCTGCAAGTACATACAGAACAGCTCAATATTAAGTAAATGATAAAATTATTCACTCAACACGAGAGATGCTTCCATTTCGAATATGAAAATGGAAATATGTTCATGTTTACCAAGCTAATTTAAAAACAGAGACAAAGCAAACTGATCATATTAACGCAATGGTAGGTATTTACGTCTACTTTACCCATATACAAGAATTCATTTTCCGAGATGCAGACAAAACATACACAGGATGAAACGGACAGAGGGATTCGTTGTGCTTGCACCAACACACCGAAGATATGTGGTGAGTGGGATATGCTACACACACTTTCAAGCATCTACACGGACATAACAGCATTTCAGTTGTGCAAACAATACTAAACAACGCTGTGTTTGTGAAAGACGAAAAATATATACTTTCCGGAGTCCTTGAGATAGGGATGAAGAGAACGACTGACTTCATAGTAACTCTTCATATTCAAGTCAATGATTTTGGTGTAGTCTGCCTCAGTGAAGTCGACAGTGGGTTTTCGCACATTGCACCCCACATTGTTGACCAGGCTGTAAGATAAATGCATAAGCGAACATATATGGTTTGTTTTGTTCAAGTTTACATTTGTATATAAATAAACATTGCAGAACAAACAGAAGTAAATCAAATATTTGAAAGGCATACATATCTAGACAACCGAAACACTCCTTCACCGCATCACATAAGTTCTTTCGGCCATCTTCAGAAGCACAGTCTCCGCTGATGCCATAAACCTAAAAGAAGTTCATATAAAAGCATAAATGTATAAACGGAGGATACAACTACATCTACGCTCGTACTTCGACATAAATGAGCTGAACTGTAAAGGGTAAACAAATCTCTGGTCAGTCATACCACATTACAGAGATTGATCATCGCACTTGAGAAACATATATGTGTAGTCCATATCCGTATTAAGTTTGGAGAGTGTATACCTTGACGTTGGGATATTTCGCAGAAAGCTCTTTTTCGGTAGCTTCCACCTTCTCAGCTGTTCTGCATAATATGTACATAGAAGTGTCGAGTGGAGATAATATCTACCCACTAAAATATATAAATATATACAAGACAATTGTTTTCGCCAGTCTGCATCTACTTTCCACACAGTACGTATATATAAACGTTTAATGAGTAAGAATAACTAGCCACGAGATCAGTTTACAGGTTATTACGCATATGAAATGTGTACAGATAGGCTGCTTAATCTTTGCCTTTTCATCCGTTAGGATAAACCTATCTATGTACACATAACGCACGGAGAAATACAGATGCAACAGGCAGATGAATATCATTCTTTATCGTGTAAAGACAAGTAAACAAGAATACTCTTCGGCCCTACCTTGAAATGAACATAACCGAAGCACCAAGCTCAATGAACTCCTCTAAGCATGCTCGCCCGATGCCCTCGGTACCACCTGTATGAATAGATTCTTTGAGTGCTTAGTACACAAAGTAGCTCGCATGAAACCATTTCAAAACGGAATTAACTGTACAGAAAGACATTTGAAAATATGTGTGGGTGCTTCTCCTGCCGTATTGAAGTCTTTTATGTCTGCAGGGACATCTTAGGCTTTCTTACCTGTTATTAGTGCTTTTTTTCCTTTCAAAGACCACCGCATATCGATGAATGTACGTACTCAGCGAGAGTATGTGAGCACTAGTAGGACTGTAACGCGTTCAGTGTGGGAGTGCAGCAGAAGACCTTTGTTTGTGTTTGTTTTAACGGTAGTGTAACAAAACAATTTCATGTAACAATCTACCAATCAATACACAAGAAAAGCGTGGCACGATGAGGCCGACGTAGTAGAAGGCACAAATGACCGAGAATGTAAAGGCTTACACATTGCCAATGTTATATACCTGTAACGGAATGTACGTTTAAAATGATCTTGTGTTATATATGTATAGGATTCCACTCAAAAATATAATATAAACTTTTGAGCATGAATGTTATGAGTATTCTGCAATTTGCAACGTAGTAAATTTAAGTCAAGAACGAGTAAAAACACAGTTTACATTTCAATCTTTATTAAGAAGGAAAATCTATGTAACAACTCGTCGTGGCAAACGTATATGGTAAACTTAATTGATTATTGTTTCAACCTCGACAGGCGTTGTGGTTGCGTTCCATACTAACAGCATATTCGTGACCAATTTTAGTTCTGATTATTGCCAATATTCTCATGCTCTTCATTTACGAGAGGATAGCAGATATATTATAGCTTGCATTGCAAAGGAAAAGCAAACAATGTTCCGAAGGATGCCAATATATCTCTGGCGGGGGTACCCCTCACTTCGGACAATGGGGAATAAAACCTTGAGCGACTTTCTATGTACACACAAAAGTGCAAACAATCCAGCCCACTTAACGTACGGTATTGGATACTTCGCTGTATGTACCTACACATCTATCAAACACTACGCCCAGAATGTCTAAGCCGTTGGTTTTCTCGCGAGGAAGAAGAACATGGGCGTAAATAGTTTCTGCTCACCTCCCGTCACAAGCCCATGGGCAGCCGTCTCCAATATAGCCGCTGTTCTTCCGGTGCCCTACAGAGTATTGAAAATAAACAAATGAATGAAGAGAGGCTACAAGATTGTTATCAAGTGAAGCACGTTTCTCTATTAGTTTTGATCACGGGAAACGGCTACGATGGATATACTATATACCTCAGGCGCGATTCTCAGCTTCTCCATGAGCCAAACAGAGTAACGGGTTACGAATCGTCCAATTCCGGTGACTCGAAAATTCATCAAAGACATAGATTTGCCTACGAAAGGTTCGTACCATGGTATCACGGATGTCTCACATAAATCAGCAGTCTCAACGATCTGATGGATGGGAAGTGACAACGAATGTTCACCGTCAGTTCGCACTGTGTCATACGTTGCTAAATCGATGTTATGTTAACCCCGTCAACACGGACTGTTCGTAGTTTGATTTTGGTGATTTCAAACTAAACGAGAAATCCACGGTTCATCAGAAGTATAGTATATGAACGAAAAGGTAAAGTAAACACAAAACAACAGACAGTTCAACCACACCTCGAAACCAGCCATCGTCAAAGCGTCTATACACTCTTTCGTGGTAAGAACATCCGGCAGACCGTTGCCAATCTCAATATCAGACTTAATCTTGATATGTTCTACGTTGGTAGGATCGTATTTAGAGGTCATACACCAATCATACCCACCGAATACCTGCCAAAACAAGATCAAACAAACAAAATACTTGAGACACAGTAAAGTTGAACAAACTTCCCAAATTATTCAACATTCTTACATATTCAGTCAATGAAAGGCATGCGTTTACCTGCCCTGGCTTGAGCACTCGGAAGATTTCTGCGTAACACTTTACTTTATCTGGGGCGTGACATGTTGCCTCTATTTGATAGATGGCGTCATATGTGTTGTCGGGTTTAGGAATGTTCATAAAATCTGCCTTAAGGAAGTCACAAGTTTTGTCGTGTCCCGACTGTACATTGTACTGGGTGCCACGAGAAATCTGTGTGAATCAGTAGAAGGATAGTCCAAGTCAATCAAACAGTAAAAGAAATATTATCTGAAGAATTATCTCATACTTGGATAACAAAGAAATTGCAAATTCTTTTTACTTCGAAATTTCTTACCTGATAAACATTGTTGTTAAGTCCAGTAATATTAGCACCAGAGAAGGATGCAATCTCACGCAAAGGACCCCCTACACCACATCCCACATCAAGTACTTTCATTCCTGGCTCCAGGCGCATCTTATAGGCCAAATAGTGCTCATGACGTTTAATGCTCTATTGAAAGTAAACGGAATGTGGTTCAGTGTAAGTTGCTTATTTTTAGTTTACAATCTGAGATACCCTCACGGGAGGACATATATTCATTATACATTCACTCGTAAGAAAATTTAATGACGAGCATTTGGAAGTGAGACTTGGCTTCATCTACTGTGCCATGGCTGGGAGGATTGTGTTCAAAATAAACAAATATAATACCTCATTCAAGGTCTCGCCCTTCAACCTGTGCGCGAAATGGAAGCTTTTCCCCCAGCCCCACTCATAGAAGTCCGTAGCCAAGTCGTAGTATTTATTGACCATATCCGCGTACATGTCTTTGCGAGCCTTAATATCACCTCCGTGCTCGGTGTGATATTTTTCGTACGAGGAAATTTTCTCGTTGTATTGCTGTTCTTGTAAACACATGACGATCTCTAGTGTTTTTATTTGACCTGTAGCTACGTATATATGTATGTATGTATGTATGTATGTATGTATGTATGTATGTATGTATGTATGTATGTATGTATGTATGTATGTGCAGTGAACAAGTTATATATATTGTGAAGCAAAGGGGAGAGGTTGTTTTCTATGTATCCGAGCGTGCACCAGGTTTACGGAGAGAGGGTTGGGATCACACCACCATGGTCAAATGAAACTTTTACCTGAGAAAGAATGAACACCACTCTACCCATTCGTTCACTCACTAAGCATCACCATACCACCAGGCGGCAGACCGACCGACCGACCGACCGACCGACCGACCGACCGACCGACCGACAGATAGACAGACAGACAGACAGACAAGCAGATAGACGGACAGACAGACAGACAGACCCCCCGTGCTTGCCATTTGCTTGGTCCATTTGATATGCTACTTACAACTACTACTACTATCACTTTCTAGGTACTGTTGCTGCTGATGATGATGCTGCCGCTACTAGTGTGGCTCGTTCTTGTCTTACGAATAGCAAAGAGATGGTGCTGCATCAAGGTGTCCTTGTAAACATGAAACACAAAAACTTTATTAGTGTCGAATGAGGGTGGAATTGAGTGTATGCGTGTGTGTGTGTGTGTGTATGTGTATGTGAGGAGTGACTGAAATGAGTTGAGGAGTGAGGAGTGAGTCAGTAATCCCAACAAATCCTAACCAAAATAAGAACAAAAACCAAAAAAAAACAAATTAAAAATGAAAATGTTAAAACACGTCTTCGTGACAGGTTGGGCTCGCAGCCTGACTGGCCACCTGGCTGGCAGTACAAACGATATTGATTGGCTAATAATACATGGCCTGGGGTATGATTGTAAATTATTGGACATGGATATCATATCGGACGATAAGAAAAAATTCTTGTAAGCAACTCTAATTTCAATTTGATTGTATTTTGGAGAAAAATAAAACCAAAAAAACCATATAAAACGTGGGTTTCTGGTGCTTATGTAGTCAAGGCCAATACCAAAAATTAAGAATTGGAAACGGGTTTTGGGATAGTGTTTCTCACATACATGCCCTAAACGTTTTGGCATTTGTGTACATTTTGATGATTTCTTGATTCCTGAGGCCTAGTAGGTGGTTTTTCCCATGGTGATTTTCCCATGGTGATTAGTTAATTACCCTCAACTACAACTTCAAAATTCAAAATGCGTGATCTCAATTTTACGACAATCCCCGGTACAGTAGTGACGTTTACACACAGAGAGCGAGCATTTGGCGTGCCTATCAGTGGTTCATCATGTTCATTTCTGTCACATTTCTGACATGTTTCTGCCACACAAAACGGTACAGAATCGGCGGATTGGATGCCAAATTTTCCCGATTGTTCCAAAACGTACTGTTTGGACAACGTCTCTCCATCTGTTGTTTTGTTTGGCTCATTTATTGTTTTTGTTTTGGTTTTAGTTTTGGTTTGTTAGGTTAGAATTTTGGGTTTGGATTTTTTGATTTTGGGTACGGGTTTCTAGGTGAAAGGGTTTTCATGTTTTCTTGGGAGTTTTTTGGATTTAAAGTGTTTTTGTGTTGTGAGTTTTTTTTGGGTTAATTTTTTGTCCGTATGATATCTCTCTCATACTAAAACTGAATAAATAGTTTAACAATTGAATAATCTCGCTTTACGGCATGATCTGCGAGGGTAGTATTCCCATGATTAAAACTTACTATACATATATTTGAATATAACAATTTGAATAGTATCCTCATCAATTGTGCTACCTCCACCCACGCATTCCAAATGTTTGCACATTTTGGCTCAAATCGCCTTTTTAGCATTTTTCGTTTTTTTTTTTTGGCGGGAAACGGACGGAATAAGGGCTCTGGTCGTTATGTGGCCACGCTTCGCTATGTTCCTCAAGTACGCAACAACAACAACACACCCACGTGCGTAACAATGAATGCACTAACCGTAGCATTGCACTAACCGTCACAGCTATGTGATGTAACAATGAGTACAACAAACGTTGTTCCACTAACCATAGCAATGCAGTAAATATAGCATTGTACTAACCGTAGCATTGCATTAACCGTGGCATTGCTTGTACCAACGGGAGCATTGTATTAACTATAGTCGAGTAGCATTTCAATAATCGTAGCATTGCACTAACCGAAGCATTTTTCTAACCGCAACATTGTACTAACGGTAGCACTTTATGAACGATAGCATTGTATGTAGCACAGCTTCATAAACGGTAGATTTTCATAATCAGTCGCATTGCACAATCCGTAGCATTGTACTAACTGTAGCAGTTCATTAACCGTAGTATCGCCGCTAAACGCTTGCGCTATCTATCTCTTGCATTGTCGTAACCATATTCTGTATCATCGTACACCTTGGTCAAACAAACAAAGAAAACTTTTACTGACTTCGTTCTTGTACTCCCTTCTCCGAAGTATACTTCGCGGGATGATGCAAATGTCATTCAAGTGCCCAAGGAAGTATAATTAAATCACACGAATCACCCATTCTCGCACGTTCAATTCAACAATTTAGGTACGGAAAATAACCTCATGTGACACTCGTTTCATTTCTTCGTCTTTTATTAATTAGAAAGCAAGACTCTTCGAACAGGCTTCAACTTGCTTCAAGTGAATGTCTAAGGGCATGTCGTGAGCATAATATGTCAATAATCTATAGTGTTTAAGAAATCTTTTGGTAGTCGGCGATACAGTATATTTGGTGCGTGCACATTGCCAAGTTTAATTATTCGTCTCACAAAACAACAATCCATGCTTACAAACACACACATACGATAAAAATTTACAGGATTGTTTCTTTGATTGGAAATAGTATTTATATACACATGAATGTTCTTGCTCTGAATGTCTCATCGGTATGGAAACTCGAAGTATTTCCACTCCATCAGTAGTTGAGAAGTCGTAGCTCAAGTATCTCATGTGCCATGCGCATACGGAAATATGGCATATCCGCCTGGGTAAAATCAAAGTTACACCCACGCGCACAGTATTCACTAAATTGGCAAGTAAACACTCCACAATCGGACCCATTATTTTGTCGTGGTGTTACTTCAAGAGGCATGTAATCCACCCACCCGTCTAAATCAAACACTCGGTTCTTTTTCTCCTCACTCTCCATCTGTATATATTTTCGTAACACCTGAAACACACCAGGGTTAGGTTGCCCCATACTGTCGTAGTATTCGAAACGTTTTAGACGAAAGTTGATCACAGCCACGCACCAGTGACACCCCTCATGTACTGGAACGACCACGTAGTCCTTTGAGAATAGATCAACCTGGCACGCAAGATATGTGAGTGTTAGTAGATATTATACAAGCATATATCAACAACATATATTGCAAAGCACAGTGACACTTTCCTGTATGCATCAAAATATATCCACTGCGAGAGATTGTGAGTTAATATACCACTACTATATATTTAATTAGGAAAGCAGTCCACACAAGGTAATATGCTGCCAGAGATGAGCTTAGGGCGTACGATCAAACTTTTGCGTCAGTAACAATCGTATATTTCCATACAGTGATGTATACAATGCATACCTTGTTCGTCCAACGCTTAGCTTTGCCGTATCCGTCGTGATTCAATTTTGTTAAGAACAAACTACTAAAACAATGAACCGAGGATTCCCCTGTCATTCTCGCTCGTTCGTTTATCAACGCCATGTACATATTCACCACCTACATGGGCACACAGCAAGAATACCATCAGACAATATAACACGAAGCAATTCTAACCACCACAATATCCATTGAGAGCTTAACAAGTAAAATTGTCTCTTAGTCAATGAGTTCATCCAATTTACACATTCACCCCAGCATGGCGCACCATCTCAGAGCGTTTTCGTAGTAATAATTCTAGGTATATGTGAATAAGATTACTTGCGAGACTATTTACAACGAAAGATAACACGCAAAAATCGAACCAGATCATATCGAATCAAGGCACTCAAATTCGCAAAGGACCTCCTGATGACCTATGGTCCCACCTGGGCAACAGCATCAGAAATTCTAGTTGACAAGTACATTCACAGATGTCGGTCGAATTTTGTTCCAATAATACACACAGCGAACAATACTCACCGCATCATTGAGCCAGTCAAGGCCTTGTAAACGACATAGGTCGTCTTGTGTCACCTGCAGTCTTAACCCCTGGGCGACCACATCCGTACTCTGGAAGTATTTACGACTCCACACTTTCTTTACCCTATCCATAGCTGCCTGCGTGAGTTTTGGAAATTTTGACTTTTTGCCACTTTGGTCCTGTGGATGAAAATATATTGAGAGCTTGTTAGATACGATACTAGACGGCATCGGGAATATATCCCACATTCGGTGATACACATATAAATGAAAAGTACTTCTGCTTGCGAGGCTTGGGTGGACTTGCAATTTCTTAAAATTTGTTTAATAGAATATAATACACTATATCTAAAATTACAAAACGTAAACAACGGTGTATCATCCTCTCCTCTCAACTGATAAACAATGAAATGAGTATAGACGCATATAAATACATCGTTACCCAACTGTACATATACATTATATCCATATATTTTAATACATACTCGTGGTGTGGTATCATCTATTCCTGCGATGCTCCTGCGAAGTGATTCCAAGCCATTCGGAGTACCCATCATATCTTTGCTTGCCATTTCATTCCAGCGAGTGAAACGGGACGAATCTATCACACTCAAACGCAGGGCAGCCTTCTTACTTGTGCTAAACAGGGTTTCAGAAGTCTTGCGCAATTCATCTTCGTCAGAATCAACTAGGCTACATGCAGTAAGAACAATAAGTACAGAGCAAACAAAAACATAACCATATTAGTAATACTTCATTGCTATGTAATTTTAAGCCAATATATGAAGTCGAGTCTTCGTAGAGATGAAAACTTTGCTAGATTAGCAGTTCATTTCCACCAGAATCAAGACGGTTTCACTTACTCAATGATTTTATGTTGCAGGAACAAAATAAAACTCGATGTAAATTATACCGTGCTAAGCATGAGTATGAAGTACTGAATGGACATGGTATTATATTGCGGAATTTGTACGTGCATAGTACTTTTCATCTGTATACACACTTGATTGTGACAACGTCCTTTTCTGTCTGCTTGGACTTGGGAATTTGCCTTTGCTTCTCAATCGGCTTTCTACTGCTCCTTGATGGCGTCATAGGCACGGAAGTAGAAATCGATTGTTTACTTCTTTTCGACTGTACATTTAACAAATAAAGTAGATATTCTTCAGCCAGTGCTTCAATGCATACATATCCTTTCGGTTACGAATAACGACTCATTATAATATTAGCGACTATTGGGGCTGATAATACTTGATACAAAAGCTCAAACGTGCACGTATGATCCACACGCAAACAAAAGTTCATTCAGGACTACGTGGTAAAGGGACAAAAAATGTATGTAAACAACCACGAAAGCATACAACACATCCCAGTGCAACTCGAAAGGCTCTGATTAGCACTCACCTGTACACATGACCGCAAACTCGGACATATTGGAAAGGTGCACATTATGGAGAGAAACTGAACTTGCGTCAAACTATCTATGTAGATAAACAAACAAACAAACAATATACAACTGCGTAAACTATGACGTATTGACACACCGTCAGATAGTGGATTGCATTGCAACAACAGCGCGGATCATCGTAAACATGCACTATAGACAAAATTGTACGAACCATCACTTCAACTTACATCATCTACTTTCCGATGAGGCGATCGCTGAGATTCAAACTTGGACTCAGTTCGATCGAGGAACGCCGACTTGCATCTAGTATGTGTATGGTGGAAAGGGCATCAGATCGAGACGTGTGAATTAAAATGATCTGTTAAACAAATATGAATATTTATACATCTAGTATGAAAACAAGATGACAAAATAGGTGAGAAGATAGGTTTCGTCCTGTAGTTGCACACGTAATTAATCCAGAGGTCTACACCTATATCCAAAGTCTGTCGTGAGACGTGAGACTTAAAGTGATCTTGTCGAATATACAAGTATATTTGTACGTGAGTTCTAGTGTGCAAACGAGGTATCACAATAGGTGGGGAGATAGGTTACAAACTGTAGTTGCACGCGCGAGTGAAAATCTAGTGCTCTATACCTACATTCGTGGGCACCAATATTTGCTTGCTGATTTGTGCTCGTTAAATGGGTATATGAGTTTACCAGAGAAGTAATTACTCAAGAAAGACTTTTCTGCGCAGAGAATTCATATTCCATGTAGATATGTTTCGTATTGTATTACATATGGAGACGAGCGTGAGGTACAAAGAGTATTACTCGTTGCGTACGTGCCGATAGGTCAGTACAAGAAAAGTTACACTCCAATAATACACTAATAGAGACTTCGAAGGTCACAAACGTGAATCACGTATGCATACAAATGAACTCTTACATCGATCACTTAATAGTAGGAATAAACATAGGAAATCGTGCTCGATAAAAAGTGCACACCATTCCTCTGTTTAGAAGAAACACATCCAAAGTACATGGGTAGAGCTAGGGCAGCATACGCACGCAGGCAACTTTACAATGTGTACCACAAATGCATATGAAGGGACTTACGTATATGTCGTTGGAGAGTCCGTCAGATCAATAGCACCGCATCGTGGGTATTCGGCTATGAGTTTGGTGAGGTTATTCTCATCAATGCTCAGGTCCGTAAGTGAGTCGTTGAGAGACTGTGAAAACAACCGGACTGTGCCGTCTATATTCTGTGTACCACCAGTACCGCTTGTATTCGCCGGATTATACTGCGCAGCACTAGTGTGTCTTCGTGGCGTATTCGACTGGGGTCTGCTTGCTATGTTCTTAACTTGCTGGTCTCGACGTGGAGTAGGTGCACTACTCAGCGTACGCGTAGTGTGATTGTTATCTCTACTTCTATGCTCTTTTGGTACATCCACAACCTTACAACTGCACGGATCAGTATGTGCGCTACTTCTATATACATTTTTCACATCCATAATCTTACGAGTGACGGGATCTTTGGTTGCATGAGTTCGACTATTAGGTCTACTACTGTCACACACTCTCTCTTGATAGCTACGCACGTTCTGTTGATGGTTTAGTTCAGTGGCCGTGCACACAATGGATAGAGCTTTGTGTCCCTTTTCCACTTTTTGGTTGCGCGCCATGCGTGGTGTGAGATCAGATGTGGTATTTTCTGTGCTTACCGAATGACGGTCAACAGGGACTGGTGATCGCATACGAACACCTTTAGTACAAGCCTTAACCCCACATTCACTACCTCTATGTACTTTCCCGCCTTGTTCGCTTTCAAGGTCAATGGTAACACGTGTGTTGGAGTGCGTTCTCATCATATCGGTCTTAACACGAGTAGCAGAATGCAGTTGACTATCTATTTTGTCCTTTCCATAAATGTTTACGTCATGGCCCTCATTCCGAGAACTTTGAGCGCACTCCTTTGTTCTCTCCCTAGTCTCGATGATACACTCGTAATCATCATCTCCGTACCTGCAAGTTTTAGTAGATACAACGGGTAATGTAAAATTCTTTTCATCTATATTTTTCGTTCTCTGCATTCGAGCATAGTAAGCTCTTCTCTTTTTATCCTCTTTGCTCAATCTGGGCTCGGGCGAGGAAGACAAATATGACATGGCGGCATGTGGTATTCTATGCTATAATGCTACATTTGCAATTTCTTGTGAACATGGGCGTGGCAGGCTGTACACCTCGTTTGATATAATGTATATGTGAGTGCGCGCGAGTGTGATGTGATGTGTGTGTGCGTGTTTGTGTGTTTTGTTCATGTGTTGACGTTATATGAGCACAATCAAAGTGTCATGTCATGTCATGTCATGTCATTACCGTCATCCACAAAACATAACAAAACATCATAGTATAAAAAATCAAATGGGTTTGCTTAAATTAACTGTTCCGAGGTTGAGGCTGTGGAAAGAAAGAGATTAACAAAAATAGATGTTTCATTAAGTACTGGAACTTGATTTGAAGTAATTTTTATTTAGCGAGGTTGTATATGTGTGAGGAGCATTAGCATGTACTACTAGAATGTACGGTACGCCAAGAGATAACTCGATGTTGGAAAGCAACAAAATTAAACGCTTACTCGTCTGTTTATTTAATTTCCGTGACTTTTGGCAAACAGAAGCATATATGTAGGTATATATACGTAATATACCCTACACATTTTCATTTTTACTTGTCCTTTGATTTTGGTTTCGTAACGTAGAGAGTGTACCCCAACACACATTCATGTACAAGTAATGAACAAACAAAACACATCTAACTACACCGTCAAGATAAAAACCACATTTTCCTATCTGCATCATTCGCCTATTTTCCTCTTAATTCACACACGTCTATAGATGTGCATATAACACGTGCAGCATATACCTCATTTTCTATGTATGTAAGATGCACATACACATCTGTGCATCCACGTATACTCTTAGTTCGAAGCAGACTCCAGTTCTCGCACCATGCGACTGAACTCTAACTGTCGACGTGCCTCTTCGGCATGAAGGTTCTCGATAAGCTTACCATCCACTGTCGCCACTCCCTTCCCTTCTTCTGCTGCTGCTTCAAATGCAGTAATGATCCGTTTTGCTCTCTCTACAGCATCATTACCGAGCCCAAATGCCTGCACAAAAGCCATGTACGGTGTTATAAATTTTTCTTGAAGGGATGTACATGAGTATCAAGACAATAAGGTCTTCGTGCGGAAGGATAAACTGTTGCTTATGTATATAATGGATCAATGTTACTTACATATATGCTGGTACAAAATGCGTGTTATACGAAAGGACGAACATAAAAGTTATATGTCATCAAATAACACACAGTGAACAACTTCTACAAAATCTATTCAAAGTTCGCATTTGTGTCCTGAACACCATACGCATACCACTGCTGAATTTGAACATAAACTTGAAGTGAACATTAGTAATCCAGCATTCACTGTAACAATTTTCATAGCTACCTCGCAAATGCATTATACATTGGTACACAACCAAACATAATCTAATACCTCATTGGCAGTAGATATAGTCTTAGGGTGAATTAATGTTTTTCCATCGAATCCCATGTCTCTTCCTTGTTCACATGCGTAATGAAATCCTACATCGTCGCTTAAATCCAAGTGCACGCCGTCTACAACTGCCAAACCATGGGTACGTGCTGCCAATATACACAGTGCGAAACTGGTCACCAGGGGTGCACGTGATGGTACGTGTCTGCAAAATCAAAACATGGCGATACGTGAGAGAGTAGAAGAAGAATGTGTGGAGAGGTGTTCGCCCACATGTCGGTGCTACATCCAATGGTTTTCCATGTACATGCTAACGAATAGATATCAGATCAAGCTTGTACGTGCGGTTTTATGGATATATCGAGATTAAGCCAAGTTATGCAATATGTACATAATAATATAAGAACACGGGCCGAAAAACCTTGAACGTAGATCGTTCGTCAAATCGCTTGTACCAAGGATCAGCATGCAAAGCCGGGCTGTGGCATTCGAAATCTGTGATACGAAAACATGGCATGGAGTAAAAAATGTATATACTGGTCAACATCCGCACTGCATGGTCGAGGACAGACGATCACCAGATTCAAAAACTACTAATCGTGTTCGTTCGCTCTGAAGTACTCTAGATCATCTTGGCGATGAATGTGCATTCTGAACCAGTACGTAAAAAAAAAAATAGTAATGGCAGTTTGACATATATATAAATATCTCGTTCAGATTGTCTACCGAACGCGTGAGGCTATGCGTGTGCACCGCTGCAATCCGTTGGCAGTACCACTATTTACACACATATATTCATTTTCACACACACAGAGCAGACACCTGGTTAACGTTAATAACACCCAAAGGAGTCTCGATAAGTGCACCGATGGACATTGTTTTGGGCGCCTTGTAGTAATTCATCATATCCTCTACACGCAGTAGAATATCCGGGTGATCAACCTTGGGAACAATAATGGTATCTGGTCCAGCTGCAGCAATGGTCTTGATGTCTTCTTCTCCCCAAGGTGATGAAAGTGGATTTATGCGAACAGACACCTGCAGCGTGATTTATGTTGGTATATCACTAATAGGAAGGGAGACAACGGGCGAACAAGTTGGAAGCGGTGTATGTGTGCTTGTGTGCCGTTGCTTTCGGCTTTTTCGTACACGTTAAACCTAAACTATTAGTCGATGGCACCATCTCTTATATACACAGAAATATATATACTATAGTCATGTGTAATCAGCTAGGTGATGAGGTGTCTGTGGATGCAAGTCGACAACGGAGTATGTACGATTGTGAAGAAAAGCAAGCCTATATCTCGACTTGCACATGAGACGCACTCAATTCACATGCGAAGGGTAATTACAAAGCCATATATTTATCCGTACGCAGGCTTACCTCTCGTCTGCCAAACCTCTTTGCATGAACAGCACCAGCCACTTGGCGCCTCGCCATTTCCTTTGAAGATGGTGCAACTGCGTCCTCCAAGTCAAGAATAAGCGAATCCGCATTCAGAGTTTCAGCTTTCTCAAGTGCACGTGCATTTGAACCTGGCAAATACAACATTGAACGTCTAGGGCGTACACACGCATGTAATAATTCAGGGGTCCTTTTAAATCCATTCAGTTGATGTGCCATACTTAGGACCCGGTTTGGTTTTGCCACTGTTAAATTTATTTCATGCGTTGATCGAAGGAAAAAAAGGAGATGGAATACGACAGTGCGTACGCACGTATCTAACCTCGTATTTTTACGTGCCTCCAAGAATATACGAGTGACACACAGAAAAGGAAGTTAGTCAAGTTGAATTGTATATATGTGTATGTCAAAGGAAGTTAGATTGTTAACTTGGAAGTCTATGTATACATGTATGTTATGTTATGTCCAGATTCTGTGAAGTTTTAGTGTTTTGTCTGTGTTTCAGTCCAACTCGAGAGACATCGCGTGACAAAGCAAACCAAAGCAAAAAAATATTACGTAGCAATACTCTAATAATATATGATCTTTCATTTGTTTGTTTTATTAAATAGTTAAAAGTAAAAATATACTACTCTTTGATAGAGGATACTGTGATATTTGAAGTTCCATTCGTCTATGTCTGTTAAATAATTCTAACTTTATTGAACAGATTTATAATAGAGAAGTTCTTACTGGATAAAACACTTATACCTGGACATGAACACCAACACATATATACACACAAACACACACACACGCACACACACACGCACGCAAACATACACACCACACACTATTTCAAACAAACAAAAAATTATACAAATAACACGTAAATGTATGTAAAACATACTCATACGTACGTGTTCGGTGTATACGAGAAGTTACGTAGCTGTAGTAGTGTACTATAGCGTGTGTTGTACGTTGCCCTTTGGTTGAGCGTTACAAGCGCAACACATGCACAACGTAAATGCCGATTACCGAAGAATCCATACATATTTGTATATATATCCAAAGATAAGTATAGAGTGAGACATAATTTTGTGCAATCGCTGTTATATATATAATATCCATGTCTAGATATAAGTATATGAATATAGATGTACTTTTATATAGCCTTCATGGTACGTTTATACATGCATGCCGAGATAAAAACATAGAGACACGTAAATTTATATAGCCTTCATGACTAGTCGAGCAAGTAATATTGAGATTGACGGACCAGGGGCTGAGACCGACGCGGCTCCGGGTGTGGGTAAATTACTTATCATTAGACATGGACTTTCAGAATACAACAAGAAGCATCAATTCACAGGCTGGCATGACCCCAAGGTATAGCATATTGGATACAATTGCATTTGCAATAATATTTTGCCTTATTGTTTATTGAAGGGTTGGAAGAAAGGGAGAAAATTTGTCCTATATGTCATGCTGCAATTATATGTACCATGAAAGACTATATTATCATCTATTTACTGGCTAGAGGGACTATTGACGATGCGCACGCGCAAAGTTTTACTACATGAGTTCAATCATTTATAGCAGAGCGATACTACATGCTATACGACTTAACTCATATGTACATACATAAATACATGTATACACACACACACACATATATATATATATACATACACACACACACACACACACTGGTCTTTACATACAGCTTACTGATGAAGGAATAAGCGATGCACTAGACGCGGGCCATTTGATTACGCAAACTCCGCTGTCATGTGGGTTTACATCTAATTTATTACGAGCCCAACTTACTCTGGACCTCGTACTGAAGTCGGCCGGTCAGTCAAGCATTCCCGTCATCTGTGATGACGCTTTAAATGAGAGAGACTATGGGGATTTAAATGGCATGACGAGGGAAATTGCTGTCACCAAATATGGTCTGGAGATGGTATGTGTAGTATGTGAACATAGTCAAATGGCAAATTTCTTCAGCAATAGAAATGAGACTTAAATATATGGGATTATTATTCTCATGCTACATGATTATCAGCTACATGAGTGCATACATATACTACATGTGCATCGATACCAGTCCTGTGGCGCAAACCATATGCACTTCGTACACATCTAATATTCTCAACGTATCTTTGTGCATGTACATCAGGTACAAAAGTGGAGGCGGAGCTATTCTGGCTGTCCACCGGATGGCGAGTCGCTTAAGACATGTCGAAAGCGTACAATACCTTATCTTAAAGAGAAGATATTGCCAGAGGTCATGGCTGGCAAAAATGTTATTGTTTGTTCACACGGCAACACAATACGAGCAATTGTTATGTACTTGATGGAATATTCAACTGAGCAAGTTCTGAATATGGAGGTAGTACCCTGCTAATGCTTTTTGTGTTGATTCGAACTTTTAGGATGTGTAACCTACTTGCTAACATAACTGTTTCGTAACTCTTACTTGCGGCACGAATGTTATTTCAGATTGGATGGTGTGAGCCACTCATCATCAGCTTTAATGGATATGGTGAAGTTGTCAGTCTCCACTGTAAACCACGACCTGGCCACCCCAGCAGATCAAGATTCCCTGAGCGTGCAACTATGGTTAGGAATAATTCGTTAGAAGGGATGAGAAATGATCTTCCCACTTATTTTCCGGTGCAAACTCCGCATCAAGCAAGGACACATAGAAGTAACACGGTTCGACGTACGAAGACTGTGCCATACTCCCCAGTTTTGCAGTTGGTAGACGAGATTGTCATGGAGACGTCTATCGGCAACAGAGTATTGCACCTTTCTAGTACTAATTCGAAGACACAAACATTACGCAAGGCCAGCACGGAGGGATGTAAGATTTAGTTTTGGTTTGATATGAAATCTAGGAAGTGGTCTTTTTAATGCATTTGTATATTCTTGTATTTCCATGCCATATGTTAATATAGTACAACAGGGCAATAGAAATACGTTTAGATACGTTTATAAGAACCAGACGACGCACTGCAAGAAGAGGTGAAATAAATGGATAGTCTCACAAGCTGTGTCACGGCAACAATTCTTTG
>JAWQFL010000009.1:266651-310992 GCA_033442365.1 Creolimax fragrantissima
TATTTCCCTGACAATACAACCTGTCATTGCTGGGCGGACAGGAGTTTATCTTTGATGGGGTATGATGTATCACCACAGAGAGTTCACGCTATGATACGCAATGTGTACAAGCATGCAACGTGTCAGGTGTCCGTGGATGGCACTGAATGTGTACCATTAGCTCTATTTGATATTATGAATGGGGACGAGTCAGAAGACTATGTGGCGAGAGTGGAGCCGTCAGCAGTCGGTGGTAAGAAAATGGCTGAGGTTATATTTAAAGTAGCGATCTCTGATACTTAGGATAATTGTAATACCATTGTACCGGTACAACACATTCACATTATTTACTTGTTCGATCAATGTACTTATTTGATCACCTGTTCGTCATAGGATTTTAACGTTTCCATGATATCTACATTCACTTTATATATATATATGAACGCGACGTACACATGTAAAGGAAGTGTGCTAACTTAAAACGAGGTTTCCAAGTATACGCGGTATATTTGCGCAAATGGGTATAGAAGGTGAAACATAAGATTCAAGTGATTTCTCTTTGTGAGACAATCTATATTTCAAAAAATGCGAGCGGAACGGAAACCATAGGATCTCAGCAACTGGCTTCCATGGAAATTGTAAGCAATGTGACGTTTATAGTGTCTTTGATGCGTCTGTGGACAGATGTGACAAGAAGGTACTTGAGCCAGAGGAAATGTTCTCGTCTAGACGTCTGAGAAGGTATAAGACCTCCACTTCTTTTGTCGCCGGGATAATGAACTGAGAAAAACAAAGAAAGTACAGTATATTGCAAATTAAACAAACAGGAAATCTGTGCATATTCAAGAGAAGACATCTTTGTCATGCGCAGACACAAAGCTTAATACATGGACACGTACAAGTATAAAAAAAAACCCTTACGTATAAACCAACAGAAGCAGACATACAGATGTTGGCTATATATCGACTAACTGCTCTGAAGTATGTGTAACCCGTTCGGCCCTTTCCATATACAGAAAATCGGTTATACATATACACACCCAATCATTACCTTTTCATAAATATTTGCAACCAAATCAGGCAATTTGGAAATAGTCGCATCTTTGTTACCAGTCTGTTCGGCCACATCATGTCCATATGAGAAAGCCTTGTCACGTACACGTGCAAGTAATCTCTTTTCTACCTCAGCATTTGTTAACAGTGCCATAATACCTTCCTATATTAAATATGAACAGCCAAGTCATTGAGTATGGTTTAAGGTATTTACAAAATACCAGCTTTCCCTCCAATAGTCGTGTGACCTCGATATCATTGAGCCATGACATCACAGATCTTATAGCAAATATACAACACTAGAACAATATATCAATTGACAAATAGTGTTGAGATAATCTGATGGGTAAATAAAACAATCAGTTGCTTGCACAGTCCAAACTTTGCATCACATCCAAAACACCTATATGACTGTTGATTCTGACATTACACGAGCTTTACACGATTGTCACATCAAATATTATACCTAAAATCAGATACAGACAAGATATTGTCCCTAGGTTTTCTAAAAACTACATATTCCACATACAAGGAAGAAACTGATATATACATAGACAGTGTAAGCTTACAAAACATAACCCAGACACGCACTCGCACATACTCTCATTCAAGATACTTACATATACGAATACTAGTACACAAACACCTTTCTATACATATTGCATACCTCATCCTTGGCCTTGATAAGTTCTACATATTTGTCATGTAAGTTTGGGTCGCAAAATTTTGTCTATAAAGGGAAAGAAGAATAACAAAATTCCTAAATCACTGACTACACATATACGATATATATCCAAGAGAAATGCTCTAGTGTGGTGAATTTAATGAACTGTAACTATGTCTGCTCGTGTACACATTCGTGTGCGTCCAGGAGAAAATATTTGTGACGTTGATTCCGAGATATGCAAACAATAGAGCACTTGATATTGAATTCAGAGCTACGATTCTTTAAAACTCGTCTTCATGATTGTGTACGCGGTGCATATATGTATATAAATGTACAACCAGGGTGAATAATGGTGTATTTGATAAACAAACAGTACTCGAGCTTGCATATTGTGGACGTAGAATATAACGGAAGTATATACCTCTGCTACGAATTTGCCGAAATGAATTCGTTTTGACAATGCTTGCAAGCACTGAGTGTCACAGACCGCTGTTGATCCATAATTTTCATCGTCCCCTGCGGTATTATCAAAACAGTTTGTACATAATGGTTTGCGTAACAAACAGACATAAAAGAGACGCAAGAGGAAAGCACAATACATTAGCATTTGTCCGCACACGAAAAATGCTACATGGTACTAGGCACTAATCATAGTGAACATGAGTACTTCGTTAAGCACATACAACGTACCCTCACAAACTCAAACACACAATACAAGCAAATAAAAACACTCACCCAACCCCAACATTACGTCACACACTAATTAGGCAAGTTAGTTGCCACTTTTGGGCCATGAAGGGCAACATAGCATGTCAATGTACATGTACCTGGTGCAACAAGTGCTGGAATCACTTCGTTTACGTACGTATCAAATATCTTGTCATTGAGATTTACATCTATGTTGCACTGTAATTCATTTTCGTAAGGGTATAGGCGTGACAGTATTAGAGTGTACAGATTTAGAAGATACAAAAATACTATGCGTGTTTCTTGGCAGGACACTTAACAGTTTCTTCAATACTGTTTTATATACTTATAATACACTGCTTAGCAAATGCCTTTCGAATGAAGGCGACGAAACAAACATTTCATTTTAAATATTGCGTGTATGGTCAAAAATTCAAGCATGAATTGACGCTTGTAGTAACTATTAGTAAATCAGGACGAATCCTTGTCGACAAATAGTAATCAAGGTGAGATTAACACAAACATGCCTTCACTGTGTCGGGAAATTCCAAAATCTTCATTATAGGTTGAGGTAGGTCCTTACTGAAGGGAGTCTCATCCGGACTGCATACACAATATAGTATGAAATAGTACCAAAAAATTATCTTAGTATGATCTTAATAATGTGAGCAACTGTTATGTGATGCATGCACTGTAGAGTGAGCTAGACTAACAAACGTTTGACAGACCAGGACCAACTATAGGGCAGTGACCAACTATAGGGCAGCTTGTCTATAACTGAAAGGCATCTCCATATATAAACATTTATGTGTGTAAGAGTACATGCGTACGTACAGGAAACGAACCAGATTTCCCCTCCACAAACACAATTCAAACGCGGAGAATATATGCACACATGCGAGCATACGAATGTACACATGCATTCATACCTCGTGTATCTACGCACTTTGGAATGCAATGATTCCGTTTCGCGTAAGAAGAATTGCAAAAATGATCCTTTCTCTCCAGGTACCTCCAATGCACCAGGTTGGTACACTGCCGCATTTTGCTGAAACTGAGCACGCTCGATTAAAGCTACAAAGGAGAACAACCACATAAAAATTCGTTCTATTATTCTTGCCCACATCCACAAACTAGAATTAAAAAGACATGGAGTCATTGCAAACGAAACACCGTAAAGTATATTATATAAGAATAATATGATAATGTTTATAAATACGCCGCTATTTCGAAGTCCAACAAGATTCGAGAACGTGTTTACGAACGAATGCTAGTGTGATCGCACATAAAACCTTGAGGATTCCACGAATAACTGTTTAACTCAATTAAAGTCATACGTGTACATTGGCCTCACTTACAGAATATAATCGTTTCCTGAATAAAAGATGAAAGGGAATACGAAGATTATACGGAGGATCGATTAATTTTAACAAGAGGTTGTATTATGTGTATTAATCGTGGTTGTATTATGTGTATTAATCGTCGACGTTACTATATACAGATAGTATCTTTACTCACCTCCATGCGAATAAGACTAGAACGTAGCCTACCAAGCGACAACTGTTCCTCAGTAAAGAAATTCATGCTGATTAACATTTACTCGGTGCCTTAGTATGAAGGCCAGCGTACTGGTGTAAAAAATCAGTATAGTAATGATACACTAACGTACTGTTTAGCTGCACAGTTAGGTTGAGCAGCGATCACCGAGCCGGTGAGGTATATACATATATATATATGTGTGTGTGTGTGTGTGTGTGTATGTGTGCGTGTGTATGTACGTTTGTGTTTGTGTTTTGTGTGTGTTACGGTTACGTGTGTATGTGTGTGTGTGTGTGTGTGTGTGTTCTTCAATTTGGTGTGATGTCAATGGCCAACGGTGATGTCATACTCACCACTGACACGGTCTGAGTACTACTCAGCCTGGGCTGGGGATGAGACAGGGCCGGCGAGGGCGGCGTTTCGCCAAGTGCGGTTAGTGACCGACCCTAGAACCTATCGACGCTCCGGAGGTCCTTATAAACTATTTAATCGGTAGCAACGACGAGTAATGTGTACAAAGGGCAGGGACGTATTCAAGGCACGCTGCAAGCGTCGACTGTTCATACCTATGAACGCTACAATTGTCCACTGTTTATGTGGACGTCCTCGAAATGCGTTCGCTTGAATAAAAACTTTCGCTTCCTGTCCGATGATAGCCCGATGATAGAAGGGTTGAAAGCGTTTTCCTTGTTGTTGCTTTCTCTTTTACGTCGTAAGTGTGTACTACACTGCACTAGATAGGAAAGACTATATTAAGGATTGAAAGCTTTTAAAGTGAGGACCAGTATATATTTTATGTATGAACTCTTCCTCTCATATTTTACACTTGTTCGGATTCAGGAACTTTTCCACAGGAAGGTGAAACGATGAATCTTTCTAATATTGATACAAGACTAATGTGTGTAACATGAAGGGAATACTACGCGGGTGTATTGTCACGATCATGACATTGAATCTCTGTTAAGCGGACATTAGAACCGACTAAATAGATAACCACTTCAATATGTGTTTTAAAAGCTATTGATCTATTGTCTTGGTCTATGAACACATGAAATGACACAAACACACCAGACAAATGAAAATTGGTAATATGAAATACGTGAGCAATAATTGATGAAACATACAAACATACATATATACATATATACATACATACTTATATAACACTTCGCACACTTCACAGCCGCACAACCATATCATTTTGTACTTCAAAATTTGAATTATAGTATTAGCGAACAAAATTGGGTTTTGACTTACCGGCGTAATCTGAACGATTTCTTTCCATTCACTCGGTTAGTTATTGATCAACTTTAATTTGTACAGTTCAACGAGTTAATAATCAAGCATAAGCTTTACTAAATCTCTATTCGCTAGAAAAAGTAAGACTTTTTCATCAGCAACAGACAAATTTGGGGTTCACCAATCAATAGTTATACTTTGTGGACATTCGTAACTGGAATTTATTACGTACTGCATTCATTGGTGTTTCGTCATGAGTATCAAGTATAGATTACTTGGAAAGCAATCAATACATGAATCCTATTAAGAATAAGAATTACTCGCAACAAAGATAGGACAGTAATTACCAAATGTATTAGGTTCAATTATGTTTTATTGGTGGATCTAGTGAGGCATATTAGCCTATAAAAATGGGATTGAAAAACATTCTCACCACTAGAGTTCATTGCGCTTCTTGTGCAAACTAACTATTGGTGTATTATAACAGAAAAGATGATTATGGATCCATGCAGTGTGTAGCTACAAACGATTGTGATCTAACCTTCAAGTACAAATCTGTTAGGTATCAACAAATCATTAAGTCATGAATCATTAAGTCATTGTAGAGAATAACGGAGTTCGTTTTAAATAAGAACCAACAGATAGAGACCTCATTAAAAACTGTCACTGAAAGAACACAAATTGGAAACGTAGCGTCGGACGGGAATTCTGTTGCCACGGGGAACTACAATAACTCTTAGTCCGTCCAATGTGTGTAGCGATTAACGAATGAACGCGCATAAAATGCATTTTCTATTTTAAATTGACGAACGGGTTGGTCACTGATCTCTAAAAGCGCTATTAAATAGTGAGCCAATATATGTAACTGAGCCAATATATGTGACGTACATCAACTTTTGACAAGTCCGTCCAGTTTCGCCTGTTACACACTTCCTAGATATTACATATATATAGGTCTGTCATGTACGATGCGGTTATCACTTCTACACGTGTTCGTAGTTGGTGCATATCAAAAGTATATATTTTAAAGATGAACTACCGCGTTTCGTTATGTCAGACAAGCTCATTTTGTACACCAGTAAGTATTACGTGTGTCTGAAAAGAAAAGAAAAGGTTCGAGGGTCATAACCTCGCGACCTTATGGACCACATTTATACGTCCCAAACCAAAACACTCTTTCCATCTCCAAAAGATCTCAAAGGCTTTGGAAATGGACGAAGAAACTTTATATCTCGCAAGAGTTTCCAGTTCTACTACATCAGATCATACAACCTTTGCGTATGCGTACGAAAAACCCGAAGTAAAAAATGTTGAACAATTGAAACGAAATGATGGAGACAGCGTTGTGAGAGGTATATATGCTTAAACCCGACACAATGATTACATAATCCACTAATTATTCTTGAACGTAATTGTCGTGCATGAAGTGAAAAGTTGTTGAATGATTTTTTTAGGTACCAACACATTTTTCATATTCGCGATACTGCTTGTTGTTGATACGTGTGTGTATGTACATTATATTCATTGACATCTACATATCTGGTGAAAAAAATCAACAATACTCATATTGTACCTGCTTTTATGTACATTACATGTATTAGCATTTTACTCAGCTCGTACAAAAATCAACAATCTTTTTATTCCTGTACTGGTCACACTGACGAGTATTACACCTGTGGCACACATTGTTCTTATGCTCTTCATTAACTAAACCCCTTCATGCGGTTCAGATAGTGTCCATTCATCGAAGATTGCAGAGGTTGGACTCGGTTACAAATGGAGTTCATTTATTCATTCGGTGTCTGACAATTTTCGTGACAAAACGGTGAGATTTAAGACCGGTAGTAAAGTTGTAAGCTCTGATTCAAAAATGACCGCATTGGTGAGTGAGCATGAAAATACCGCGAAGTCTTTTATTTGCGGCCAGAATTCTGACACTCTTGCAAGTACATGGACCGCAAGGTATCCCATTGCATGCTCGTTACTTTCAGAGCGTATAGCTACTTACATATACAGGTGTTGTAGGAGAGAATATGCAAGTGAGTTATGATCGCATACTCGTATAAGTATATGATCTACGTACAGCGGTAGATTTGCGTTGTCGTGGTACCAATTCCTCATGTGCAGGACATTTATCCTTGGAATACAATAGCCGAATATGAAACGCCAGTGAGTTACATTTCTCAGACGTTACACTGCTACTAACACGAATATACGAAGACGACTCGAAACATTCCACACACATATGCACAAAATTATCCTTATACAACTCCATGTTATTCTTCACAGTTCACTGCCGTCTTTGGATATACACATGAAGATTTTACATACGAAATCTCGTACCACGCTAGGTATCAACCCCGTAATTTAATATGCAGAGAGCACGAAGCGCAGTACTATGCAAGTACATGTGTTTTTATGCATGTGATTAGAGTGTGTATGTATACACAGTCTACTAGAGTATGTATGTATACACAGTCTACTAGAGTAAATGCATGTGTAAATTCATTACTCTCTAACTGAAACACATTTCAAGCGGAAGACAAGCAAGAGCAAAGTTATGTGGACAGCAGTGGGCAAGGGTAATAGTATCTGTGTGTACATGTACATTGTTAAGAGGTGTGCGCTCTTGAATATATGAAGTATATTTATTCCAGTATGTTCATCACGCACAGGATAGAAAAACTTATCTCAGTCATTTTCAGGTGTGATTTATATCAACAATATATAGCCCAAAAACACACTTGTACATTTGTATGTATATAATTGTAGGGTGTTGAGACTATTTGACTTTTTGGTTTGATTTTATTGTGTTTCCTACTGTTTATTCCATGGCTCACAATTGTTCAATCATTTACCTTCTTCTTCTCATACAGAGCATATAACAGATAAGCAACGAAACCAACGGCATGTAGACCTAAATGTTGATAGGTTAATGTAAGTGTTGTTTTTACCAAGTGTATACATGCTCCCAATATATGTGCAGATATTACGCACCATAGCCATTGCCATTCGTACGGCAACATTCACTCAGGACAACTTATATTAAACACCCCACATTGATAAGAAAATACAGCAATAATCATATACACCCATACACTAACATGAAGTTCTCATTGACTCTACAGAGAAAAACAGCATTTAAATCTAAATGTGACTTTGGAGAATTGCAAAAAGTCGACCTTGATCTTCCGAAAAAAGATGGATGCCGTGACTAACGAGTTACGAGATGTTCTTCTTAATAGTATGTCGTACCTCTACGCCCAAGTGAAGTTCTGAAGCTGCGTGATATATGTGCTAACCTATCAGTGAATCCGTGCATACATATTATGCATGCACATGTATGTCGTTCTTTTTGATTATCTGTTGATGTAGGCAATAAATTAGTACAGAGTATGTACGTGCATGCACATATGCGCGATTCTGCTATGAGCTTTAACTGTTTTTCTGACCTCTGTATTGCGCATATAGCTTGATAAAAAAAGGCTATTTTAACCCCCCCCTCGCGCCGTTCGTATCGTAGGTATACGTCACTGCAATCACATTAGCTGTATAAGGGCCCAACTTGTTCTTGCCTGTAAACAACTCAACCGGGCGGTGTACATATTATTAAAGTACGTGAACTAAAAGACATATGCTGCTCCGTGTATCATCGAACATACTCATGTCATGTATCCAAACCAATTGTTACATACGCACCCATGCCCGTATACATTTTCAGCGCACGTCCCACAAAGCTGTAAACCAGTTGTTCACGAGAGACTACAAACCTCAACCATGTATTTTATATACTTTCATTCTCTCATATTTGTTCGCAACTGATATACATTTAGGTACTCATCTCACCTACAACTCTACATGGAGGTAAAGTACACAGAAACCTTTCTATATATGCTTGATGAACTTTCAAGCCTGCCCGACTTCGATATTAGCTTGGAATATGACAATAATGGTATACTAGATAGCGCAGAATTTAAGCGGGTGGGTGGTTCACAGTTGCTGGTGTCTGTTTGGCCGCCATCAGTCTACTACACAACAGCACAGTTGAGAAATAGTATTGTTCTGGCCGTTTCTGCGTGCAATGCAGAGGTACGTATGTCTATGAATACGTCATAATATACTTGCTCCTCCGCTCCAGGAAATATGTACATGCTTGGTATAGTTGTTGGCGTAATCAAGTACACATTGATCGTTGCCTGCTTATACAAAGGAAGATTAACGCATGAAAAAATATTTATATAGTTGTCTACATATTATCGTGTTTGTCACCTTTGCTCTTCCACATATGCTCAAACGTAGTTGACGCCACACTTATAGATTGAAGCTGTTCAACAGCGTTTGGGAGCGTTTGCGCGATCTTACATGTACCATTACCAGAAACTAGAGTCTCGCTTGGAAAAGGATTTAGAGAAACTGTCGTTCACAACCCAATGCGATATGCGCAGATGCGTAACCCTGCTTTCTACCACTGTAAAGAAGTGTTCCGTGCAACTAAAAAAAGTATCTGTATCCACACGTACGTCTACGTGCAAGAAAAGTGACAACCGCAAGGCAAATACTGAAACGGATAGAGGGGAGGAGCGGTGCACCAATCACCCTAGCTCAGGTGGTAACCGGGATGATACAGCAATTTCAGATTCATCATTGCCTTCACGAGAGGGTAGGATTGAACACTGGTTGCCACCTTCACTCGCTAAGCGGCTAGGTGCCGATACACACCAGATTGTGGGAGAAACAGAACCCATCAGTGTCACAGATATCCGTGAGTTGGATGTGTCCATACAGGCTAATGAGGTGACGAAAGTTGTAAAACGCAGAGCATTCCGTTGTCTCTCGTCAAAATTTCAACCTAAGTGTGTGTAAAGGGGTATACGCTTTCGCGTCCCTTTATGTGCATCATCTTGTCTAACTGTGTGTAATGAATTATTCAGCAGCGGATAGCATAGCAATGTGAAGTATGGGTGAAGATGGGTGTAATATTAAGAATCGCACACGTCAAGGCGTCACATCCAGTTTGTGAAAGTTTATGACTTTTGCATTTAGTGGCAAGAACAAGGATTTATTGGCTTATTAGGGCTTGGAATTAGGACGCGCTCTGCAGCAATGATTGGTTCTACTTCCCTTTTCAACAACGTCAGGAAAAAATGGAAAAGGGGATTCAAATATATCTAGTGTAGTATATGAACACGGATATATGGTATGAATGATAAATATAGCGAACGGCTTAATACGAAGATGGTTCTGACCTACGTCTTGTACCTTTACTAAAAGTTATTATAAGCGATTGGCAAGTACATATTTCTTCATTTGATATAAGTATATCCGCCAGTGTCGACATTATCTCTGTAGATATAAAACTGGCAAAATATGCTTAGATCGAAACCGAGTGTACCAATGCTGTAAAGAGAAATATAAAAGGACAAACGTTGATAATGTTATTAATACAGAATGGACTTTTGCATTATAATATTCGTGATGTATGTGCAGTTAGTGTAAGTAATACTCGTACACGAATTCTAGGCGGCAGGCAAAGCAAAGAAATCTCTAAAAAGTGCACACACAAAGTGGAATACATGTATTAGTATTCGTAGGAGAAGGACTATTGGCGTACTTATGCACGTAGTTGTTTGCGTTGGATTCGGCAGGCAGACGTTTTCGTTTACCCGCGCGGCATGTCATCGTTGAGTTGTTTACGGCAAATTCATATAAATATGTAAACTACAAAAATGACACACACGTATATCCATAAAACATGCTGGAGTGTATACACATTTCATTAAAGTATATTAATTCAATTTATTGTCATTTGTGTGCATCCACGCCCACATCCGTGCCACATCTGTACTTCACAAGTATACATACCTTCCAATAATGTACGGTAAGGAGTTCATAAGATACTCGTATTCCGTTGACTTAATGAAAATGGATGCTGAATAGGTTGCATTACCGATCACGCCGAAGAAAAACATCCACACAGACAGACCTTCACAAGACTTCCGTGCCCACTGCTCACGATATTGGCGTGTGTTAATGTTTGTATGTGTCGCGAAATACATGATGAAGAACACAATAGCACCGAAAACTGTACCAGGACAGACTTTTACAAATCTTTCATACCGATTGCAGCCGTTTAAGTAAATATCCGTGTTAAATGGGAAAAACAGAGCACACTAAAATGTAGAATGCAAGACCTGATGTAATATATTAGGAAACCTTCACAAACATGACATATATATATTTCAGTTTTACTAACATTTTTATAGAGCTGGGGTAGACGCGAAACGACGTAAAGAATTGACGATGCCCATCCCAGAACCAGTCCCAGTGCACACGCCAACCCTGAGCCGCTACAGGCACCCTAGCATATATACAAATATTGCACAAGTGTATGTACATTTATATGTGTGTGTCTTTATCTGTATATGTTGTAAACATTCGATGTTGTAAGTGGAAGGATGAGAGGTTGTCGGGTCTTGTAGTGAATGTTTTATGCAAAGGTATGTGAATGTCTTTGTGTGAGTATGATGCAATTTCTGATTGGGTCGATATGTGCAATTGTACCCCCAAACACACACTATGACAATTAAAGCCAAAATAGATTAAACGTTGGTCATAGTGTCACTATATTGTGGATACATATGCATGTACATACCTCTTCACTTAACACTTTTGACAGCAGCGTGCGACCAACACTGCTAGAGTACGAAGCGCTACCAATGGCTTGCTCATCCCCAAGCATGTGCAAAGCAAGCAGCACGATGGTGGCCACAAGCAAAGGTGTGGTCGACATAAACAAGGTTTGGTTGTGCTCGAATTTTCTGTGTTCCGATAATCGTCTGGTTTGATTCATGAAGCCGCGCGGAGCTGACTCAAAACTACTCGACAACTGCTCGGTCGGTGGCTAATCGCAGCAATGTAAAAAGGAGTGTTAAATCCTTCTATATGCGTACAAAACTCGTAAGCAAGTAAATATGGCATATACGCAATCTAAGAGTTGACTTCATAGTTTCTATAACAGAGCGTCAGAAGTATCTAATTGATCATGGATTATTCTAACGTATATATACGAAAGTATCTGTCGTACTACACCGTGATGTACATCCGTATTCAAAATTTGAGTGAATTGGCGGACAATACGGGAATATCCATCACGGAAATATGTATGATACGAAGGACAAGCTAAAAGTACGGAGATGCACACTGCTTATACTATGATCAGGTCGGTACGCGACAATTCTCGTGTCGTATCGTGTATGTATTCCACACTTCAGTTTTTTGTTCAACGAACGAGAGCTACACATAACTCTACAAACATATCTACATCTATACCATAAAAACACATTTGTTGGAACGCGCATTTACTTTACGTACCATATCACTGAACGTACTTCTTCGTCGTGGCACAGGCTGGCCCCTACAAAGGAAGAATTACATTGAAATACAATCCATGGAGAGAAACTACGTTTACTAAAATGGGATTGACTTTCCTACACTTAAAGCTGGGAATTCATATGAGAAAAGTATGTGCTGCTGGATAATATACGTTAAGAACTAACGTGGTACCTTTCCTGCGTGCAACTACACACATATACGTACATGTACAATAATACACATACATAAACACACGGACACAGACAGACACGACATTTCCAACATCCTTTTTTCTCGGCTGATAACACATATACTTGGACATGAGTGAAACACAAACGTATGTATATACTGTAACCTGCACTCTCGCTTGCTGAGAGCATGACACGACAAATGCTTAGAATATTCAGTACGCACACATATGGCTAAATATACAAATGTCCAGTGGACTCCGGACTTCTCTAACCACAAAAGAACAGGCTACAGCCCTGAGCAAAAGCACATGCAAAATTGGTTATATGAACGTACATGGTGGGTCCTCCAGTGGTAGTAAAAAAAGATGCCTCTTCATCACTGGCCACTTGATACTATGAAAGTTCCGCAGACGCAATTAGTGACGGCAAGAGTGGGTTTGAGTAGATAGAGATGTAAGATCAATTGAACGTATAAATAATAGAAGTACAAAAGCGGAATTCTAGGGATTATGCTGACAAACGAAGGAAGGACTGAAAGTACGCATGTGCAATACTTGTAACATAGGTATTTGCACAAACATGAAAGATTAGATGAACAAAACTACTGCAGTAGTTTTTGTATGTCATGCATATACAACAGTACAAAACAACATACGGTATTCATCGCCTACCAGGCAGTACACCTTAACCAAAAACTAATATTTACCTTTAGATCAGGGAACCACTTATCATAATAATATATTTGAGTGATAAGTGTTGCATCCATGATAGTGTACCAAATGGCTATCGCCAACTGCGTGAACAATTGTTCTGCACAACAAAAGTGAAAAGAATTGAGATGTGAGTGTGAATGCTATGTATATGTAATCATGCACACGTAGACTTATGTTTACAGATTAACGCTACGTCACTATTATAACTTCCTCAAGGATCAGGAATGTACGGAATATACAATTCTTAGGCTTGCTACAACAGTGACAGTTCCAATGAATTCATACAAAGATGACCATGTATACACCTGTGGTACATGCGAATTTATGAACTCTTATGTTGCTGTTTCCATAGTTCAGATAAAATGCTGTAATATACTAACAGGTCTTCGTGTATGTGCCGTTTGGTGTAGTAAACAAACATGTATGAGAAAAACACAACATGCGTTCATGAATTATCATGTATTTTGTCTTACTGCATACATATAGCGATATATGTACGTATGCGTACTTGGGTACGCGTGTTGCACAGGCCTGTATGTGCGCATGAGCATATTGTGTATGCGTGCGTGCGTGCGTGCGTGCGTGCGTGCATGTGCATATATATATATATATATATATATATATATGTGTGTGTGTGTGTGTGTGTGTGTGTGTGTGTGTGTGTGTGTGTGTATGTGTGTATGTGTGTATGTGTGTGTGTGTGTGTGTGTGTGTGTGTGTGTACGTGTGTGTGTGTTTGTGTGTAGATTCTATCTGTATATGCTCATTTTTTGTATTCGTGAACCAAGAAATAACGGACGTACGTGTGAGAATGCAGCCGATGACGTTAAAGATATCACCCACTCCCCAAATAGATAGAAAAGCAATGGACATGGCTTCACCTGACTTCGTTCTGTACAATTGATAGAATTGCCTGAATAGAAAAAAAGGGAAATGAGGAGACGTAGTCACTACTCTGTGTTGACAACGAAAAGGAATGTTCACAAACAAATGCCCAAATTGAAATATGTGTACATCGTTGAGACTAGAATCATCCATGAGAAAGGTGAAGATGAGCGAGCGCATCAGTTCGCGACAACTCAACAACTAAATACACAATCACCGATACAAGCAAGAGTACTTGTATAAAAATACAAGTTCACGGCAACCCAAAATTACTAGTTTCGCGCAAAAAGATATACACAGGATTTGTGTATAAATACGACAGACAGACAAACGTAACGTACACAAATAAACAAATGCACTTATCTATACACACTTGTAAGAGATTTTTCACTTCAAGTAAACATAGCTACTACAATAACACTTACGGAAATCCAACAATCAACCAGCATCCCAATGATACCCATCCCAAAAAATTAGACGCGTCCATTCTTTGTAGAATGAAGACAACAAATGTAACTACGTATGTCGATTTACGTGCATGTGGGTTCTTGAATTTGTGGAATTACGTGGCGCGTATATGACTTGCGTGAGTGTGAGTGAATGCGTGTGAGATAAGTGAGTGCGTGAGTGTGTGTTTGTGTTTAATGCGAGTGTGAGTGCGTGTGTGTGTTTGTTTGTGTGGGTGGGTGTGTGGGTGTGCGTCAGGTGCTGACTTCTGCCGTCGCATCGTATTGGTCACATGGATGCGATTGTGTCAGTGAGGCAGTGTTGTGGTTCTGAAGCGTTGTTCCACTCACAGCAGACGCAGGCGAGTTTCTAAAGCGTTGTTCCACTCAGCAGATGCAGACGGGGTTACAGCAGAACTTTACGCAACGCATGTCGTTCTGCTAAGACTAGCAGATTAACGCCAGTTAATACAATCGTCACATAATACGCTTCAGAATGACACCTTATAGAGAGAAACAAGCTGTGTTTGATTTAAGAATCGAAAGATCGCGTTACTACATGGGAAATACACTACTCATCAGGATCGGCTAGTTTTCAGGACTTTTGAAGTATTTTACTGCGTTTTGTTGATGCTACTTGTGAGAAAATTGCTCTCACTCAGTACGTAAACATTCTCAAAAGGTGCAAATAAGCTTAGACCCTATCAGATAAAAAAGGCCGAATATAAAAGGTAGAACCCACCATAATCTGTCGCAAGAACCCAAAACATACGCCGATTCTCCAGTCAAGGTCTATCAATGTAAGACTGAATGCCATACTGTCTTATATCTTTTATATGAAGGAACGTCACGGTAGAAGGCAAATAAGGTAAGATTTCTCATAAAAACCAACATTTTATAGCATATGATTTGTTTGTCTAGTTTAAGTCAATTTTCGATATGTTTAACAGTACGTACCGAATAATTCAAGTCAAGAATCTTTGCAGTCTTCACTTGTTATGGGAATGGGTTTGATTGTTTGTTTTATATCTTAGCGAACGCGAATTTTCTTTCCTCACATTCATGCGATGTGAACACATGTACGGCAACATCCTCCGTGATGCAAGCTAGCATAGGTCTTCAGTAACATTCTATTGCTCGGTCTAACGTAAACCCTTTGAATCACAAAATAATACGAAAATAATAGTTTCTATTGGATGGTGAAACCATTTCTATACCACTGATTGGTGAGTCTTATTCGTTGACAGTTGACATGGCGGACTTTAATGAATAATGAAAGCTGCGTTCTGCATACCACACTAGTCTAAATCCTACATTCTAAAGCAGTGCCTTGAGCTATTGCGAGAACCTATATATTAATGTAGTAAAAGGAATAGATAGAGGGATCCTACAATCGTATTGAAATAGACGCTACAGGGTGCAGAGATTGCAAACGAGTTTTCACTTCTCAGAGATGTCAGAAAGGTGAGAAAGACGCTATTGCTCGATAGGAGAATCTGGGTGCTGGGAAATTCGATTCGGCACACTGCATGCTTTTCATTGACAAAAAGGCAATAAACATTCATAGTAATTATTGTATGTTGTGTACGCTACTGAGACTACTACTAATTGCGTATGTAAACTCACAGTATTTATCAAAATTGACAACAAATCTCAATCCCTAGTAGTATACAACGTGCTACTTTGAAAGAGAAGAACTTACAGATGTTTCCCTATGGATTGTGGAATTTTGTTTCACTACACACTTGAACTATCCCTATCCTATCCATACTAATTTATGCTTGTGCAGCTACTAAGTACGAATATGAATTGTACATTAGTAGTATATACACTGTGTAGCTCAAGTCCTCATGCTTAACAACAAGCGATCAGTTGGCAACCACATGGCGTCATCACTTTTTTTGTGGTCCACGTGGGAGTGGGTTTGCTTATTCGAGTTCTATTTATATATTGATTCACACATACACACAGACACAGACAGACACAGACACAGACACACACAGACACAGACACACACAGACACAGACGCACACACACATACACATGAACACACTCATACGTGCGCGAAGAGGTTGAGAAGATATATACAGTACGTCACTTATAAACGTAAACCGTGTTATACCCTTTTGGTGCAGTTAGATACACGTGTTTTTTCTGCCTCATACCATATAGACGTCAGTGTGTTGTGACTGGTTTCTTGTTATCCTATTGTGTCCTTTCCTTTATATATTTATCTACGCTGACTGCATGCTGATATTCATACTTCAACAGTCGCCTTACATATACGTATACCCATTTGTGACTCCATACGGGCTTCCTGATATGATTACGCTCCAAGTAGCTTTTAATTGGGTTGGCTATTCGGAAACTATAGATGAATTACGTAGAAAGGCACAATGTATTGATTCCAACGCACACGCTCATGTTAATACTGCTTGCATAAACTCCATCATAGTAGCAATATGGTGTCACGAAAGAAAAGACTTAAGAATGAGGACTTCAAGAAGGTGAAGCTAAAGGTGGGAAAGACGAATTTGGCGGAAAATCAAACAGACACCACGTTTAAGTCCAAATCTATTATTGTTCCGGGTCAGTCGGTTGGTGATGATAAGGGTACCGCCACGAATCAGGTATGTTTCTGTAGAGCTATGAATATAATTGCATATGGATGATAAAAGTATGGTTGGCTGAACATACCGTATATACGTTCATGATTACACCAATGAGCTGTACAGGATTGTGTCCTCTTCTCAATCGAAAACTCTTATGTGCAATGCACAAGAACAAATAGGAGAGACTTACGATAATGCTGATAATCTACACTCACACAATACTTGCACACAGACTAAGCTATTACAGACACATACCCGGGTATATATAGATTTCTATTCATATCTATATGCACGGAATATGTTAGGAAAACTTAAAAGTCATTAGTAGTTGGCACAGGCACGGTGGCACAATACGAGTTGATGAAATCGATGATTGAACAGAACACACATTCGTAAATTGAGCAACATGTTAGTGTATACTAGTAAAATTGCATTCCTCATATTGTATGGTAGTACATCAACATGATTATTTTAAGGGCAGGTTATGTTCAGTTATCTGCAGTTAGCTCGTGTGTAAGCACATCCATATTCAAAAGCATGCTGATGCGTATAGAAACACGTGATGGTCTGCGAGCGGTATAGTACTAAAGACACTAGCCATGACTGTACAGCATTTGGGCATACAGAAGTAATTACTTTGCTAAAAACAAATGCACTTCATCATATACAGAGAAATCTGACTCTCAAAGAACTGTTAGGGCAGCTTCGACACTATAACAATAATATTCGAAAAGATGCAGTGGCAGGCTTGAAGGACCTTTTCAGCAGGTGCGTCTGTGAGCGCACGTCTATTCGGGGCACATGGATATACCGTATGCATGCGTAAATGCACACGTATATTTCAAAACAATACCCGTACATGTACAGTTTTCCCAACTAGAAAACAAGTGCATACCTCTCAATACACGTAGTATATATGCTCCTCATGTCAACATGCATTTGCTCACAGGCATGGTCAGGTACTTCGCTCAGAGCTAGCAATTATTATCGAAAGGGTATCTCCGCTAGTGCTGGATGGTGATGCAAATGTAAGGCATAATCTTCAAGCATTGTTCACAAGCATTCTTAAGGAAGTGCCTTTGGAGGTAAGTATCTTGCGCGTGTGTAATTCTGGTTTGTACGTGAGTGATGAAACAATGTTCATATGCTGTCTCAAAAGAGTACCCATACTTCATATATTCCTTATCTGTGTCTTGGTCATCTATTCACGTATACCGTCTCTTTCGGTATAAGAATGCGCAATAATCACAAGCACATAAATAGAAAAATATGTACACATGCGTGCACAAATATGCGTATTAACGTAGGGGTATATGTATACTCAAATCCATACGTATGTAGCGCATTCGTCCCTTTTTTCCTCTTACGATGGTGTATCTCCGGAGTGCAATGACACATGTGCGAGAAGACATTAGCGTGGGAGCCTTCGACTTTTTAGATATATTTCTGCATCATGCACCTGCGTTGGTCACTGCTAGCTGTAAGGGGCTGCTACTGAACTTTATCCGAGTGTTGGAGAAACCATCACAAGGACTCATGGGTAGGCGTAAACGTGATGTTTGTGAATGTCAGTTATTGTTCCTATGCGTTACGTGAGCGTGGTCTGCCTGTGTAAGGTGAAATGGTGACATGTTTATGTACGCGTGCGCGTTTGTACCCGTCATACGAGATATGGCAATGAAACCTCGGACACACATTTCACATACACTTACATAAAATACATAGACACTCTTTGCTTCTAATTAGTCTATTGCTAACGAGTAACACTTCCATATAGGAGGTAAAGGACAAATGTCGTCAACAGGTGAAGCGGTGTACAGGCAATCCCGAGATCGACTGCTCGAGCGACTGAGAAACTTTTTGCAAGGTAGGAATGGCAAAAATACGGGTGACACATAGTTGCATGTGTATAATGGTCGAAGGATAAACACGCACATACGTACGAGAATAGTACGGTAACTCACGGTAAAATGCCTTCATTGCAAAAAATCAGAGCTTATCAAACATCGCACCAATGGGAAGAGAGCACGAGAGAACGATAGTTGGATGGAAGATGAGAGGACTGATGAAATCTTTACAATGACATATGCACCTACAAAGGCTATTTGTGTAGAGGAAATAAATGTGTACGCATCGTCTGTCTTGAATAACAGGTAAGCAGAAGTATAGTTCTGTATAGGTTGTTCTTATATTATCGTAAATTATGACCTACCTAAGATTGCCGTATGACTGTTCGACTTTTTCCATTTTCCATATACACAAACTATATTTAGCCACATGTATCAACTGTTTGGACGAGATTTCCAATCCGCCGACAATGTTGAACAAAGTACCGCTGGTGAGTTTAGCATGGGTATATCCAGAAATGCAAACATTCAATCAACGAGTACGATATCAACTTCTACCGGTAAGTATATACATCGCACAACGGGTAATATATACAAATGTACGTATACTCATAGTAAGAGTGTTCGACATCAATGTTTACTTCGACTTACACAACGACTAGGGCTTGTACACACATACATATACACTGGAACACACACACAACATGAGCGCATGCTTACACCAGTACCCAACCAAGCAGCTGGGAAGAAATTATATGTTTTGCACGTACACATAGTTATGTCGACACCCCTAATGTCGGCATATTACAAACGTCGAACCATGTTCATCATAAAGATTACAGAACAGAACACGAACACACATTCAAACAGTGGTGTACGCATGTATCTAGTTCTGCTACGTTATGTATAGAAACAAGTCAACACACTTCAAAACAAAGTACCTTTCGTAAACACAATCTACTTCAGTTTTAGAGAAGCAGAACAAGGCGGATGCTCAAGCAGACGACTATACGTGGGCTGAACTCTCGAAAAATGACTTGGAGAATGCATCTCAGACCTTTGCGTTTATTAAGGTATATAATTATCTATTCGTACATAGGTACATATTTTCTGCGTGAATACGTGTGTTTACAAAAAGCGCAAACAGCAGAACTAAATGGGTTATATATATATGCCATTTTATACACACATGAAACTCCTATATTTAACACATCCTATTCAAAAGGCCGTGCAACCTATCATTGTGCGAGTTTGGATGGAAGTTGCTCCTGTCGCTTTCGGACCAGGATCAATCCCAGCATGGAGTACCAGTCAACTCGAATGTATGTCTACAATCTACCTGCATGTATGAATGCGAATCTATTTCTTCTGTTAAACATGTTCGAGGAGAATATGTGATGAGCATAGATGTGCACAATTGCTCAACGCGTTCAACAGAGAATGCATACATAACAAGTACAGTACATATGTACATACACACATACATACATACATTCAAACCTACAAACGTTCATACATATATATGTATACAGCTATGCTCAGCATCCTTCGGTTGTCGTGGAGATGGTATTATGATCTTCTCAAGTTAGAGACCAGTGCAGACGATGCCGTTGTCGTTCAACTCGATGTTTCATTTCTCAAAGATTACGCCAGACATTTCATGGTTCGTAAGAGTGAGCGTCCAAGTAAACATTTGTTTGTAAAGAACTTGAATGTGCACACTTACACGCATGTCTCGCGAGTGTAGGGCGGTCCGTAAAGAGTATATGAATGTTCAACGTGACTGTTTTCACAGTTATTGGGTCCGACATACAATTATACTAGTAAGCTTAAACAGTTACAGGAGTATTTGATGACTTGTATGGCTTGTGAAGTACGCGCGTATACTCGCACACATTTATATATGTGTTTACGTATGTGCATTTTATACATGTACATACATGTATGTATATACATCTTTAGAACTTGAGATATGTTAACTCCTACGTCGTCTTCGATTACGCCTCCTCTACTGTGTATGAAACAAATAGGTGTATTTCCCGTATGGAAGACACAGTAACAATGCCAAGATGGTCCCAGTATATAGAGCAATGAGTTTAGCAATGTGCGACGTGTTTGCCGTTCAGCTGACTCTATTGTGCAGTACCACAGTCGATATTCAAGAGGATGCGAGTGAAACCTGGTTTAAAATTTTACTTGATTATGGAGAGGCATCACTGAGGTATGGCGGACGCACATGCTGATATATACGTATAAACCGTCGAATTAGTGAGTAGGATATTTCTCGATTATTTTATAATGGGATGAGGAATAATGTCCAGGCAATTTTTTGTAATCGTGTAGCAAACTCTATGCATGTAAATATACGACCAAGTGATTTACGACAAACATGTACTGTACGCGTGCTATACGTATTTGCGTGTACATATCTAAGGATATGATTTATACACGAACTGCGTTCATTTTCTGATTGTATTAATTAATCAATCATCTTTACATTCGATTCACAGCGAGGTCAATGGACAGACACCGATGTCGTGCATTGAGACTCTAGTGTCATTGGTGGACGCGATGCTCATTACGCCTACCCTTAGCCAGTAAGTAGTCCCTAAACTGTGAAGACGCACATACATTCAAAAATACATTCATGTACACGTATACTCGAAATCATTCGTACATTTACCAAATCAAGCATGGTGCATTTGTTCGTATGTTGCGAACGCTGTTCACACGCGTACACACATATATTCATTTACATACATGTAAACGATATATATCATACATATGTAGCGACGTGAAATGCGTTGGCATAAGGGTATATGACTCTTTACATATGTGCGGTGATCAACGCACGCTCACGCATTTGCTAACTCATTCATCCACATTTAGCATGTCTATTCTCGTCTAATCTCGACACACCAACGTGTGTCTGTGTAAATACAATTACTCGTATGCACCCTTCTCGTCTACTTATAGGAATGCGAAACGGTCGTTGCTTATGTGCGGTATTAAGGCTCTGCAGAAAATACCGCCGACCAATACGAACAGTACATTTTTAATGGGGTATATGTCGAAAGTATTTTTATCAGGTAAGGAATCCTAATGCCATTGTTAGTGCTAGTGGTTACGTGCGTGGTTATGTGCGTGTACTTGCCTATACCAACATGCATGCGCACATGTAAATTGTACCGTCTCGTGCTTTGCCGTAACCGTACTCAACGGAGCTCATTTACCTATATTTCTCAGAGCTCTCAGAGCATGTACTTTCACTTGTAACAATATGTATATTCGTAAACAGATCGGTATGCAACTATCGAGGGCATTCATAATGCTGACCCGCAGTCAGAAAGCGAACCCAATCCACTGCATTCGTTTGTGTTATGCCTTCCACGTTTACTATGGAATCTCAAGGGGTCACCTCAGCACACGACGACAGCTAAAATGCTTATTAGAGCTATGCGTATGGCTGCTTTAAAGTATCCAGTGTTTGCTCGTCCAACTGAACTCAATATGCAGGTATGTGCGCATACGCATGTATGTGTAAGTGTGATGTCCAAACAGAGCGAAACACTTGACAATATATTCGTTGTACACCACGCACAGCGTTAACAGGCTTGTCAACCATGGCTGTTAGTGTGATGTCCAAACAGAGCGAAACGCTCAACTACATATTTGTTATACACCACGCACAGCGTTAACAGGCTTGTCTACCATGGCTGTGTAGATGTTTACATATACATCCCACGCTGGCTACGAGTTTGTTTAGGGTTAGAGTGTAACTTGTGTATCAGACATGTATGCAGGCATATATATGGTTTGAAGTGTGCATTTATTTGTGTGTGAATTAATATGTAAAATTTCAGAGGTACACTCTCATACGTGTACTTGCATGAATTCATATGTACATATGAACAAGTCCATATTTATACCTGATCGCCTGACTCATAAAATACCATTTCACTGTCAGTCAATATCCGCGCTGCTACATGCGACGGTACCGGTGAAAGGTGGTAAACCGAGAGCACTTTTTGGGCCTTTTATCAAGATGAACCCTGAAATGCAACTGAGGTGTGTTTCTGTTTAGCCAAGCACGCATATTATTAATATGTTGTAGGCAGTACGTGCAATTTCATGTACGTGCACGACCCACACATATGCATACTTACCGACACAAACATGACTTAATCTATTTGGTGCCACATAAGCACGCGTAGATCCAAGTACAATATAGGCGTGAATTTCACATCGTTTGAAGCACTCAAAAGTTTAACATACGTTGTTAGAGCAACATAGCGGGAATGTTGGAATCGTGCGCATATGCATACTTACATACATACACATCTCACATCACTGGCAAAACGCAAACTGTTCCGATATATGTCGTTCTAAATACACAGATTCCTGGATGTTTTTGACCAGCCGGAATACCTAAGCAGTCAAATACTTCAACGGCTACTTGAGGCTAACCTACAGAAAAGGTTGGTATTGCGACTTTATTATAGTATATGTATGACCAGTGCTTGATTGAGCGTATTAGAAAGTGCCTGTCGTATGGATGAAAATTCAAGTCTGTATATACGTAAGTGTTTGTGTGTACTCATAGAGAAATATTTGGGGGTCTTAGAGAATATTTGAGGGCTTAAGAATATGCATGCACACAGTTTTTTTACACCAACAAGACATATATTTGTTGCACTTTGCGTACTCGCGCACAACACGTTCTCACAGTGTATCTGCAGGTGTTGTCACGTACGCTATCGAGTTAGTCGGTCGCTCTACAATCAAACTGGCACATTCAATGTGCTCGAGAACAACGCAGGGAAGCATAGAGGAAACGGATCTCGAAGATGAAGATTTGAGTCGGATTGCCGACTACGCAAGCTTTTACGCAACGATAACCGCAGGGCGAACACGTGCGGGTTTGAAATTGTATATGTCCGCCAATGAGGCGTCGCGAAAAGTGGTCGGATTAGATGCAATAGAGGTATGTGTGTTGTTTTTAGTACCTGTTTCGTCTTAGCGTTTGTATGCATGTATACGTCGACTAGGTCAAATCATCTATAGTACTTTGTCTTGGCTGCTTCATTAATGCATTTAGCATATCCTTTGTTTATGTTGTTATTATTTTAATATGTTCTTTTTCGTTTTGTTCATGTGTATATATACATCAGATGAACATATGTTCTTTTACGGACGAAATCGTAGACTGGGATAAGAATACACAAGTATGCAATGCGGTATTTAAAAGTCTTAGCAGTATTCGGGCTAGAGAGGAGGACGATATTTCCAGAGATCTGCTCCAAGTAGACTTCTCAGCTGTAGTGGCTGAAGGTTTATTACAAACTCTTCAAACCTGCGATGTTGTATGCTTTGATTCGGCGCTAGCATGCTTGTCTATTATATACAGGTGTGTGACGGTTGTTTTTTTGGAAATTTTTCATGTTATACTCTGTGTGTTGGATGTTCAAAATCGAAGGTACGTTTCTAAGTGATATATGGCGTAAACCCTAAACCCTAAACCCACAATCTTGCGCATATGCTAACACCTACGCTGACACCTAACAACACGCATATCCCTACGAATGTGCATGGCAGATGCGAAACAAAATTCTCTATTGGTGTCTGTCAGGATCAAATAGTGGAAGCAACGTTACAAGTAAGAATTTGTTAGTACGATACTTCACCTCGTGGCCATTATACACATGGCGTGCGCTCGTTCACGCTGCTACATGCACACTCGCACTGTCCACTCTCTGTTCGTCACGTACAACCCCAAATCCCTTGGCTCTATAATGTAGAGCATTTGTGGAATTATTTAAGCAGTATACGCCATAATGTCTTCCTTTATCACACACAGGTTATGGCTCATGGATGTGCAGTTGGATATTCGCACTTTGTCAACGAATTTCTACTGCAATACTTACCACACAACCACGTTACCGCCATTCTTTCACGAGCATGTATCATTCTAATGAACAAAGGTTTGTGTGTATAAGCTCATTGTACTTTTGTGCGTTGAGGCGTAAACGTGTTTTAGTGTGTTGATGCGTAATAAACGTGTTTTAGTGTGTTTCCGTCTTAATAGTGTGTCACACGCACTAATTCATGGCATGATCTCTCTTAGTGTCATGTCACACAAGTCCATACATATCGTTATGCTCTTTTCGCTCATGTTTTCGTTCTACGTATGCACAGAAAGCCCCTGCTCACACTCTCTAACACCAACAATATATCCAGATACGTTACCTTCAGACTCGATAAGTGTAATACTTGCACTTACGTTGATGCTAAACAGCAGTCGCCTATTAGATGCTATGAGCACACATGAGGCTACGGACACACTTCGGCAAATCGCTGATACCCAAAGCACTTTGGAAGGTGACCACATACGTGCATTCAACGCATCTATGACTATTGTCGTTGGTGGAAATGGAATACATGGGTACTGAGCGATGGTTTTATTGTAACAAAAATAAAAGGCATGGTCAAATTTATTCAAGTATTTAATTTGCAGATAGTGTATATGAATACTTTTGTGGAAAGTGGAACAGTGTGTGTCGCAAAAGCATACGCACATACACAAACGATATCGTCGCCGAAACGATGTACATTTAGTAGATTATGTGAAAATGTTCGCATGGTGCCTAGCTGCATAAAATTTGTCAACGTAGGACTGCAAAACCATTGCGAAGATGTACATATTCAACGCAAGTATGCGTTTGGCGTACCTAAGGAGGGTATACGATTTCCTAGTCGCTGGTGATATTAAGGAGTGAACAATGGATTAAAAAACCTTCGCCTGTTTTCCAAGTTGTACAAGTATTACAATAAAAGGATAGAAACCGGTAAACAGTTTGCACCCACGTTAATCTACATTTGTGTGGGTGTCGTTGACCATTCCACTGTAGTATAGCTGTAAGTTCAGACTTGCGTTTTAACCAGACTTGGTCACATGCATATTGATGCCACCCAAAGAATAAATCTATGCACCAACTTTATCGTTCCATCCTACTTAAGAGAGGCCTAACTCTCACAAATGTTCTTGTCTCCGTCGGATGCTTACGTAATTGACCTGTTGTCCAGTTATGTTTGAAATGGCTTTACTGCTACAAGGAATTTTTTACTCTTGTTAGTTTTACGTCTGCAGTAGATTTATGGTTTTTATCGCTGCCACAACTAAATGATTCGAAGTACTGTGTCCACAAGGTTCTTTTTAGCACCTTTCCCAGGGCGTCTCCTGATACTATTACAACATAGGGTACGGAGACAAACTATTGGTCACTAGAGTGCGTTTACATTGATGATTTTAATTCTTACCGTGATAGTAAACGAGTGTTTCAATAGCAGTCGTTCAATAATGGTACTTGCCCACATTCTGAACTGATGCAAATTTGTTTCGTTTTAAAAGAGAGTACATACTCGTTAACAATTTGTCATAGGAGTAACAACAACCATAAGTATATACTTCAGATATAAGTTATCCTTGGTGTCAACACGGTATTCTTAATTGTATCTCGCTATACTGTCTAAAACCACACACAGAGTACGACCATGCTCATAATTCCCACTGAACAATGTACATATACTTGATCAAATCACGCGATATCACCAACTACAATATCAAAATTGTGAGACATCCACGTATGCTTTAATAAGTACAGAATATTAGTTACAATATCATACAATCTTTAAAGTTGATGAAAACATGAATACTCTGCAAGATTACGTTATATTTGTGTTCGTAAACAATCAAAAATCGATCTCAGCATATTAAAGAGTACATTATCTGTGGACATAAAAGCTTCTTTTCAATTACAAACTTGGCAAAACATTCAAATATGTGTCACACCATCCCAAACGAGTGACCCTATTAAATTATTTCCAGAAGCACAAGTGAACATTATCATTAATTGTAAGTGGTCTGTGCTTTACGATTAGTAATCTCAGAATGGCTATTAGGATCGAAAGTTGGCACTGTTTGCTCTTCTGTAGTTCACAGGTGTTGTAGATCGACCTCTTTGGATACGCCTACGACTGTCGTTCAATTCTGCTTCCACTCGAATCTTCAAAGTACATTGGAATGATATAAACATATTGTAGCAATATACGAGTTTCTAGCTGAGAATGTTGGGGTGTCTGCATCATGACTAAATACATCTGTGCATGTCAATATGTACGTAGAAGGATCCATATACATGTACACACCTCACATACACACACGTACAACATGTATGTTTATAAATTGTACATATAATACACACGTGTACGACATCTATTTGTACAAACTGTACATATACGCCAGTTACCTTTTCCAATTCCAAAGCCTGCAATTTCGCCTTCATTCCCTCGTTGTCTTTCCTTAGACTTACGAGGTCTTTGCTCTGCTTAATATTCACTCGATTCAGTGCCTCGAGATTTTCTGTTTTAATTGGAAGTCCATTCTCAGACTGTTTAGTCATATTGGCTTTGTAACTAGTAAACATACACGCACTACATATATCGTCTACAACGTGTATGTCGTTTTCATGTAAATTGGCTCAAAGTTCCTACTTTTGCTAAATTTTAATTTTTCGTTTATTTTTTTGACATTAACTCCACAGATGCACCCAACAAACATTCGCAATTATTATATATATACCTATCTGACTTGAGCCTGGCATTGTTCTGTTGACCCTTATCTCCATAGTTTGCAGTTTGGTTTTTAACTGTTCAATCTGCCTCTCTTTTGACTTTATCTCCCGTATGGACGTCCTTTCTAGGTCAAACTTTTCATCCTTGATTGTCCTGTGGAAATACTAATGTACGTTAGCGTAAATATACATACATGATTTATTCAATCTTCGATCAATGTATCAGCAATGGAAACTCGCATTATCTCGTATATGTGATCTTACAGATATACTAAGTAAGCATAGTATCCATCACAACCTAATACCAAACATACTTAAGCTCTTCGGTTCGATCTGCTAGTCGTTTCCTGATACGTTGAATCTCTGTTGCTCGTTTCTGCTCATTCTTCTCCAATATTGCCATCTTCTTTACGGCATCTCGCTGTGCGTTTCAGTACAGGTTATTTGCAATGTATGCAGGTGCGTACATATAACGTGGGTATCATATCAAGAAACTTTATACTAAACTTGCAACACGCACTAGGAGGTATAAGTACTTAAAATAACAAACTATATAAATAGTTTATATACATGTCTCTGTAAGCCTATGAATCTATCTACCCCTATATGTATATTATGCGCACATATACGTATGTGTAGATATAGGCCAAAATGTACGCACAGTACGACTAATTGACTACATGTATTCATACGCACTTACAAACGACGTAGGCAATATATATATAATCATACATCATTGCTCATTTCAAAGTCCTTTGCAAGAGTATCTTTGGTTTTTTCGGCTTTCTCCAATTCATCTTTCGTATTGCGAAGTGTTCGTTGTACGTCTTCCAGTGTATTGTTAGCTTCGCGTCCATTAATTTATGTGTAGGTGTTTTGTTGTTTGAATATGTATATGTACATGCAACATACAGCACGAAGACCTGCTTTTCAATATGAGCACCAGTTGATAGGTGTCCCTATTCATTGTGCGTTCAATAGAAATGCATGCATCCAAAACGTACTTACACACTGGCATACGCACAAACGTCATTGTGAAGTATACAAGTTGATCTTGCGATTTCATGCCTACGCAACACATATATGTACACGCCCACATACATGTCCATATGTATGCAAATACATAGGTTGTGCAGCGCACCCAATAGATATCACGCGATCATATATATACCTTTTCTAAGCAGGCCCAATTCGGTCTTATACTGGTCACGTTCCTTCACTGCCACCGCTATGTCAGAACTCAGCTTTTTCATTTGAACCGCCAGACTGTCTCTCTCTTTCTTCAAAATTTCGATCTCCTCCTGAAGAGAGGTACACATATCTCGGCTGTAGCAATAGTCGAGTATGTACATGAGTGCTCATTTTTGGTATGCAAACGTACCTATGTACAGTGTCGTATCCGAATCATGTCAAATGGTGAACACGTATATATGCGCTTGAGGTTTAGTACATATAGATGTACCTTTGTTCTGCCAACTCTAGCTTCTTGACCAATTCGCAGATCTCATCATCCGCCTCATCTGCCTCCGCTTCCATAGAAGCCACTTGCGCGGTCAACACAGACAATCTCTCCTCGGTCAGTCGGTGTTGGAATTCGACGTCTCCGTTGCCAGAAGATATTTCTTGTAGCTTTCTACTCATCTATATACACACATGCATGTATTTGTATTTGTAGGCCAGATGCGTTCTATTAAAAGATTACAGGCCACACATGCATAGACAGGGACATATACACCACACTCACTTTCTTTTGGCTTGTGTCATAAATGCAACTGTCTTAAATAAAGTTTTCTTTAGCTCACACATATTCACATACACACAAGCACATACTTCATCGCTAGCATCATCCAGTTCATTTAGTTCTTTCTTAAGTTTCTCGCAAAGAAGGTTGCTTGCAGACAACTCTTGCTCGAGCGTGACCTTCTCTTGTGCAATTTTATTTGACTTATCCTGAACATGCGCGGTTTCTGTCTTAGACTCGGCAGACTCGTTCTCCAGCGATAAAATCTGTTTCATAAATGATAGTACATACAATTGGTCGTGTGAGAGTGAATGTGGATATTGTTGATGTTACAAACACGCAGATGTACACATACCTATACTACAGGCAACACACCGAGGTCATATACAGATATACCCTTGAAACGTAAAATAGGTGTATGTACATACCTCATGCTGCAGTCTTTTATTTTCCTCCTTTAGTTCATCGATCTCCACACATAAGTCAAGCTCCTTTCGCTCTGATTCCACATACAAGTGTAATTCTGACAACTCTGTCTCAAGTTCAATGATTCGCTCTCTTAATGCAATCGATTTATCCTGAGCATGTCGACAATCATATGATGTGTTCATCAATTTCGTATATTGGACTTGCTTTGTTCCACACGTAAGCTCTAATCCTACGTTGTATATTCGTATGATATAGAAACACGTCATACTGTCCCGCAGAACGAACATGTAATACACGCGCACCCGCCATACCACTAAATGCACACATTAGACACAAATATACACATACCTCTGTGGTGCGTTGTCCATCTTGTCCATTCATTTCTCTGTTCGCGTGCCAATTTACGTCCAAGTCACCGTTCGTTTTTTCGCGCTCGATTTGAAGTACTTCGTTTTGCTCCTGGAGATTGCTATTTTCACTCTTCACGGTCTCATAATTACTAACAAGAGATTCATGAGTCCTTTTAAGAGTTTCGAGCTCATTAACCATCGCATCAAGTTGATGTTTCAATTCATTATTTTCGCCCAACAAAGCATTCTGTCCATGCGCAATTGATTCATTTTGCTTTTTCCAGTCCCCTTTCTCACTTATCACGTTCGCCATCTCACCTTTTAATATATCCTTTTCCCTCTCCAAACGTGCTATTTCGCTCTTTGAATGTTCAATGTTTCCCTCAAGTGTGGCTTCGTTTTGTTTCATATTTCTAATAATGTCATCTCTCTCTCTGCTGGCTGCCTCCGCAGCTGCGAGAGAGACGACTAGGATGTCCTATGTATGTAATCATGTGCACAAGAATACAGAGCAAGTATGTCAGTATGTGTAAACTATAAAGCACAGTGTTTAGGAATGCGTGTACGGGGGATAGCCGTGTAAAAATGTAGGTGCATGTGTCTGACTTATGATTGAATCAGGTTGGTAGATATATAACGTCATACACAAATTTTATATGTACATACACATGATCTCTCGTCCGCCCTAGAGCTTTCATTCTTTTCTTGGACTAGTTGCAATTCCTTTGTAGCCTCCCATGCCACCCCTTTGGCCGCCTCCAACTCCCCACTCATGCCTTCTACCTTGTTGGACAGTGTATCAACAACGGATGACAAGTTTGCTTTCTCATCAGTAAGCGTGGAACACATTTCTTGTAATTCAAGTCGTCTATCTTCGACATTTCGGCGTTCTTCATGTGCAACAGCAAGCTCTCCTTTGCATCCATTCAGTTCACTTTGAAGTACCTCTAAAATACCCTTTTGCCCATTATTTTCACTCTCCAACTTGATGACAAATTCTTCGAGTTGCTTCACCTTTGTAGCAGCGTTAGTCTGAAAGAGGACTGTTTCTTGAAGAGACTGTCGGAGCTGTATAGGTTCAAGTACAGGCATATGGAACAATGCATATAATCATCATTGCATACAAGTATAAAAACAACAGGCTATACACACGTATACACTAGCACAAACTGAATACAAATCATGAGCAGATATTTTAAGTATGAATTAAGTATCAATCAATATGTTATACGTACTGTTTTGTTTTCCTCTGTTACCGCAAGCATGGATTCCTCGAGCTGCGTTAGGTTGGTCGATTCATCTTGCACAGCAGTGAAGGATCCGTGATCGCGGGGACAGGGTATAGAGGTTTCTTCCTGTATATTCCACATTGTTTGGGCAAGCAATCGTGTGTAGTTTTATTATACTAGTGTCCACACTGGTACGTTGTATGAACTATGAGCATGATTTCATACATACATTTGTGTTGATACCAAGTGCATCCAGCCACGTATAAATCACTCGCATGTAGTGCATGTATACGTATACAAGATATAGACGTATGTACATACATCTATCTACAATTTGCAATATGTGCCTGTTGATTTTGATATTCAATAGCACAAAACTAAAACAGATGCATAAGCACAAATATACCTGCAATGGCCGCAATTGCTGTAGGTCGTCCGAAATTTGTATATTGTTGACTTTATATTGACCCAGTTGCTCAGTTTGTCCTTTAGTATCCTCTCTCTCCTCAAACGCGTCATTCTCTGCGCGCACAACGTCTTTCTGTAGCTCTTCAGAGGCACATTCGTGTCCATCCGGCTCCTTATGATTCATTTCTTTCTATGAGTTGGTATACATATTCGAATATATACGTGAGTTTTCTATCTATAAAATGCGTGAAATCTGCTGTCACTATTGTTCTACTAGTCGTGCGATAGTGAGTAAAACACTGTATGCGATTGCGACAACGTGGGCACATTGTGGCTATAAAAGTATACTCGTTCACTCATTAATAATCACACATTGTTCATCATCCATAGATATATCTGACACTTTTATAAGATTTTGCAGTACCCATTCTTTCTCTTCATATTCGGTTGTGGTAAAAGACATAAGATCAGTCATTCCTGAATCCATGTCTTTTACATCCACATCACCCTCCAGTACACCGTTGTATTCCTCACGTACACGCCACAACTTCCTAGAAGGGGGTGTCTCGACTGTACCGAGTGACCACTCATTATCTCTAATCGCGGGGTCTACGATTGCACTCGTACCTGAGTTGTCCATACCATACGTTGCGTCTCCATTAAACCTGGCCGTACGTGAGTATAGATATAGAAACACTGATGCTTCGAGTGTGTATGGAGTGCTTGTTTCACTAATACTGTAATGACTTATGTAGTTACAACAATATAATTAAAATGGGCACTTAGGATCAACTTATGAACCAGGCGCACAAATTACAGGCGCACAAACTAAACATTTACATTAACTTATCTATGGACACATCATATATACACATGAACGGAAGTCATATGCAAAGATAGCATGGCCATACAAGGGATGTACGTCTTGGAGTCAATCTCCCTGTCACGCAAAACAACTGGTTCACTGGTGCGAGCAAGTTGTACAAAGCCATACGTGCACATGCAGACATAATACGATGGTCGTTCACTTACACCCACATATTAATGTCTAACGAGTGAATATTATACATATATACATACATCATACATGGGCACACGCACAACTACATACTGGCTTGGCGATCTGTTTGAATTTGAAGATTGATTATTCTGTTGAGTATTGTGATACTCGCTATCGAGCGAAGGCGAATCGGGGTCACTGGTATCGCATAAACTTAAATTTACATCTTTTTTCACCTTTCCTGGCGAGATGCATTGCTCATCTTCATGTTTCAGTCTTTGTTCATCTTCCTCTAAGTTTCTCTTCATATGATTGAACTCCACTTTGTCATCAATATGCGGATGTTTCTCGGTATTGTCCAATGCACTGTTGTCCCAAGCTTGAGTCACAACCACTGCCGTTCCTAGTCCGTCCGTCTCGCTCGGGCCAACACGTTCTAAACTCGCTCCACCATCGCTACTTATACTCTCAACTCCATGAACAATTTTAGTATCCGTGGTTTCACGTGTTGCTTTCTTCTCCTCTCTATCAGCGCTCGCACTCTCGCTCAGCAGATATGTCCCGTTATTAGGATTATCGTTAATGCTATCATTCCTGCTATGCATATTCTCCTTCTTGGACGCCTTTTCCGGTGATAACGCCTTCTCACAATTTTCCCCTGCATTCGGGTACATTTCGCCATCGACTAAGCTATACATACCACTCTCAATTTCCTCGGGTGGAATAGCATTCCCATGCTCATCCACATACTCAATCTCACTCTCTCCTTCGCTCGACTGCTCTTCCTCACTCTCAGTATAGTACTTTTTGTCATATAAACTTTTATCCTTACACTCACTTTCTCTTTCATCCTCATATTCCCCATTGTCCCCGTTTGAATAAAGTTTACCATCATGCCCAGTTGATGGCATATCCCTTGGCTGCCACATCCCTTTGTCCAGTTGTTCTCTCGGAATAGAGTTTCCATCTTCATCTACGTAGTCAACTGATTCATCACTGGTCTCTCCATCCTTGCTCTCATCCCCATCTTCCTCATTCGCACACACTTCCTGGCTCCTATAAACTTCTGCATGGTTCCCCTCATCCGCACGTTCACGTTCATGCATTTCTTCAGAATCATCGCCTTCATCCACGCTCTTTGTGGTCGGGGATGCCGGGAGATCCTCAAACTCCTTCATCCAAGCTGTGGGTATATGTATATTGGTAGGTATATGCGTTTGAATGTTTGCATACGTGCTTCGCTGTACGTTATTATCTGATCTTGTTGCTCGTATGTATCTGATGGTGTATGCAATATGCTAGATAGCATATCTACATGGTACATATATACGTGTGTACAGCGCTTATGAGGCCCGTTGTCTGAGTATATTTATGCGTTATGTTTGACTTGCCGTAGTTGGTGATGCTGACAAATTGCATTGTACAAGTCACCGGCGTTCACATGCGCATCCGTGTGTTTTTCGTATATTAAAGTGAATGCAACTACATGTAGTAATTCAATGTTAAATAGAAACTTTAAGCGATGATGTAAACGTCAATACCATCTATAAAATAAAGTTCATGAGAGGGTTAGTACACGTTTTCGCCCTCTCTCTACAACATCAACTACTCACATATACAAAATTCTCACGTTACACACTAAGAAATAACAGCACATACATTCGATTTTGTTGTCCTTTGTCTGCAAAACAAACATTTCCTGGTCATCTCCATGATCCATGTCTATTGGTGAAGCGTTCTTCACAGAATCGCCCACTCTGTGCTGTTCGTATAACTCATGTCCACCCAGCTCAGTCAACATATCCTTCTCCAGTGATTGTGACTGTACTCAGGTGTAATGTTTTATTTACCGTGTGTGAGCTTTATATGTATATTTCGTACTTGCATGTACGTAGTTTAGTGTGTATGTATGTGTGACCCTCGCCGCATCCACGCTTATGACTTTTCACTAATATAAGTTGTTCTATTGTGCGTGCACGTTTTCTGGTAACTTTCATAGGCCAGTATATATATCTTAGGGACACTTTCGAACTGGGGAGCGCATGTGTACTTTGTGCCTATATGTGAATACATATGTAGTTTACATGTTTGTTATTCATCATCAGCATACCGCATACGCGTCTTTGAGTTCGTCGTCACTCGGACCCTCTACCAGCGACACATGACTGTTTCCATTGTCGAGCACCTAACACGTACATTAATGAAGAGGATGTATGTTGAGTATGGGTGTAGTGCATGTGTGTGTGTTTCTTCTTATCTTTTCATGCATTGACCAAAATCTGTTTGATATTGTAATGAAAGCCCTCGCACAATCTCGGCGTCTACATCTTCACTATTACATTCCTCAGCATACACGAGCACCACCCACAGACAAATACATAAATATGTTTTAATTTACGTGGCCTACCATATCCTGTGTTTTATTGGCTAATTCATGTTCGTAGGGGTCAGAAAGTCCATTGTCCACAGGTGCGGATGCAATTCCATCCTCATGCCCATCCACACCATCCGCATTCCAACTCTCATCCAATTCGGGTGTAGAGGCATTAACAGTACCGGAATTCCGGACGACATACCCCTTTTTAACGAGTTTTGCAGTCACTTCAGCATCGACATCACCAAGAATTCCTTTTTTGACAGCGACATTCTCGATCCCGTTAATGATAGAGTTAAACCATCCCATTGTATAAACTTTATATCGTCACTGTGATCGTATTATAAGAGAGAGGCTTAGAAAGAGGGTGCACTTGATAATGGCTGAAGCAGGTGCAACTCCAAAACCAAATGGACCCCGGACAGCAGAGCAGCAGGTCATGAATGAATGTACACAGTTGTAAGCTTCTATTCGGGTATATCCTTTCGTATCTTTCTAAATATGTTGCGCAATACATATTTGGAAAATATGACTCGGTACACATATGTTTACGAGTGTGCTGACAATATCCCATTGAAACAATGAATAGATAAATAACGTCTTGCGGGTGATGTACGGGAACGATAGTGTTCGTATTTATGTTCATTTGTGGTCAAGGTAAGTAAGTGTAAATCATATGTATACAGAATCTAACATTATAAGTGACATAATGTAGCGTAATATTTACTGTCACCATAAACCCGCCATGCAAGCTCGCCATCGTATCGTCAAATACTTACTTCACAACAACGAACATTGAACATATGCGCAATAATAACTTTGTTGTGTGTGCACGAATTCATCACCAGTGGACAATTAGCGCTAAATAAAAACATGATACAGCATTAATACATTATTCACACACACACACGTGTCATCGAAGGTACATACAAAACTAGGGTTATGTATCAGCACGCATAGAACCAAGCAACGGGGCAATTACTGAATTTGTCGCAATTGCAGTTGCATACGAGCGTTATCAGTGTAAGCTTTACACGTGTAAATGTGTAATCATCGGATACAAGCTTTGAGTCTGTAAGTGTGTATCCATCGATGTAAGCGTGTAATCATCGATGTGATGTAAGCCTTGGATATGTAATTATATTGTAGCTTTTGAGTGTGTAAACAGTATTTATATATACCATGTCATGCAACGAGCGTAATATATGCTTGAACACCTTCTGATTGCTGTGATATATATAGAAACAAAAGTCAGGGAGTGAGTGAGCGAGTGAGTGAATTCGTCCAGCCCGCGCAGTACAACCGCAAATGTGCATTCATGTCAGTGCGGTCTGAATGCTCGACTCACAATCACTCACTCACACAACTCACACAACTCACTCAGTCAACAAATACATTCGAACAGAGTGAGAGCAACTCACCGCCTATAGATGCGTTTCATTCGTGTTAACGAATTTAATATATGATAATTTCGTTTTATTCATTATACTGAATAATGAGTTGAATCGAGTCAAGCTCACATCATACAGTCGAAGCATCATATTGAATATTTTCCTTTTGAACATTTTTTTACTAAATGGTTTATCACAGAGCTAAATATAGTTGTATTTAGTTTTATAGTTTAGCCAACCATATGGTTTATGTCTCAATACGCCTCCAGGACTGGTGGATTTCCATAACACTACACCCAATTAGACGTAACTAAACATGAACCATTCACATTCATAGTCACCAAACACAAACACAACTCACACACACATACACACACACAAACACACAAACACACACACAAACACACAAACACACACACGCACACACACTCACACTCACACTCACACTCACACTCACACTCACTCACACCGATATAGATAAGCGCCCAACTAATAATTCAAGCTACTCGCCGACGTTGGCCTACAATGCCGATTCTCCTGGCCCAACGTCGACCATGTTCCAAATTGTTTGGCCTCACTTCAAATAGCCAGAGCTGTAAAATCCCTGATGGACAAATCCCAACTTATACTAGCTCAGAATACACTCCATGCGAAGCTCTTGGCCGGTAATCTGATGATGTGGCGTTGATACCACGGCATAAATTTCATAAGTTCCATATTAGTATCTCCTTGTGACCTCCAGTTTCTCATACCCCTATATTAATATAACACCGCTAAGATGTGAATTCAGATGAAAGACCAATAATGCCCACTCTTAGAATCGACCTTGCTATCCGTTTCTCAAATTTGATATACAATCCATAACCAGACGTCCGACTAACCACTAGTTTCTCCACTACCTTATGCTCAACCTTGTCATGAAATGCGTGCGCGACACATGATATGCTCGTCGGAAGTGTTATGTTTACAATCCTATTACATCTGTCTCCGTGTCACCTTTAACAAGATATAGTACAGCAGTCTGTTCGTTCGATTTATGTTGTTTTCGTTTCGCAGCTTTTTGTACTCCAGTGTTAACCAATATAGTGGTTTATTGTATCGGGATGTGCCGTTCATGTACATTACTGAGAAAAGCATTCATCATATTGTACCCTGTGTAAATGACATCGTTCTCGACGAACTCTTCAAAACAAATCGTAATTCCATCGAACTCCAACGACCCGTCTGCCCACCGTAACATGAACATTATAACACGTTGAGGGAGCGTCAGCATGCATTTGTTTCACCTAAAGTGTAGTAATATTTTGAACAAATGTGTGTACTCTCATCCCGTACTACATGTTCTGGTGTTCTGGAAGAATCATTTGAAGAAATGGTGGCATCTCCTGACAGTGTCTTATTGGTGCATTCGGGACAGCGCTAAGAGGGAAATATCAAGCACCAATCGATAGAGCTAATATTAAAACGAGTTCAGTTCTATCCTACACAATTGAATTCTGCCTGTATACACACGAGTCCACGTCTCGGAAACAACACTACGCTGCAACATACCCCATGAAAATTAGCCTGAACATCCACCATATGAATGTTAGAGCTAACTATTACTAGTTGTGGTGAATAAGAAATATATAGTTCGTGTGACTTTACAGTAGTAAATTGCCAGAGCGTACATTTTATCGTGTTAAGAGGCCTTATGATACTCAAATTATGGATTAAAACGTATAGTTCATTTGCTTTACAAGATATGTTTTTATGAGCCTTGCTTTCATACCTACGTGGTCACAACACCTTGCACCTTCACTTAAAGTAACTGTAAAGACTCTGGTAGAATTATATACCAGACTGTGCTGAAATCAGAATTCACCAGCACAACGTTTCCAACAGATATATATTCTTTATTCTTGGTTATTATGAACTTCATCCCAAGTGTTGTGGTTACGTTGCATTTAATAAAAATGGAGGATGCAAACAGGCGCGGGGTGAAAGCAAACCATGGACTTAGCTTTTCTGCATTTCTTTGTTCGTGGATTTGGCGTTGATGGTAAAGACAGACGGTCTACATGTGTTGAAGCAATACTTGCTTTCTTCCGCAAATCTGTCAAATTTTAGGGAAATATGGTAGTAAATAATATGGAGATATCCTCGAAACGCTTTATTCGCATGGTTTGTTCAACAACATTCCGGGTTACCTTAATGTGCGTAAAAAGGATTAACTACAGATGGGCGTTTACGACACGGGTCTTGCTACTATGTGAACGGGAACCTATCCCCCTGCATATTCTTCCCCTCGGGAATTCAGTCGTGATCGATTAATGCATTGCTATATAAACAACAGCATATGAGTACATGTATGTATGTGGCATGTATTCAGCGTGTTCAAAGGAAGGCTTTACGTTCGTATATACCTGTGTACTTGCTACATCAAACACACGAACAAACTTAAATGCAAGAACGGGGAACTCATATACACTTCAAAAATGTTCACTAAGAGTTTACGACTTGGGCCTTGAACTTGAAAAAGTAATCCTATCGTCATGAAAATAAACACACATGCAACTAACTGGTTTACAAACTTAATTGTGTTGTAAATAAAATGGTGCTATTTAAATGTCCACTACGACACATGGGTGGATCCTCACGTGGCACTTACTTCGCATGTGTATGTATGTATGCACGTCGGCCTTATTATGGCAAACATAAAACCACACACATACAAACATATATTGTTTTTACACTCATAGCATAGCTGAAGTAAATATACATACATATACAATGGTCGCCGAAGAAACTGCTCAAGCTATCCGTAAACAGGTCGAGGTAAGCCGGAATATTATAAGACATTACTACCCCATGCTCCTTCTCTTGTTTGATCGTTACATGGTGGTTCCTTATGTATAGAGATTAGGAATCAATATCAACGCGTGTAGTACGTAAAGAATAAGAGTATAATTACGAAAGTGTACACAATCTATCGAGTATAAATCCCGACTCTTGGTGTGATTACTGCTGTTTCAATGTAAAAGTGTACTGGTTTGTATCTTTGCATCCAATGCTGATTCGCTGTCTGCGCTTAAAAAAGGGCGTTGTATATGACTGAATGTGCGCTTATTGTTTCATGTAAAATCTTTGTGTTTTGTTGACAATGTATTTTAAACTGCGTGCTGTAACACTCACAACTTGTATGCATCAACAACCTCGGGCGCGTGTAACTTGGAAAAGAAAAAGTTTAGTACACGATCTAGCGCGTGCACATGCATTCCTACGCACAAGTTTCGTCTATCCAGGACACAAACGAAATAGAAACGTATTTACATTTTAAAAGAATACAAAAGCCTTGGTTTCACAAATAATCGCTCTCACCCTTTTGCTTGCTGTAGCACCCTAAAAGTACATGATTCACATTATCGCCTTACCAGCCCAAATACTTTATGTGACAAAATTTCCGCTGTCTGCACTGTACGTACAATCATACTTGGGCATTTTATACATGTATATATATATACTCATAGGTACATATTATGTATGTAGTTCTACTTTTCAGACTCGAATGTCAGCCGTGACAAGTTCCTGAAAGAGAAGATTGGTGAGACGCCAGAGGGATGGGTCGACCTCTCCGTGATTGGTTCGTTCAAGCGTATGAAGAGTCTAACAACAGAATTGACTGATATTACTGAGGCTTTGAAGACAGCAAACGCAGATCTTATTGTCCTTAGTGAAGATGGATTAAAGGTTCGTATATGTGTTTGTATCTATATTTATACACGGAGTACAAATTCACACACTATGCATTGCACATTACACATATACCATACACATACACTCATAGTGCACATACGCTCATAATTCAGGTCAAACGTGTAGCTCCCATTCCCACCGAGTATGACGCCCGCAGCCGCACCATGTACGCTAAGGGATTCCCAACAACGATGACCATTGACGAGTATATGACTTTCTGGAATGCTATTGGCCAGGTTAATGCTGTACGCATTCGCAAGACTATGAAAAGGGATCAGAAGCCTAGTTGTTTTGTCGAGTTCAAGTCTGAGGATGAAATGAAGCGTGTGTTGGCTCTCAATCTTGAGCATGTGCACGAGGGTACCGCCACCCAACTTGTGACAAAGAGCCAGTAAGTGTACCTGTTATGCATATGTACGTTTTCGTAGTTTTCATCCCAAAAGTGCAAGATGTATAGTTGCTTCACTGTATTCCATCAAAAGAAAGATGTAAATTCGTGCGTGTATACATGAAGGAAACCACCAATCTAAGTTCAGTATTTTAAATGTTTAAAGAAACGAAATAGGTGTATATACACTTTGTAGACATACAACCGAACTTTAATCCACATGCTCATAAATTGCGTAACAAACAGACAGCAATACACCACGGATAAGACTGCTGAGTTGGCGGCCAAGGGTATTGTTAGAGGTGAGAAAAAGGATAACAAAGAGAAGAGTAAGACTGAAGAGCCTGAACTTGTGTGGTCCGTAGAGGTCCCCGGTGCAATTTTCAGAATATCTAACCTCCCTGCTGAGATTACTTTCAAAGAAATTAAGGTAATTAAATATGCATGCTGAGCATGATCTGTGTTTAATTCATATCCGTGTACAAGAGTGTGTATGAATAGTAATCTGAGCAAAGTGGTGACTGAGGAGGCTCGCAATGAAGAAGAGAATCCGGACGTTTGTTTCGAAATGATATTACGATTTCATTGAAGGGAGATCAGAACAGTCGTTAGAACTATTTCCAAACCCTTGAGATTGTGTTCAAAGGGAAGTTATTTAGAGCTTATCTTGGGGTCCATCCAAGGTGAGAATCTCTCTTGTGAGATTAGCCATGAAGGCTATGAAGTGTGTCTGTGCACCAAAAGTGTGTATTGCGTATGTATGTGTGCGTGAGATTGATTCGTCCTAGCTTCTATGATACGTTTACTGATAAAAAGTATGATACGTTCAATGATAGAAAAGTATACAACCGTATATGTGCTAGTTGTAAGTATGTACATGATTAGGATAGGCGTGGGTAGAGAACCCGAAACACCAGGAACTACCAGACATTTTATTTTCTACTGGGATTATTTTCCAAGCATATATATATGTGTGTACGAGTGTATTTACATATTCGTACTCAAGTACGCACATTATGTCAGAACTCATTGTAGATACTCATTATTATCAAATCCACACATACGAACATAACTACGACCACAGTCCAAGGTGGAGGGTCTTAACGCAGGCTCCGTTGCCTTTGTCGAGTTCCAACAGGGAAGTACAGAATGCGAGGTACGGATGAAAGAGAGCACCGCTGCAAAGTGCATCGAGGCCATAAAGGAACAGAAGTGCGAGTTCAACAGTGAAGAATCACCTGCTGTATACACTCTGGTAGAGGGAGAAGAAGAGAAAGCCAACTGGAAAAACCGTGCAGAGTCTATGGCTAAGAAGGAGGCAGAAAACAAGAGGGGTGGGCGTCATGGTGGGCGTGGGGGTCGTGGAGGCCGATTTGGAGGCAATGATCGAAACAACAAGCGCTCAAGGGATGGGGAGAATAGAAATGGCAACAGAGCTGTAATTGGTGGTGCAGATGATAGTGCGAAGAAAGCAAAGGTAGAAGAGGCTACTGTTGAATCTAAGGTAGAGCCTACGAGCGCAGTGGAAGCAACCGCTCAGTAAATAGCTGAAAGATTGAGTTGTGCCTTGATATGCGTACTATATTGTATAGTTAATAAATTTTATTTTTGAAGCAACTTTGTCCGCAGTTCTGCGCGATGTTCTATTTGTATAGATAGACACATTTGTGCATGTAAATATGCACGACATTGGCTGGCATATAATCAAATTGTAAGTGAGTCTATTTTTTCCGAGTATGTGAATACTCTTGTATGTTCGTGTACACAACACATACGCGGACATACTAGTATACATGCAAAATGCATGTTTGTAAAACAAATATCTAAATCTTAATCAGTGCTCTTCGTCGAATTTACTGACGGTTAACGTTTTATGTTGTTACTGTTTTCACGAGTAGTTATAATCTAATACGCTTCCATTCTTACCATGTTCGTAGAGAAAGAAAATACTGTGACCGCCCAATGTCTGAAAACATCGTAGAATCCGTCCATAGCAATCTAAGTATATCCATTTAGATGAATTGTTTACTAAAATCTTCAGGATTACAAAAACGCGCGTATTTACTTATCAATGCGATATAGAATAGTTGTTGAAGTAGCCTTTGAACCAAATCGAGTATTGATGTCAGCGTCGATTTTGGTTTATCAAATCACCATGACGTTATATCGCTAAACCACAACAATATCTCACGTAACGGAGTCGATGAAGGGTAACATGTAAGAAATCTCGATGATAATAGCCCTATGGTAAGTGAGTGGTTCGACATCTACTGCGTGTTTGCGTGTACGTACATATGTTTGTTTCTACAACTCAAGTATTGGATCCATTCACACCGACGCAGCGTACTAATCTCCAAATGTTTAGAGACGCAGATATTGACGAATCAACTTACTAATTGACGAAGCGGAATACAAATTAATTGGCAAAGAAGTGGCTAAGAATTGGTTGAGATTTGTTATCAACAGACTACAAGAATAAGAAAAATCTCAATAATCAAGTGAAATATGGAAAGTAGAAAGAAGGCTTCCAGAACTCTACTACTGTTCAGTGAACATCAATTGTAGAATGTTTCTATACCTGTTCAACATTAAACTACCAATGGAAGGTAACGAAACGCAGCACATCGTTCTTAGGAGTTAGCGCCAAACAACTATAGCTCAGGTTGGTCGAATGGTAAGCTCAGGTGAGTCGAATGGCTCAGAGCAGTTGAATGTTAGACTCAGCACCTTTGGATGTTGAGCATCCAGAGTAATACAGTCGAATAGTAAGCCTTCTAAGTAACACCACTCAAATGGTAAGCGTTCAATTATGCAATATAGTCGAATGTTGGAACGTTCTAAGCAACATAGTCGAATGGTAAGCGTTCTGAGAAAAACATAATCGAATGATAAACGCTCTAACCCCCACACGGCTGGTTAATTGTTCTAGTCTCCAACTAATTTATTACTACTACCAGTAGTACAACCTGAACGCTAACCACTACCCACCATTGAGGGCACCAATCATGGCACAAGGAAAGAAATTTCTTTCTTCTGAGACGATAAAGAAGAAAATGAAACCAATAATTATTATAACCCAATTCTCTAACTAGCCTTCCCATTAGTTAACACTTTTTTTTTGCTCCGTCACCAATTTGTCGTAAATACGAGTATATATGTCGAAAGAACTATTTCAGCCTATGAATCAAGAGCATATAAATAATAACGAATGTCGTTAACTGTTCTTACGAATGTCGTTAACTGTTCTTTTTATTCCCCGCCATAAGAGTTTCTCCAACGCGACATACCAAATATAGCACATAATAGTAACCAAGCAATCGCTCGTGATGAAAACAGCAGAACACACACACACAACACGCACACACACACACACAAACACACACACACACACATACACACATACACACATACACACACACACCCACACAACACACACA
>JAWQFL010000009.1:311296-349983 GCA_033442365.1 Creolimax fragrantissima
ACACACACACACACCCACACACACACACCCACACACACACACGCGCACGTCGAGGAGAATCATGGTTTCAAAGTCGGACGCTATCAAAAAATCTGTATTCACAGGATGCAGTCCTGAGGCACAAGCGAAGATTGTCTCAAAGCTAAAAGAAGACTCGTACGAGGAGGGAGATGTTGTCGTTGAGCAAGGTCAATTTACGGGTCGTCTTGCGGTTGTGTCGTCTGGGACGTACAAAGTTGTCATGAAGAGTAGTGGTGGCTCTCCCGTGCAAGTGGACACTCTTAAGGAAGGTAAGTATATTGATTTTTGTTTGCATATTGCGAATGTTTGGTATTCCAAGATTTAACAAATATCTGTCATTTTCAGGCGACTTCGTCGGACTAGGTGCACTTTTCTGTGGAACCGCACACTCTGCCTCCGTTGTTGCTGCAGGATCTGGTATATGCTTTTCTCTTGATGACGGAGATTTCAAGGAACTTCTTCAGGAGGATGTCTCCATCTCATTAGCTATTCTTGGTTACATGCAGCAGATTACACGTCGTGATCGAGGTTTTCGTGCCCACTCTGATAATGAAGAGGCCAACAGGATCAGTATTGCCCTCTTCGATGCCAAAGTATATGATAAAGAGACTTTCAACCGAGAGAATGAGAAGTATAACTTTAAAATTTCATACTTCGACACTCGTTTGACACCTGACACAGTAGGCTTAAGTGAAGGCTTCGACGTTGTCTGCGTTTTTGTTAACGATCTTGTAAACGATGCCACCGTTCGTGGTCTAGCACGCAATAAAGTAAAGATGATTGCTAACAGATGTGCAGGCTACGACAAGGTCGATCTGAAGATAGCGGATGCTATGGGCATTCCAGTAGTACGCGTACCCGCCTACTCTCCATATGCGGTCGCCGAGCACGCCGTCGCCCTTTGTCAGACTCTAAACAGAAAGCTCCACAAGGTAGGTCTATATCTGTATACGTACTCTCCACTGTATGCACAGGTCTTTTCTACGGTCTACTAAGAGAGATATTGAACTGATTATGTATATTTATACAGGCTTACAATCGCATTCGCGAAGGAGATTTCTCTATTGGGGGATTGGTCGGCTTTGATCTTCATGGCAGAACTGTTGGTGTTATTGGAACTGGAAAGATTGGACAGTGTCTAATTGATATTATGATAGGATATGGCGCAAAGATCGCGGCTTACGATATTTACGTAAACGAGAAATACGCCGCGAAGAAAGAAGTTACGTACATGTCCTTTGATGAGGTTCTTGCCTGCTCTGACGTCATCTCCATTCATAGTCCTTTGTTGCCCTCTACGAAGCACATGATCAACGCCGAAGCCATCAGTAAGATGAAGAAAGGGGTTGTTATTCTCAACTGCGCCCGTGGTGGTTTGCTTGACACTGATGCTCTTTTGGACGGACTTAAGAGTGGGCAAGTTGGGGGAGCCGGTCTTGATGTGTATGAGGGTGAGGGAGGATACTTCTTCGAGAACTGGAGTGGTCGTGTTATCCAGGATGACCGGTTGGCGACCCTTATTGCCAATACCAACGTTCTTATCACTTCGCATCAAGCTTTCCTTACCATTGATGCGCTGGAAGCCATTGCTCGAGTAACTCTTGGTAACGTGGCAGAAATGGCCGAAGGAAAGAAGGGCGCTAATTTGACGAACTATATTGCACCGCCCAACAATTGATTCTTACTTGCATATATGATTACTGTCGCTATGTATAGTGAAACTCTAATGTAATTGTTATTTTTGGAAGTGCATCCTACAGCATATCAACCACTTTTTCTATTCTCGTATGATAAATAAGCTAATATTTTGGCCTACATGGTAACTCAAGTCACCTAATTTCTATATCAAATCATGTGATTCCTGCAGAAAGATGAGACGTTATAAGAGAGACACCAAGGAGAATTCTAATAAAATCTCTTGATATAAATTACTCGACACATAAGCATATATATGACTATGAGTACGTTACTACCCGCTTTTCTCAGTTTGTGTTCGTTTCTCTATATTTTTTTTGTCTTTTTGTGTCAAGCACAGTGCTTATAAAAACTAAATCAGAAAGCTCGCATAGCAGCGAATGAAGGCTGTTCAAACACATCGCCTGCTTAGCGTCTTGGTATTTCCAGCATGTATTATAACATCACTTGGTTGAGTTTGCTTGATAGATTTACTCGTATTTTAATTTGTATCCTGAAGTGATAGATCTTCGATCCACTGTGGAGCATCGATGGGTACATAAGTTTAATTGTCTCTGTTCTTGGCCTTTGAAACTACTTGGGAATTCATTCGTTTAGTCACAATTATTCAGATATTATTCAATATATTTATAATTGCAAGTAAGCTAAAAGTGGCATTCTTATGAGATAGTTGTTCTACTCCTTTTAAAGATGTACAAACTTGCCCATTTCTACGGCGACCCATATTCATATGCGGTAGTTCTTCTACTCTTTTCATAGAGATACAAATTTATCCATTTCTACGGCAACCATGGGGAGGTATATCACCTTTCTATCACCTTTCCAAAAAAGTAAATAGCTACTTTTGCCAGTTCTTCTCTGTAAACGTTTCTCATCAAAACAACCATTGCGGATACATACCACGCATATAAGATCATATTGAGGCTATCGTTTGAATTGATAGTGCGTTTTGCGTTGTATCAGATTTGTTGTTTCGCACAAAAGTAACTTATGGACAAAACCAATTCAGATCTTTCATGGTTGATCGATCTATGCCCCGTTCTTTTTTTAAACTTAAATTTGACACCTGCTTTTACAAACCGGTGAGCTAAGAACTTATAATCCAACGTTCAGATTCGGGTATTATATTTTGATTCTAGCAAACAATTGGTCGCACATTTGAGAGAATGTTTGGACGTGATTTAATAATAGTTCAGTTTAGTTAATATGAGCCAGGGTAGTTGAACGCATGCTCTAAGAACTGGATTTGCACTTCTCTTTATTTGTGCGTATTCTCATACTTGTCGTATCACGCCCGTCCTCGTTTAAAAGTTAGACAGAGAATTTTAAACTCTTGTACAGCCATTGGGTATCAGATTCATAGTTCAAATTCGACAACATATCTCCGATCACTTGCTTAATTTAGTGCTTGAAAGATCTACCAGTCATTTTTGCTAACACCCACAGAAAAAAACCAAGTCTTTCACTATAAAAAGGGACAATAATTGTCAAATAATACATTAAGAAACCTGCAATATATCAAACACTATGGTAACCTCCGCATTCTCTGCAGCTCTCACGCTGGCCGCCCTACATATTGTAGATGCGTGCAGCACCTGTTGTAGCACAAGTGACCCAACCTATCAAGCCGGTGTCAATCAAGCCAAGGTGCAGTTTGACGCTTCCTGGAAATACAACGACTACAGCTGCTCTAAAGTGGAGTACACGTACGACCAGGTGAAAAGTGTCACACCCACTAGTCCTGATTGCCTGGAACAGGGTTTCAAGGCAGGACTGGAACAGGCGTTTGACGATGCTGAGGAAAAGTGTGGATGCAGTTGCAAACAACAAGGCATTGATGATGCAAACGAAAATTGGGCTGCAAATGAAAAAAAGTATGGCAGCGATTGCGCCGACAACGATGAGGTTTTCAGTAAAACGAATGAGAAGAGCCCATCATCACCTGAATGTCTACAATCGGCGTACAATGATCAAGTTAAGACTTTGTACGACGACAAACTTGCGTCTTGTGTTGATGAATGTGAAGGGTACGGTAAGGATCAAGGTGAACGTCTTGGAAAGCTCTTCTGTAGCGTTGCCTTGGGTGCATCAGCGCCACCTCTAACAATTCAAATTTGTAACCAACAGGAGAAGCAGGCCTGCCTGGACGAGTTGGATTCCTACACGACGTGTAATTGTGAGTCAACGCGTGAAAACAGTAGCAACGATGCATATTACAAGACGTTGCAGCAGTCCTGCAATATTACTATTAGTCCCGACCAACCCTCGCAGTAAGAGGCATAATGGTCATGATGCACGTAAGCGCGAAGAAAAATAAAGGTATTTGTTATCAGCCGTTGAACTTTCTTGATACACAGCGTAGAATTAATGATTTTAGAAACATCACAATTGTACCGAAGACAGAAATTGACATTTTAAGCTAAAAAGGCCGGTAGATGTTATAAGTCTTGCTCGAAGTAATTCGAGTCATCGGTTCCTCCTTGAAGGCGCCTGCAAGAGTAATGGCAGACTGCCATGCTAATAATTCATAATAGTTCGTCTGATGTACGATACCGCTCTCTCCAAGCTTTATTGATATATCATTTTATCATTGCACACTATTTAATACACGAGTATATATTATCATCTTATGTTCGAACACGACTTTTTAGTTGGTAGATTTGCATCCATGTTCCCATCTATACTGCCCAAAGGTATTGCTATCGGAGACTATCATCAAATGAAAGCTCTCAGGCAAATAAAGAACGAAGATTTCAAGACAACTTAGCCTACAGTTGCTTGGATTATGTCTTGTTAATTCATTCACACACCACTTATGGCACAAAGATACATGCTTTCTCGCCGTAAACGGACAATTTCGTTTTTGTTTTCTACAATCCTGTAACATTTTGTCATATTCATCAGAATCGACTGTGCCATGGGATTGCATTTCGTACGAGTGGCATTAATTTGTATGCTACTACCAATAGTTACTTAAAAACTAGAAAACTGGACGCTACGGTTGATTCAGACGACAACAGCAGTTACCTGTAAAACAGTAGGACTTGACACACCAAAAAAAATACGGCATATATACTGTCTGATCAACCTAATGAATCCTCCACAGTAGATTGTATGGATTGGAACATATTCTAATTGATAGAACAACACGAACACATCCGACGTTTATGACAAAGTCTTGCCAAAGCTATTAAACATTGACCGAACAAGAAATCGCATGAGCAAAGGAACGCATACGCTATCTAATTAGTGACAGTTATTCCAAGTATAAGCACATCTATATTGAGTTGTGTATATTCATCATAATGACTCACATTTTTCTTAGAGTGGCTTAAACAGATAATGGAAGGCTGTGTCTACTTCGAGTGAGTTTTGATAAGTGCTTTCTTCGGGTTGTAGGCAATATATGCACTTCCACTTTCGCGCTTACATGAATTAAGAAATAAGCAAGGATTCCGGTATACGCTATTTCAGGGTTGTACAACACCCTCGGACATGTGCTGTGCTAATATTTTGTGAAAGAAAATCAAAGTCGCATTTAACGTTTTGTGTACATATGTAAGTGAATTTCAACTTTTTTTGATTAATATGTGATAATGAAAAATTATTGCAAATATATCGCATTGATACTGGCATAATGTGCACGCATACACAAGTCACTCCGTACCCTTTGGAAGACAGTAAATTGTATATTGTCGTAGCATAATAGACATCGGTGGGCAATTGCTAAAGGTGGGCAACAGGAACAGCTTAACTAGGCGTCTGTTCAGTGTCCACGGGCTGACGAGGGCACCAGTGTTCTACAAAATCAGTACTCTCTCATAGACAAGTATGTCCGAAACATCTCTGGCATATTAACCCGTCTGAAAGTCACTATATTCTACATACAGACTTGTCTTGTGTATATGGAACTTAGGAACACTCAAGAGGGTTAAATCGCCACTGCTTTCGTCATGTTGCGGTTCTTTTTTTACAGTCAAACAAACAGCCAGACACACACACCATGCACGCAGAACGCACTACAAACTCTCTCACGAGATGATTTCTGAGAACTTTGTTCTCCAGCCATCCATATCTTAATACATACAACCATATCAACAAAATTTTGATGTCCGATTCATCTGCACATACACGTACGCAACGAACATCGAACATTTAAAACCTCACCTCCACGTCTTCATCGTAATGTTAAAAATAGTGACATGGAACATTTAAAACCTTACCTCCACATCTTCATAATGTTAAAAATAGTGAAGTTTATTTACATATGCAGCCTCTAAGAAGTCGTACGATGTTGATTCCACCAAAACATTAAAGGGAAACTCCCCTGTACACATATCAAATAACAAACATCATAAAATACAATAGAACAATATTTAAAATGTCTATATGCTACAATGCAATTAATGCAATTAATAGTTAAGTACATTCTGTCATTCCCCAACATCTCGTTGAATAAAAACATACTATCAATATACAACACACATAGGATCAGAAAGACAAAAATAATAATAAACAACATTAACCAATACAAAATGATAAACAATAAAACATGAACCAATACAAAATAATAAAAAACATCTAATAAAAAACTAGAGTGTCACAAGGAATGCTACACTTACCGATGCCCGCCCAAACGCATGGGCAAAAAGCAACGCACGTCCAATCAACACGTGACGGTATGCTCATCCATAATTACATACAAATGACAGTGATATGCATGGTTTTCACTTCACTTTTACACGCTATCCGTATCTGCCGCGTCGACGTATGTTAGTACATGTACATACCATTTGAGCTTGCACTATCGTAGACTAGAACCTGCGTTGCATTTCTACATGTGTGCGCAGTCATAGGCTAGAATTGTTTGTGCATTGCTGCTTTGGGCACAATCGTAGTTAGAATCTGCGCACAATCATGACTAGCATCAGCGTACAATTTTACGCTCCAACCTGTTGTGCATTACTACATCTATGCGCAACCATATGCTAGAGCCTCTGCTGCGTTGGTACACGTGCAGGCTACACTTCTAGTTTACGAATTTATAGAGTAGAACTATTATGTTAATGGACTTTCGTACAAACATACAACTTTAAAAGTACATACTCTTTGGCCCAATCCATGGACATTCACACGTATGAACACACTTAAGACACTCCAATACAAATGACAATGCATTTATACATAGGTTAATCCCGTTATTTTTCACAGGCAGAATGTAGATAGGATGATAGCCAATGATGAGTCGTCTACTATACCACACACTAATTTGCTGAAATTGCTTGACGAAGAAGATAGTAGCTGTATCCCCATGGAACGACAAACTAGCTTTTCACGGAATTCTTTACAACCCTGTATGAAAAACGAGGAATATAAACATGAGACATTACAAGTTGTGCCAATGCAAGAAGGTGAGTTTCTTTTTAATATACGTTACGTGTGGTCATATGCGTAACTGTCTGTATTTGTTGCGCACTTAAGTTTAATTATGATGAACGAGTTATCTGTTGTTATAGCAAAAAGACCTCAACCAAGTGGGCTTATAGGTCCGGCCGACTACGAGAGTGTGTACTCGTTACAATCGTTGCACACGCACAAACACACACACTCTCTCTCACTCACTCACTCACTCGCACTCACCTCAATCACTCATACACACGTTCTCATTCTCACTCTCGCACACATATACTTAACAGAACGTCATACTTGTATGCACATGTGAAAGCATATTTTGTACCACTTGTTCTGATAATCCTTTTTCTATACGTAAGTTTACATATCCATTTTACCCAAATTCATCCTATTCATCATACATAGATTCGAAGTACTTGTCAGCGGGCGTGTCGTTTCATCATCTTGTGAGATTTGCAACGAGTATGTCTCAATATTTTATACCACACGTACTCGAAACATGCGCACAGCTTTATATTCAGACTAACAGACGTATGTATACGAAGTAAAAACGTACAATCAGACACACTGGCAAGCATTCACTGTATTACAATATATGAATAGTTGTTTGCCATACTTTGCACATATATTTGTATTGATGTAAATGTCTTTGTACGCATGTATCTGACCTTTATCTGACTTCTGAAAACGGATTAGGATGCAAACTCATGAATATACAAAAGTGTGTTTATACATGCATGTCCATTGTGATATTCATCCCCAACTCTCCTTCTCAGCAAATGCCACATCTTACTTCCAAATAAATGCTCATGAACGGACAGTATACGTATATGACGTATATGCACGTGACCATGACTGTAATGCCTACACGCACCTCGCACGCAACGAAACTAGCATACCGACACTCACACGTATTGAAATATATACCCAAACTCAAATGAAACACCATTAGCCACGGAGATTTACCTTCTCGGAGTCGCCAGTATCCTGTCCATGGTAGTGGGTTGTCTTCCCACAATATTCTGTGTGTTGTTCGGTAGCATACTGGATGACATGCAAGTGCTGGTCAACGCCGATGTACCATTATTGTTGGGGGAGACTTTTGATTTGGATTTCAACCAGCTTATCGGTAATTTTAATGTAGTTTCCATACATTCACACTCATATGCAAACATGTATATATACAAACTCATATATGCCCACACATCTATACTCACACCAAACATGATTATGTTACTCAAAATGCAACTGGCGTGTTAGTAATTGTGTATGCAGACAAACAAAAGAAGCGCTGATAGCTCCTAAATTGGTTCGTACTAATATGTACGCAACCTTGTTTACTCGCACACAAACGGTATATACGCATACGGCAGGTGAGGTAGAGAATATCGATGTGAACAATATAATGGGTTTCGCTAGTCAGTTCTTCCCTGGACTCCGAACAACCTTTCTATCTTTCTTCACAAATGAGGGAGGAGAGAACGTTAACAAATTTTCACAAATAATGGTGGTGCTGATATCCATGGCTGGTATGTGTGCGTGTGTGTATACGCGCGTATGTGCGTGTGTGAATGCATGTGTATATCTGTTCTCTCTCTAACCCAATAGAGTTGCACAGTATATAGAATACAATAGTACATACATACATACATACATATATATATACATACTTACCTACTTACCTGCTTACCTACTTACCTACATACATACATACATACATACATACATACATACATACATACATACATACATACATACATACATACATACATACGTACGTACAAACAAGCGAACGAACAAACAAACGAACAAAGATAGATGTGCAGGTATCTAGGCATTCACCGTTTTTGCACATACTATTACCTTAGGCTACGGGCTTCAAATTTTGGATTATCTGGATGGCAAGGTATTTAGGTTTTTCCTTCTTCACGAAGGATACGAACGTATTTTCTGTCCGTTTTTCACGCAAGCAACGCCAGTGTTTAATATGCTTGTACCAATATACACATACGATGTACACAGGTTGCGCGTGTTGCGCTTGTATTGGTTTGCATGGGAGCCATCGGTATGGCCTGTGGATTTGTTTCTAAGCTTGTCTTCGGCACTGTCTCTTTCCGGTTGGGTCAGCGTGTACGCCGTGTATATTTAGAATCAGTGCTGCTTCAGGACATATCTTTTCTAAATCGACACACTGCTGGAGAGTTGTCTACATTGTTGTCTCGAGATGTGAAGGTGTGCCTCTGTGTTCGTGCATAAATATATCTATATATAGTCATACACAGCTTAGTACAAAACATGTGCGTATGTCGTGCACTCACTAAGCACCATCATCTTCAGCGATATATTGGCGTAATATCCGTGGACTCTCACACTTACTCCAGCTATGCAATTTACTCACTTGCTTACTTGCTAGTGTCTCTTTCTCTCAGTTACTCGCTTATCCCACACACATATATCAATATCATTCAATCCCACTCATGCACATATATTCTCATATTTTCTCTCGCACATTTACATATTTAACATATGCAGCTGATAGAAGAAGCCTTAGGAGACAATATGCAGCTGTTTTTTTTGCTCGTTGGTCTCTCCACATCCGGTATAGTTATTGGTTTTGTGTTCTCGTGGAAGCTGGCGATAGCCACAGTAGCCATGGCGCCTATGATAGCAATTGCAGGTGCTTACCTGTCTTATACGCTTACTACTACTGCAGAGGTACGTATATGTGCTTAAACGCGTGTATGGCATAACTGTATTATTCCCCAGGGTACAAATAATTGTTCGCCCTCGTAGCCACACCAGAAACTCGGCAAACAGCCACACCCATGCACACCCAAACACGCTGACTTGCGCAGGAGCGGAAAAGTGTAACTACGGATACAATGACAATATTTATGACGCACGCACTGACTCTTAACATTCTGTCGCACCCATGAACTACATCATCAGAAAAGCAGCCGTCTGTTTGCGAAAGCCGGCGCGATTGCAGAAGAGTCATTGTCTCTTATTCGTACAGTGACAGCGTTCAACGGACAGAAATATGAGAGAAACCGGTTTAACACCAGACTGGACGACGCATACACATTGGGTGTCCGATCACACTTGAAAAATGGTGTCCTTATTGGTATGCTTTTGATTTCGTGTGTGGCCGCATGTGCAATGCATGGTTTATGAATTGTGACTAAATCGTGAGGCGTATATACAGAGCGTGTAATCTCAACGGTCGTGCCAAGAATTGTTCGAGGTTGTGTGTCTGTACAAAGAAACACGTCCACTTCAACAAAAGGAAACAAACATGACTATATATATTCAAATACGCAGGTGTATCTATGTTCATCATGCTTGCGTCAAATGCATGGTCTTTGTGGTTTGCTTCACAATTGATTGCTTCGAGAGAAATTTCTCCTGGTGACGTCATGACAGTGTTTTTTGCCATCGTGATCGCAAGTCTCGGCATAGGGCAAATGTTTACACCTGTTTCTAAAATTAGTGCCGCTTGTGGTGTTGCACACAGTCTGTACAAGGTATATGTATACAGTCTGTATAAGATAGATGTATGTGTATGATACTTATTTATTTGCTATGCGTAGATTGCATGTTTGATGTTGTGATTAAGATTGTCAGTGTCCAACTCACTATGCAATCGAAGTACCCCTGAATACGGCACTCACGCATATGTACCAAACCCACAATTTTACGTATACATGCACATGCAAACAAACACAAACTAGATTATCGATCACATGCCAGCTATCAATTCGCTGGACATTGGTGGAACTAGAGTACCTATGTTGAAAGGTAATATTGAATTCCGCGACGTTACGTTTGCCTATGAAAAAGACGACTATGAATCCTCAGACGATGATGATACAGACACCAGCATGAATGAGTGCAATGGTAGGTAATCTGCAATATACATGCGGAGTGAACTTATACTCGTGCACGTACGTAAAGCTCAAACCATTGCTGTACTGTTTCATCCTCCAAGCTACCTCTTGCTACGTGTGTGCATGAGTATGTCTGTTATGGTGAATGCATGTCTGTTCGTATGTAGATATCTAAACACATACATATTTATTACGATGTGTAGTGCTTCAAGACTTCAATCTGAAAGTGGAGGCGGGATCCAAGGTTGCAATAATTGGGGGATCTGGTTCAGGCAAGAGCACCACGATTCGTCTTGTAGAGCGATTGTATGATCCCCAGCAAGGTGCTGTGTATGTGGATGGTGTAGATCTTCGAACTTTGAATGTGCAGTGGTGGAGAGGACAGATTGGGCTGGTGAGTCAGGAACCTCACTTGTTCTCTGGTACTATCGGTAAATATATACATGTTAAATGGACTGCGATAGTTATGTAAATGGATTGTTTAGGGTTTTTATATATAATAGTAGAGATGACATATTGTGTACCGTGTGTATACTGCGTGTGAGCGTTTATGTTTGAAGTGAGTATTTCCAAGCAATCTGAACAAGCGATGTATGATGTATGCGCTCACGCAGGGACGTACACTGGACACAATTGTAAATGCACCTGTCTGGAGTATTGTGATGAAATCATATATACACGCAAACAAATTTGAGATTTCCAATTTTTTAAACTCTGGATGCCCACACACGCACACCCAAACAGCGGATAATATTGCAATTGGATCTGGTATCAGTCTGAACCATGAATTCGATGCGGATTTGCCCATGGATATATACAGGAATCGTTTGTATTGTGCGGTACATGTTTCTCGTGAAGATGTTATCGTTGCTGCGAAGATAGCAAACGCGCATGGCTTCATTCTGAAACTTCCCAAGCAATACGATACTGTTATTGGACTTGGATCACAAGTATGTATAGTTAAAATGCGTGCTTCACCTGGGCACATACACAGCTTCATACTACATACATACATTTTTACGAATATACTGTTTCACAAACAATGTGAATATAACATATATAATTATGCATGTATACCCAGTTGTCTGGTGGGCAGAAACAAAGAATTGCGATTGCCCGTGCCATTGTTCGCAATCCGAAGATCCTTCTACTAGACGAAGCCACGTCCGCCTTGGATATCGCATCGGAAGGTATGCCTACATTCATTTTATTCTGCGCATGATATCTTTGTCTATATTTATGTCGTTATGCACTTATTTATATGCATGTGTATCACACACAGCGTTGGTGCAAACTGCATTACAACAGGCAACACATGGCCGAACAACCATCATTGTAGCACATAGACTATCAACCGTTCGAGACGCCGACACAATCTTTGTCATAGATGGAGGTTGTGTTGTAGAACAAGGAACACACATCGAACTCAGACATAAGCATAATGGTTTCTATGCACAATACTTTAAGAATTCAACGAGTGAGAGTGTGTACGGCAGACTGCATGAGGGCGCTGGTGTCAGTGAGTATGCTCATTCTTATAAACATGAAATTGTAAATGAAAGAGATAATTCAAGTGACAGTGAGGCAAGTGTGAGCATACACAAGCACACCATGATCGCAAAGGTACACACTTACGGAGAAGGTAAAACTCAAGACAACTGTAGCTATGGAGATGTGAGTTTGGGTAAAGAGAGTGAATATGTGCAAAAGGACAGTATCAGTGTGACTGGAAATGAGCCAGAGGTCGTCACAAAGACAACAGGGGTGAAGCGTCGAGTTTACCGCTTAAATAAACCCGAATGGCCTCTTTTTGCACTGGGGTCAGTGGGAGCAGCGTTGGTGGGTTTAGTGTGGCCAATGTACGCTTACTACTTTGGTGAGATTATCTTTCTCCTTATGCAGAACGATCAGGTGTGTGAATTTTCGTGTTTTCTACGTATTTGACTAGCGCCTACGTGTGTATCATTCACGAAACGATCAGGTGTATTTGATGTAAATTACAATCATAGAGTATAATGATTCGTGTGAAGTGGGCACAGTGATTAATGCAATAATATTCAATTTACCAGTGTTTAGGTAGTCCTGCAAGTAGTGTACACATATTATTATGACCTCATGTGAAGTTGAAGCTCACTTGCAGCAGTGTTCAACGTATGTACTTGCACATATAGTGACATAACACACATACATGTATGAACTTATTCATTTAGGACGAAGTGAATACAATGGTGGTGAAGTTCTTGGTGCTGGCTATAGTTGCCTTTGTAGGCAATCTTGTAAACACTGTATGCTTCGGATATGCAAACGAACGTTTAATTCGACGTGTACGAAGAATGTTGTTCGCAGCGTTTATGAGGCAAGACATTGCCTGGTATGACGATCCTGGACATCTTCCAAGTACTCTACAATCGAGGTATATATCTTACTCCTTCACCGTACTTGGTAGTATTTCATGCGTATATGTACACATGATGTATACATTTGTGGCTAGACTGTGGAGTGCGGATGCATCCTAAGGGGTTGTGTGTATTTTCTTCATTGTTTTATAGATACATTCACATCAAGTCGCTATAAATCATCTATTTGCACGTTAGGGAACAGTACTTACCATGATATAACTCGGCGTTACTTCGTTATCCAAGTGTACTTGGGTGCGCATCGGATCGGTACTTTTAACGCGTGCTAATATGCGTATGTGTCGTGCAAGCCATATATATACTATTCAACTCTAACATCGCATACATAATATTACAAATACAGACTGACGTCTGACGCTATGGCCGTTACGGGGGTGACAGGTTCATATGTTTCCACGCAAATCACTCTTCTTACAGCTTTGGGCGGGGCTTTATTTGTAGGATTTTATTCATGTTGGCAATTGGCCTTCGTTCTGTTTACAATGGTACCACTACTAGCACTTGGTCTGTTTATAGGATTAAAAACCACAGCGAAGGTATAGTGCCCGTTTGTGTATGTAAGCCCATGAATATACACAAGCAAACAGGCAAACAGTGGAGTGCATTACCTTTGTTTATGTTTGTTTATAGTACGACTTGACGAATATGAGCATACCGACATAACATGCACAGTACACTGTGTATGTTCATCGATAAATATGTTAAACTACACATGACAGATGCGCAAGAAAAACGAGCTCAACATTGAAAAGCACGAGGTTTTGTGATTTACTGTAATGCATAGACCATACTTACTAAGCTCACGCACACTTTCAGGTACAAAAAATGGCGTATTCTCAACTTGCACGAGGTGAGGAAATGGGAATTGAGGCCATAGATGAAGCGCGTACTATACTGGGACTAGGATCACGGTCAGCATACTGGTTCTTGGATGCGTACGAACAGAAGTTAGGAATGCCCGCTAAAGCTATTGAGAAATCGTTGCTGTTTAGTTCACTCACCTTCGGGTTCTTTCAATTTGTGGTTTTGAGTGAGTGGGGGGTTGCATTTTACTACGGCGTTCAGTTAGTAAAGAGCGCTGATTGCGATGTCGTGGGCCTGATTAGAACTGTGTGCGCCGTTATATTTGGTAGGTTTGTCAGAATATTCGACTAGAATATATACACGTGTGTAAATCTGTGTTTGTGTATGTGTCTTCAGCACGAATACGTCCCAATGGGTAACGGTTTTGCTATAGTTATCATTCTGGCATACATGTGAATTATATGTACTTACTCAAAAACGTACATATCATGGTGTAGTGGCACAATAACAAATGTTCAAATCATAGTGTAAAATTTACATTCGCCTCTCTCTACAGTATAGTAGACATGAAATATCCGTCTTAATTTTCTCCGATCAGCACGGTATACATAGATATAATAACAAGTCATTTGTGCTCTTGACAGGTGGAATTGGTGTTGGCCAAGTACTTGCTGTGATTCCCAATCCCAGAGCTGCCCAACTGGCAGCAAATTGGATTTTTAACGTTGTCGATCGTGAACCGTTGGCATCACATGCTCCTACCAAGGAAGAAAAGAAGGGCAAAGAGATAACCTCAAAGGTACAAGAAATTTCACGTTTGTATATGTATATATAATTGCCTAATATTGATCGTACAACAAGATATGATAAGTGTATAAACACTCACCAAGTGTCGATACACGTATATATGCCATATTCACATGTAGAACCATTCATACAAAGCATGTTCAATTCTAAATTAAATGTATGGTTAAGTTTATAATGCACAACTATGTCGTACGTTGTGTATGTGTGAAATTTAAAAATGTTGCATACACTATTTAGGACATGCATAGGGGTATTTCAGTGCCTACTGACAATGTCGATCTCCAGGGTGACATCCAGTTTGAAAATGTACAATTTAGTTATCCTTGTCGACCAGGAACTCAGGTATGAGCGAGTGCGCATACATGTACATATATATTGTGTGTTTACGAAATTATTTTGTTCTTCAGTTGACGAATACATGTGAAGTTTCTTTTTGCACTATTTGGACATAATAATATATATCTACATGCATAAACATTCATATATACGCATACCTGTAGGTACTTCAAGGACTGAATTTACACATCCGAAAAGGTCAAGTCGTGGGTGTTGTGGGTGAAAGTGGGTCCGGAAAAAGCACACTAGTTTCTCTTCTTGAGAGATTCTATGTAGCACAAGGTGGCAGTGTTCGTTTGGATGGCAAGAAAGTGGATCAATTTGATGCACAGTGGCTACGATCACAGGTAAAACCCACTTTGCAGAAATTCACATTACATGATTGCCTTATTTTATGGTTGGAAGTTAGGAATGTGATGTACTAAGATATTTGATAGCTATCTATATATTACGCCTCACTCCGACACGTCTTTTTCCCGGAATGACATTCCCTGGTGTATGGCAGAACACAGGCATCACATATGACTTGCTTTGTTTATGCACGCTTGTTTCTTCATTCTTGTATGTAGATTGGTCTTGTCTCCCAAGAACCACATTTGTTCAGTTGTACGGTCCGTGAAAATTTAGTGTACGGATTGCCGAACCCAGACACCGTCACAGAAGAAATGCTGAATCAATGCTTAGTTGAAGCAAATGCAAGAACTTTCGTCAACAATCTTCCCAATGGTGCGTATGTATGTACGCATGTAGATACGTACGTGTAGGTGTGACGTGAAGTCTCTGACCACTATTCTCTTTTGCACACTAGACCAGTCAGAAAATCTTATGAATATAATTTTTGATGACATATGTGGTATGTCCACGTCTGTACGTGAATACACGCACGTTCACTTCCATGCTTAACTTTACATTAATGAACATATATACTCAGGTTTGGATACCCTAGTGGGGGAGAAGGGGGGTAGTATGTCTGGAGGAATGAAACAACGATTAGCCATTGCCCGTATGCTATTACGGAACCCGTCCATCATACTGTTGGACGAAGCAACAAGTGCGTTAGATACAACATCCGAACGATTAGTACAGAATGCGCTCAACAAAGCAATGAAGAATCGCACCACCATCATTGTTGCTCACAAGTATGTGTGTGTTTGTTTATTTAAGTATGTGTATGAATTATATGAGACTTGTAGTGAAATTATTTCATTTTCAAGTATACCAAACTGATTGTAGTAGGAGCCGAGGGAGTTATTTTACATCTTTCTTAAATATGTGCTGTTTGTCTATGTGTATGCGTGTCGTAAGCAATGAAGATCCAACTTCTATACATTTCCCCTCGCTCCTTGATCTGATTTGAGAGACCAACGTTGATTCCGTTATTTCAGCTGTGCATGCTTGTATGTATATTTCTTGCGCGATACCGATTTATGTTTTCCTCATATCCGTCCCTTTTCTATATCGTCTCAACAGGTTATCCACTCTTCAGAATGTCGATGTTGTGGTTGTTGTAGTAGAGGGTGTGATAAAAGAAATGGGAACGCCGTCAGAGTTGCGTGCAAGCGACGGTCTCTTCGCCGAAATGTTAAAGCAGCAAAATGATACCACATAAATCACTTTATAGAGTATGCATAGCTTTCTCATGACTCGACATTTATTCATGCGCGGTAATAGGGTACGCATCAAACTGTATATGTAACAGCACTTTCCTAAAATTGAATAAGGAAGACAGTTTAAAAAACTATAAAGTGAATTATGGCAACATAGTAAAATACACGCTTCCGAATTCGCCTTTTGTAAACGCATTTGGGGCTGCCTTCGGAATAATTCTACTTTCTCCATTCCTTATCATAGTTTTAAGTATTGTCTAGTGGAAATATAGGTCGCACAAGTTAGAATTTCAGCTTGCAAAGCTACGTATGACAAACTACACAAGCTTGGCATTGATGAGCTTGGAAACCAATACAAGTTTGCAACATGTGTATAGCCGAGAGTACCGTTATTTCAGTATATGTATTATTCAAGCGTGTAAATACTTAAACCACTTCTTTGTCAACATTATTTCGTTTGGCTATAAGTTGCTCATCCATACTTTCCACAGCAAAACGACTATGAATTTCCGTCTCACCAATACTCTCACTGTCCCACATCTGTCTAAAGTTCTTCTTCTGCTCCTCTCGCTCAATCTTCTGACACTTGTTGTAGTTGGCATGGAAGGGATTTTCTGCACCGAATGGGTGTATAGGTTTACTTCGCAAACATTCCTGGATATACGTATCACGTCGAAATTCAGGAACCTTGTCACCGTCGTGAGTCTCACTGTCTATGTCTGTTTGAAACGGTGGCCGAGTATGAGTGTGTGTCCATTTTGTGAGCGTTTGGATGTATAATGTACGTGCGAGAGAGAGCATATATGTAGTGCAAGTTCCAGTGAGTATGGAAGCACATGTGGGTGTCAAAGTGGATGTGCATACATGAGTTAATGCATGCATCCTGGTTGCTAACGTTTGTGTACGAGTCTGCGTGTGTACATGGATACATGTATGTATGCATTGCATACCGAATGCGCACTGAAGAGGTAAGTATGCTGCAGGACGAGAAAACCAATTATTCTCCACGAACCAAAAGATAATGGCGCAGGGAATCAACGGAACAACGAATGCTGCTAAGAACGACTGTTTGATGCCTAAGTACCCAAACATAACCACCTGTAAATGATGTAAGATTGTTCGTATTAGAATTGCAGTAAGAGGTAATCACCCGAATATAGAATCATAGAATCTGGTTCGGTATCTGTGTTAATGCTTGGGATACCATTGCTATGTATGTCGTGAAAATATACACTTTGGACTCTTTGGCTTAGCTTATGTATAACGGAAAAGGTCTTTAAATATCCTGATACGCAGAGCGTATGTTCATATATACCTACTATACTTTCATGTATGCTTATACATACGTACCTGGTATAAGATTAGACTGAACATGGTACGATTAAATACCATGGGGAAAAATTCTCCGTTACCCTCGTAGTCTGGCGTTGGTTGAGAAGCGTACATAACTTCATATTTGAACGCAAACATTGCGAACAGGAAGTATACAAGCGAGAATGGGATAATAAGAGAGGCCATCGTGGCGTACGTAATTCCGATGATGAAAACAAGCATGACATCTCCGTATGACTGAGCTATTAGTTCGCAGGGGGGTAAATGTGAGGGAGAATGAAGCGGTACGTGTATCTATCCATCATGTATATAGAGCGAGCTGTGGGCAACGTCGACAGTAGTGCAAAGTGCAAGCAACAATGTTGCATACAATGCCGCATGAAATCATACCATATGAAAAATTAGGTGTTGGGAACCAGACATCAGCTCTCTCACGAGGAGTCTTCGCTAGCCATTTCATTTTAATCCAATATATAACACCGCCTACAATATTGGACAACATTCCTGGGAAACTCTCAGCAGTCTTCAGCATAATGTAATTGATAAAGAACGTTGACACTGAAATTATGGAATAGAATTGTGATCGTGAGCAAGGCAGCGTTGTACGTACGAGATGTACGAGTCTACAGAAACAATATACATTTTAGTTGTGCGTATATATATATATATATATATGCGTGTTTGTGTCAGGGTGTACATGCATGTATGGCATGCGTTTATGCGCATCAGTATAGAATGTAGGCAATTTGGTTGTGCGTTTCCCTATATAATATAGCATAAGTTGCTCGTGTATAAATGAGTGTAGACCCTGAGATCAAAGATTCACACATTGGAGAGTGAGTGTAATTATCTATGTAAAAAGGTGCATATATATGCATGTACATACCGCCCGGTAGAGAAGCAGCTAGTAAATCAATTATAGATCCCGGGTCATCAATTAGGTCCTGAATTGCACCCGAGGCAGTACCAGTAATAGTAGATCCCAGGAATACGTTGATAACGTAAAAGTAATACAATTTCTCAAAAGTTCCTTTCTCCAACGCACTGTATGTTTCTTTGCCTTCGAGTACTGTCAGGCCTATCACGAATAAAAACAAATAGTTTGTACGTATGTATGTATGTGTGCATGTGTGTTTGTGTGCACACGTAGTGTGATTGGAATGGTGAGTAAGTGTGTGGCCTTCGATTACCCTTTGTATGATCCGTCTATTACCCAGATACTCAAATTGAAAACACATATATACGTACAACGTACAAACAAATTTCTACTTATATACCAGATACAATCTTAATACGCATACCTCTGCAAATCATAGGTAGAATAGCCAAGAAGATGGTTAAAATCAGAGTAGGCATGACTCCCTCAAGAATGCCTCTTACGATAGGTACGGCATCGATGATATCGGTCAACCATGGCATCCATTCCTCAAGCTGACAAAGACTTGTAAGGGCTGTTGTGACAACATATGCGTGTTTCAGTTAGAATTTTGTGTGAGTTAATGTATAATCGTGCGTGCCGGCTATGTCTGACGTGTACATCAGGGAAACGTACAATATTCGACATACTTTGAATGAAAGCAATGGGAATCATATAAAAGATAACCATGGCGAAAGTGATCAAAGCGACACCAAGAACTCGGAAGACCTTGACACGCTCATTTGTACCCATGTTGGACCAATAAACATTGTTTTCGTGTGGGGCAGGGCGCACAAGGTACATATTCTCACTTTCGCGGAAAAGAACCTGTCTCATGTTTAGTGCAGACGAAATATATTTTAGTACTACGTATGTACGCATGCATGTTGTGTTTGTGTGAGTTTAGTGTATGGGTATGCATGGACGTTTGTGCCTCTACATGAGTGTACATTGCATGCGAATTATGATACCTGTCCCGCTACCGCAGGGCTCTGCATATTGTTAAATGTGACAAATCCTGATCCAGTAGTGGTTTTGAGATTCGCTTGTTCATCAGCGAGTTCGTTGTTTAGTCTTTTCAGCTCCTCTGACCAATAATCGATTGAATCCACTTGCTCTCCACACATTCCAAGGAAGCCGACTTTATGTCTAATTATATTTTTTGTGATATTATGCAGGTTTGTGTCTCAGGTGTTTTTAGTTGGACATGTTGGTCCGTACCAGCGGTTTAGTTTATGTATACAAGTATAAGTGTGTATGAATACTTGTCTACGCACTCGTGTACCCATATTTAACAAACAAGCCTATACATGGAAAACAATCGAATATGCATATGAAAGTACCCACATGCACATACACCAGGGCGGCATAGCCAACACCCTCAAATATACATATTACATGAACAACCATACACACGCGTCACTTACTTAGGGAGCTCGCCAGTAGTCTCTCTTATCCAAAGTGCACGCTCCAGATTGCGCATGGCAATGTCGCGTTCCTCAAAGAGCGATTCGCAGTCTCCAGGGTTGTAATGCATCACGGCGCTGTGTTTATCATTATGATATCGTTATTAACATGCGCATGGCTATGTAAGAAGGAGTCGTATATTCGTTTGTATACTAAGACTAGCATTTGTGTATATCGCCGTGTAGCGCAACATACATAACAAACGCGAAATCCTTGGCCGTGCATAAAACATACATGGTATCCCACAAATATGAAATAAGACTTACTGTTTAACCTTATCGGGAAATAAAATACTAAAAGCACTCGTAAGACTTTCTTCAGTCTGGTCCTCGATGGGGATCTGCTTAACCATACATGAGTACGTATAGTCTGCCTTCTCACTCCATGTCCTTTGTCTGCGAACGATATACTGTTGCATTACGCATATATCACAAAATCGACGAGTATAACCAAATTGCACAAACATATTATAGAAGTATAAAACATGGATACATAAATGTTGGATTAAAATGCACTATTGCCAAGATTTGTGGATTATCCATGAACTTGTATATTCAGTCAAAATGAACGTACAACGAACCCGAAACACACGCACGCACGCACACACTCCTACCAACATAATACGTAAGTACTTCAAGTAGTACACGTTTCGTACTTAATTAATAAGTAAGACAGTATAGGAAGATTGATAGATTGAGTCATAGCACGACACCGTTTCACAAATAAGCAGATCGGCACGTGTAGGGGTGATGCGCACAGCAATTACCCATATATTTATATACTAGTAACAACAACGCCACCTCATGCAGCGCAAGCGCAACACATTATTGCACATGCATACGTACCGTAGTGTATTCACGGTGCAGCATGTACATTACGACAAGAGTAAAATAGTACACGGAGACCACATGTGCAATGAACTTTGCACTGCTGGGCTCAACATTTCCCATAGTCAACATGTCCAACTCGATTAGTCCAATGCCATTTATGGCATTGAGTGGTATAAGAACAATACATCCTGAAACGTGTTTTAGGTTCATGTGATACAGATATTAACAAGGTGGGCATGGGAATATCTTATACCTTGTTCTCATGTATAATCTTGGACGTTCAAATGACGTTTAAAACTCGCAATGGGTAGGCAGTGTAGTTCGTTGTGCATTTTTAAACTAGTACATGTAAAATCTTGAAAAGCCCTTTAATAGCCTTCAAACTTACCAAGACCACCCATGTATATATCATATTCTCATGCGTACCCGCCAAACTATCCATAAATGTAAGTCAGTATCCCGAATTTGTACACCACCATCACCAAGCTTCTTACCACAGAAGGTACGTGTATACACGAGATATTTAGAAGTACGGTTACGTACCAAAAGGCAAGAAAAGTGCAAAGCAGTAGGCAAACATTTTGACTACTCGGTACAACATAAGAGCATCTAGGCCAGCCGCGGCAAGAATATCATCATCTCCGTAGCGCCAGAACTGAGGAATCCACGAGAAATATGTACGTGGCAATTTTGGCACATCGTTTTCACTGGATATATACATACATAAAGGTACCAGAGTTGAAGATAGTAAAATAAACTGTTTCAATGGGTCAATAATTACATTTATCCGTGCAGGTACTTCATTGTGAGCATAAATTCACTGTGCAGCGCATTTACATACACTATGCAAAGCTCACGCGGGCTGTACAACTTTGGGCATCTGGCGCGAAAGATTAAGAAAATCGTCACAAATGCTACAGAAAGAAGGGTATTGAAACCCAATGCAGTCAAAAATGCTGCTAAGGTAGGATTCTGAATCTCTCCATCTTCACCCACGCACTGAGATGACGTATTTGTGGACATATTGTGATAAATTTCATGTACATAAGCTTTTCTAAAACACGACGAAACTTATGAACACCGCGGTACACTTTCTAATACTTATAACAGATACTCAAGACCAGTGTGTGTGAAGGTGCGGCATGCGTTTATACTTCCAAAAATGAAAAGGGGTGTTGTAAATAACAGGGCAACACTAACTCAAGTCACACACATACACTGCACACCGTACCGCAAGGCAAGACCTTGTACATGCACACATGAATACATGCATCGCTCCAAAGTTGAATAACAATAGTGAACTCCACTCGTGTACCGCCCGCTGGTCCAACTTGGTGCATTGATGGCAACCCCAGCCACGAACACATTCGCAAAGCACACGCTCACCCATCTCTACCGCTTCCTATCCATCGACTGTTAAAATTCTTTATATACTAGCAAGCTACTGCAAGCTGTGTCTGACATGTTATGCACATTAAATTTAACTTGCATCTAATCAAACAAGATGAAGCACCACATATCGTTTCAACTGTTACATATTCCTAAATATATGTATGGCATTGTTAATTTCCTTTTACTGGAGATGTAGCCTTGCAACCAATAAAACATTTCATGAGTTGTTAATATGTATATACACGAGTCATTACTTACTGTAACCTTCCTATAGTAATCTTATTCTACTTTCATGCGTGATTGCTCAGTCTGGAATCATTGGTTCATGTACTTCCAAACAGCAAGCAATTCATGGCTTGTGCAATATGTTCATTACATTCATGCTGTTTGTGATCGCGCGATCCGCTGGTTGAATTTGAAGCTCATCTAACACAGATAGAACTGGGACAAGCTAAAGATATAAATGTACAATCCAATGGAAAAGACAACGTTTTGTGCTGATAGTGACTGCTTGCTAATAGAATATGTAAAATGTCAAAAGTTCCGGAAAGCAAGTAACCCATTATTATCAAGCCAACTTATACTTGCATGTTGCAGTATATGCACACATTATATGCACCAGTATAGATGGATAGATGAAAAGTGTTTTGGTTTGTATTGGTATTTACGCTATTTGCGGTAAGTTTGTATTTTGTATACTGTTTATCTTGGTTGCGTGCTCTCCGGAACTATTGGCATTCTACATGTTTATTCTCCAGTACAAACGTTGTCTCTTCCATTGGATAGTACATTAATACGTTTCAAGAGCTTGTCCCAGTAGTAGTTTCTGTATATGTAGAATGTCAATAGTTCCGGAGAGTAAGCAATGCTTGGCAGTTCTCTCATTTTTAACTAGTCAATGGCACCTTGAGTTCATCTGAAGATCCGGAACAAAACAGTGATTTCCTCGTACATGCTCTGAATTAGGTTCATCAATTGCAACCCTGATAGTTTTAATGCTATAGGCTTTCTGACTTTCTGTGTTGTTTAACAATAGTAATGCAAAATTGTTATTTAAACTGTCACAAGGTGGAGCGAAAAAACACATTGTACCAGTAGGTGCGAATTATACATAGCACGGCATGGCACTGTAAAGCATGTATTATCTGTAACGGTATAATGGCACAGAATGTAACATGTGACCATAGCATATTTCCTATATCGAGCATTAATAGGCAACTCTTGACATAGAAAGAATATACGAAAGTCATCAACTTTAACTGCTGAGGTTGTATCATCCTAACTTTCGCGATTGGTTTTGTTCGAAAGGGTAATTATTGTAAGATACGCTGGATATTTGTTGCACAATGGTATACGTACACGTGTTTATTTACATATGCAATGCAAGTAAATTCCGTTCTTAATACACATCTTTTTAATATCGTACTTCGGTATATAACTAATTCTAATTATTTATTTACTTATAAGATGGTATTGTATACACGGGGTTGTTCTCAGGTTTTACCGAGTATTTTTTCTTGTATATGCACATACGTGTTGTTGTAACTAGAAAAATGATGAAACAATACGGGTATAGTGGTCGTATATACAACAATCATAATAAGCACTAACCACACAAAGTGAATACGTAAAACTGTAGAATGCTATTGTGCGCGAAGGTGTATGAACGAGGGCATTAACCATGTCCCCGCATAGATAATAGCCATTCCATCCCAAACGAATGTGTCTGTGCCTTACGTGGTCTTGGTTAGTTGCACTAAAAATGCTGTGTATGGGCGTAACGAATATCGAAATGACAATGAGATATAAAAACGATTAGGAACGCATGGGGATTAGCTATTGATACGAGTTCTGCCAATATGAATATAAGACTTCAACATGGGAATAAAGACAAAAGTTGCAGACATACGATATCGTACAATTGTTGACGGAATTCTCTGGGCAAAGTAGAATTATATTACATTATCTTTAACTATGCATATGAAAGACTGTATGTACATACTGAAAATTCGCCTGTATGTGTAGATAAGCTATAAAACCACAAACAAGTCGATGCGAGGGCTGCTTGAGTAAGCGTGTTTGCGTATTTCAGTACCATTGTGCTTCGCTACTTACCGGTATGAGTATCTTGGTCATGGGAAGGCCGGGCGATGAACAATTGGTTTGGTCGTTCATGAGTTGATTCTGCGATATATACGAAATAAGTTCATGTAAATTGCGCATACGCAAGAGTAACAAGTATTATATAAGGCTGTTTGTGTGCATGGATTGACTGGTCGCCCTCCGCTCTGGCAAGAGTGAAACACATAATTTGGTTTTGTATATCATAGTATACATTTTTCCTGTGTTATTGTGTAAGTGGAGACATACCCATTTCTTTCACCCGTGTACCCTTTGTAGCCTTCGTAGTGTTAGGCTCAAATGTCCACCTTCTTAGATTGCATTCAACCGTACGATTTAACTTTAACGGCAGGTCTTCGTCTTTAATTGTACTCAATGTTTGTAGAACCTGTGTATGCGTGTGTGTATGGTGTGTGTTAACTACAGTAAGGGTGTGTGCTTACGAATATGTGTTATGTTCATATCTACGTTTACGTGAACGTGGATGTCATATTGGAGGTATAATGGTCTCTTTGTCTGCACTGGTGTATAAGTGCGTATATATGTGTGCGAACAAGTATGCTATACATTCATGTATGCTTATGTGTTGTACCGTACGTATCAATACACACCTGAGTAATATTCGGCAAATAGCAAACAACCGAACGTCCGGGTTTTAGTACACGTGCAACAGTGCTCAGATTTGGACCAGGCTCAGGCATATCCAAAGCTACACCATCGAAGCTCTCCTTTGTCAATTCATGCAATAAAGAAGGGTTAGCTATGGAGTCGGAGTCGTCCACACCATTCCCTGCAGACATATCTCCGACGTGCCAGGTAATTGTTTTTGTAGGCCAGCCATTGGCATTGGCCCACAGATTGTAATTACTTTGCGCACGACAACTGTGGTCTAGCCTTTTCTCTACACTGACCACTTTGCCACTCTCGCCCACACACCTAAACCAATATTGAAAGCATATCATACATGAGATTTAAAAGTTGCAAATATAAAAACGCATACAAATATAACACATAGTAGGACAAGGAGTAACGACACTGTGCACGACTCCTAACACTCCTAAAACCGTGCATGTTAACGCAAAACATAGAACAATATTACTCTGCCCGCGATGCGCTTTATTTGTGGCAGCCATTTACCCTCTACATATACATCACCTACAACTCGAATCTATATGGGCGGCATACCTGCATACATATGTGTCAAACGTACCTAGACAAGAACAAAGATAATCCTCCGGAACCTGAGCCAGCCTCAAGTACACGCATCCCCGGTGCTAGATCCAACATAAACATCATAGTCATTGCATCCTTAGGGTATGTGGGTGTTGCACATCTCTTCAACCCAGTCTCAACGTACTGCTCAAGTGTAGGGCGAGTGACTAGTAGTTCTTTTCCCTTGTGCGTCTTGCACACCCCTCCCACACGTGTACCTATGATTTCATTGTGACCGATGACACCTGTACATAATTATATTGATGTACGCACGATGTTTAGTCTTTGCGTATGCAGCAATAGTGTTTAGGGTATATGGCCGTACCTCACTTTCACCAAAGAACAGACGGCCATACTTGACTACCTGCACCGCCGAGGATATATGATTTAATAGTATCAAATCATATCTGTCTGCTGACAATCTCAGAGCAAAAAATAGATTCACCTTTATAGTATCAAATCATACCTGTGTACTGACAATCTCAAGAGTACACAGTAGATTCACAAGTTCCTCACCTCTAAGCACATATATATATACATATATATATATATTATATATATATATATATATAAAACCTACGTGTATACACTTTTGATACCTGCATGACTACGCTGATTCCTTCCAGTTGAGAGTTGGTCTAAGACAGTTTTAGGACGTTTCACGTTCTTTTCAGTTAGGAATACTAGTTCTCCTTCACGAAAAACCACTCCCTGCCCTAGCCCAGTCGCAACATTAACCTCGGGGCATACTGCTGTGGTTTTTGTCTCGCCCGCTGAAGTTTCTAGCAGAGCTGATTGAAAATACCTTTTGGAAGACGGTTTAGCAGAAATTCGGGAGTGGCTAAGTATGGGGTTATGTGTGAGTATGCTGAGAGAGCAGCTCTGTTTCCATAGGATCTGCCGAACCATTATATTGCTGTTAATATGTTGAGAGATTCGTGCCTTTTTGCATCGAAATGCTGATACACCTTTACCACAAAACATGTTCTATATACTACTTTACGCACAGTATTTAAAACATGTCCTTCGATGTATTGGCAACGAACAATGAAGATCTGTATGTCTGTGCATATGATTGTAAGTATTGTGTTGTGGTGATGGGAGGTGCACATACACGCTCACAATTCGTGGACCCATGTGAAACAGATGCATCCAGTTAATTGCATTTTACGATGTCATTGTCGCAAACCTTCTGCGTCGTAAATGGTAACATGTGTAGAAAGGGTACCCTTGCTCACTCACCCCTATCTCGTTGGTATAAACGACACGTCCAGTCGTAAATTCAGTGCTACTTCTATGTACGCATAAATGTTATTGCGTTGCACACGTACATACTCAGACACACACAGTTTCATTATTACTTCACACTCTCACACACAACATTATTATGTTTGCAGTTGCAAAGGCATCGTCTATGATGAACTTGTGCTCCGCATCTGTGCGACGAAGCTTAGCAGTGCGTGGAGCACTCCAATCCATGCAATCCACTTCTAATATAGGTGTTGGAAGCAGTTTTCGGAGGTTGTGTGCAACGCAGACAACTGGGACAACGGTAGAGGAAGATCGCATCGTCATAACTGAAAGTGCCGCAAAGGTGAGAACATCATTTGTTTAATTTGCTTGTGCGCTCACAAAAACACACACGTACGCATATTGAGAGATACAATCCTACACTCGTCAATGCACATGGCAGTACGTACAACATGGAAACAGCACGTACGGCCACATTTCTAACAAACTATGTACTCATTCACTCATTTTTATATATTCATAAGCGATTAAATAAATTGGACGACGTCGGTGGCAACTTGGTTCTGCGCGTGCAGGTAGATGGCGGTGGTTGCCAAGGCTTTCAATACAATTTGAAGTTGGAAACTAAGAGTGAAATTGACCCCGAAGAAGACCGGTAAACACGAACGCAAGCGCATGCGTACAAAGTACACACGTACAAACATACTTGATGATTTTCTCACTTTGAAGCTTTTAGGTATCACTTCGCTTCTGAAGAGCTACTCGAATATTTGTATATTATGGTTGCTTATGTTCCTAATTGTGTACGGTATTGTTTCCTGATCAGAATTTTTCAAAAGGATGGAGCTACTGTTGTGATTGACGAGTCATCGATGGAGACACTTCGGGGGTCCACAATTGACTACAAGACAGTACGATACTTACAATTTATATTTTTGTGATTGTACTTTTGTGGTAGTTCAAAACGGTGTGAAATACTTTCACATCTCCCACTGTTATGCTTGGTCGAGTATGTGTTGTTGTTTACGTTAAATTCTATGAATCGTAGTCATTTTATGAATCGCGAATCGTACAAACAAGTATATCTCAGAGTTACTCTCACCCCACAAACATGTTGCTAACGTTAGGATCTCATAGGCTCAGCATTCTGTGTGGGACAGAACCCGTTGGCTGATGCAACATGCGGGTGCAAGCGATCTTTTAACATCAAATAGTGGTGAAATAGTCCACTATTCGCAGGAAAGTATCTGTTGATGGCAAGTCATACATCCACATACAGTTTGACATATACTTCCATAATTCCACCTGGCCTACTGTCTACTCTCACACGATAAATGGCTCTCAAGTTTAGAAGCCGACAATAGCTTGTGCGTCTGATGATCACCGCAAGGGCGACAAATGAAAAGAACACATACCGCTGAACGCATCCAATATTTAGTTTCGATATATAGATCAAGAATGATCTTGACAGTTTGAACTGTCTCGTGGTTAGATAGAATTGTTTTGTTTGCACTTGTAAAAGTATTGCTTAAATTCGCCAGCGCAATGTTCTAGATGCATGAGAAAGGGGACGGGAGAGGTGACTACAAGAGCACAATCTACATGCAGTTCTTTGTAAAGGAAATTCAAGAAGTGCAAGTTACCCGTAGAAAACGAAAATCATAGATGGAATGTAAAAATATGAAACGGCATTGAAATACACACGTCTAACATTAACGATTACCAGCAATTTTATCATTGAGCGCCGAACGAATACTTATGTGACTATCCTCGGTTTGCCATGTCCTGGCGTAATTTCGGCAATCTCCTCTACCTGCTATACATGCACTCAACGAAATGTCACAGACATTTGTTGGACGTGTTATCTGGCTTCCTAACTGCCACACCAACTGGAAGGTAACTACGTTTAGGGTTTACAAACTAAATATATTATCCAAACAATGTACTCTGTCGTGAGTCCTCTCATAGGGAGAGGAACATACTATTATCGTATGGGGCGGCGCACACAGAAGGTGAAAAATCCTTATTTTTCCTACCACGCTGCCCTTAAAAAATTGATTAAATATCAACTATAGACATGGGCTAATCGACGGGGCACTACGAGCTCAATATCTCTGATACGGCCGTGAAATCCACCGGTGTTCATAACTACCTTTATGAGCTGAATGTTATTCAGGATGACCTAGACATTCGCTTTTTCACCTTTGTCATTTTGGTTGCGTCGTCTTCTTCTAATCACACCACCGTGTCTTTCAATGAATTGAAGAGGGCGGGGAACACCGTGTTTTTTCTTGTATAAACCACATGCGTTGCAAACAACCTCATTGGGACCCAAACACCGCCATAGTGTTGTCTTTCCGATACCACAGTGTGCACAGGTTGCGTCCGCGTTTTTCTTTTCGTTTGCACGGGTTCCTCGCGCTCGTTTTGTTTTCGACAGATGAGTTTCTTTTGCAACGAAGTTACCTGTGCCGTTCTGTTGGACATAGGCGGATGAAACTATCTTCTTCGTAGGTTCATCGTTCAATGATCTACTCTGACCGTTTTCTAGCTTAGTTGTGTATTCAACTTTCATTGAGGGTAACTTTAAGTTTGACGAAGTCGGCTGATTATCAATCAGGTCTTGGCTTACAAGACAAATGGCGTCGACATTGTTCGGAGATGAAGCCTGTGCTGTGGCAGCGGACGGCATGGACGGCATGCTGTGCCCTCTTTGAACGAAGTCGACGCTCATACTGTTTGTAGGTTTGTACAGTAAGCCATTAATTGCAGGTGCAGAAACGCTGCCTAATGGTAGACTAGTTAGAGGTCCGCCTGTGCTGGTTGCAAAGTGATTCTGCTGGTTCGAAGGGTAGTGGTTCCAATCATTTTCAGGGAGCGCAATCCACGGTGACGAGAACATGTCGGTCATTTGTTGTGCTTGCAAGTCATGAGCAATTGGTGACATGGAGGCGCTGACGGGGGTGGAAGGCTCGCTAGCATATATCTTTGGATCGATCTGAAGTAACATAGACATGGGATTGCCACCAAATGCTACTATATTGGATGTTGAACTATTCGCATTGTACCAGCTGATGGGTAGTTGCTCGACAGGGAGAAGGTTAAGAGAATCGTCACGGTGCAGATAGAGATCTTCCATTTTAGTGATCGTTGGTTTTTGAGAGTGTCTCATGTTGACCATGTCAAGACCATACATGTTATTGTCTAGAGTTCGTGCGTGATTTGACAACAAAGCTGATGACTGTTTGTCCGTTCTTTCCATGAAGGTACAGGAATAGATATTCTGTACGTGTGATATGACCTTTTACTAGTGAATAATATTATCCAATATGTATTCGTAAAGGTAGTGACTGATGCTTTTTGCATTTATCAAATTGTGAGCTTTTGGTACAATGATCTCGCCCATATATTTGCAGAAATAAAGAGGATCTTGTTTATAGGAAAAAGCCGCGTTCCCGGTCGGAGTTATGTTCTAGCAAAACACAAAGAGTAAGAAGAAACTTACGCCCACCGCATTCAAATTATCTCAATTAACACGTTTACGACAAAATAATTATACAGTATTTAGAGCGGTGAAATATACAAGCGCTGGGAATAAAAGGCAGCTCCAACTCCAGCGCGGCATTCTCACCTTTTCTCTTACTCCTACCTATTTCTCTCCCCCAGTATTGGCAAATTTCTCCTCGAGATTATGGTATACACTTATGACAGCTTCTTCTGGCTTCTGCTTGTACAATAGATGTACCCCGAGTTTGTACAACAGAAACCTCTTGCCTCTTCGTTTATTTTGAAGACACTGTGCTCTTTCAAAAGTCAAGATATGTATTTTAACTCTCTCACTGGGACCCAATTGCCTACAGTTCAATGCCAATTGAACCCCGATATATTTTGAAAGATATGGTTCGACTTTTAATGGTGCTCAATACGATGTAAGCCTTAAAAAAGCACCAAGTAGTAGCGCAACACCGACCGCAGAATTAGTCTGAAGTGACGTACTACTCACACTCACGACAAAGGAGTTTAGTCGTAACGAATCACACCAAACCAAATTATACGCCGATCCCATATCGCTATTGTTTGGTTTGCTTTTAAACTTCTTTCAGTATTCATTCATCGCATGTGGTTCACAAATACACTAACTTCGGATCTCAGGATACACGGGCACTTGTAAGAAACGTCTTATTTCTGGGGTACATTTATAGACTGCTCAGAGTAAAATTTGAGACACTCCTGTTGCTGTCTACTACTGATGAGCAACGAGAGAATTTTTGTTCTTGATGCCCGGTACAAGGATGCTAAGTGAGCCTTCCGGGGTGTTCAACAAGTGTATGTGTTAGTTTTTTAACGCAAGATAGACATCTCTAATTGCATGTGGGGATGTATATTTTTTCGTATGGAAGGGATGGGATGGGTGAGGTATTGGGACTTCGCGGAATCATGACTAATGAGCCTTATGGTGTTCCCGCAACTCCACCACCATCCGTGGGAAGACAAATTGCCGCAGACAGCTGGTCCCATCAAACGGATGAGTGTTCACTATACATTTTTCATTGGATTTAATGATATATAATAGCTCTTGAATGTTGCTTGACAATAATGATTGACATATTTTAACCTGTGGGTTAAAATAAAGTATTCAATGGACGTCATTTCATCTCTGATTGGTGCACATTGATTAAGTCTCACTTTCGGCAAAATGGGACAATTTTAAGTGACGCAGCTGTGGAATGTACGCATACGGAAGGGTATTGGACGGACAATTACAAAGTGGAACTGAGAGAGCACTACACACTACAAACAACATCGCTCAGAACACCTCAGAACAGAACATAAACACTCGCCACATGTATGCGACTCATAAGTTTATCAGCTAAGGTTCATGATAAGGTATGCCTATCCTCGGCTATCATCTTATATCGGTATGTGGTCAGTTATGCGGGATGATGTTATGGCTGTTTGCAAATGGCGGGTTATAATACGTTATAATCACTCTTCCAATTCTCTTCTAATTCGTTGGGCATGAGGTTGACGTATTATTATACAAAATAACCATTCTGTTCTTTAAATGTGCTTTACATACTGCAAATAGATTTGTGCGATTCAATGATTTGTTTACGATTTGATTGTGATTATCAAAGGGACATTTTGTCAAATTTATACCGACCATTGTTGGAATAAGATAACAACTTGATAGCGGACGAACGGAAGATTTTTAATACTACTGTACTGATTGTGGTATTACTTTTCGAGTGTTTGAAGTTGAGGACTGCCAGTGACTCAGTGAACGTCCTTAAGACAGGCCCAAGCATTTGCTGACAACAACGGAGTTATGCTGTGGACATTCGGTAGCGCTACATGTACAATATCGATATGAATGGAATCTTCAGGCTAGATCGACTTTGGCCATCCAGGATTGGTTTACTGTTGACAGGAAGGCTGTGTTGGAGAACACAATGATAGAACATAATGATCGCTATGCCATGTACCAGGGAAGATCAAATGGAACTTTGATACTCGTGTAAATACACGTTCAAAAGGAGTCTGGATTCGGTCCTGTTAACTAACAAGTTCAACATCCCACGCAAAAAATCCATTTGCCGAAATGAATTTCTATTGTTCGTGCGAGCACAAATTATTTGATTGTAGAGTATTATTTACGATTACAACTTGAAATCTACTACACTTTAAGCCAAATGCAAGATGGCACGTTCTATACATTGCATTAAACAAGCATGGAACACTTACAATATATGTAGGTACTGTTCTATCATAAGCTTTGCAAAGTTGAATTTGAATCACTTCTGAAATCAGTGGAGCATACGTCGTCACACAGCGTGTGATATACGATTACAAGTTATGTCAAAGAGAAAACTTGAACTGTGTGATACGAGAATTTGGACGTTTTCTGATCTAACCGTTTTATACGTTGTATGTTTTGGATTATTGGATTTACTCGTGAGTCCATTTTCTCCAAATATCTGCAAAGATTAATTCTCACATTCACAAAAAGTTCGTAGACCAAGATTGCAATTATCGTCCATCCATCCTTCGAAGGAATTAACAATTAACATTCTCGTCAAAAACAGGTCAAATGCAATCAGAAATACTTTTATCGAAACGAGCCCATGCCTTTGAACAAACAAATGTACTTCTGTACATCACAAAACAAATTTTAAAGTTCTTTTACCAGAATAGCTTCCTAATTAAATTGTGTGCACTTCAATTTTATATCGAAAGGGCGTACTTAAATCGTATATCGACAGAGCGTCTAGTTTTATGCAATAATTTACAAGAGTATGAACGCATGACGATCAGTGATGCAAGACATAACGGAAACTGAAATACACGGAACAAGACGTCATTAGACTTTCTTTTGTCGGTGCTGATGTTATTCTGCGCTGCTAAACGTACTTCTACAACAGTTGGAGGTAGGTAGAACCACATCTGCTGCCTGTCGTATTGATTCAGCTCATAAATACAATCTGTATCCTCATCTTTTAAACACATGATACTAGCGCGTACTAAATCAGGGCCACTACGATTAGACATTTCAAGTCCTACGTCCAATCTCGATGGTCCGTGATTGGCTATGGTATACATTGAGAAATACGTCAGGGTTGGCGTTCCAAGGGTATCTTTATTAGTTTTAAAAATACCACTAGGGAAAACTCTCTACACTGTTACCTCTAACTTCAACCCCTCCCCATAAAGCATCCAGGGAGACCGGGCGTGTGTGTTTCTTGCGTGTGGGGTATCCTTGGACTACGGATCTATCTATATGTATACGTTTAAAAAACAGTCTTTTCATTTCATCATGGATCGGGTTGAGTATGGTGGATAGTACTTCTATATCAGCGACATTGTCACAAGGATTCATTAGTACATCCTTCGGCACGCACACATCTACACATACGCCCACTCACCCACATACAAGTGTGTAAATCGGCGTGGGCGCGAGATTGAGCGTGTTCTCCACACACACCCTCCTTCATCTTTACAGTGACTCTTCAACGCCAGTATTGTTGCTAACTTAAAAAACTTTAAACTCTGAGGAAATCCTTCATTTGCATGACAGGAGCACCGCCCAATCTGGCTTCGATATTTTTCAAGTCACTCTTAAGTTGCTTATCCTGTTATAAAGGCGGGCGCAATAAATGCTACGGTCAGAATTTCATATTTCTTAACAAGTTACCTATAACAACTACTGGTCAAATGAAGTACAAAACAAATATATGTGTATGCAGCATTTTCTTAACGAAGATGTCCCATACGTAGAAACAAGAGTTGTGTGATTTTGTGTATGCATACTATTCTTAACTTGTAGAGGATACAATGTAATAGAGTAAGTATTTGTGGAAAGCTTATGTATAAATACGTGTAGTCATACCTGCAGCCAAGGATCCATTAGGGCCTCGACTGCACTAAATCTTTTCTCGGGGTTGAAGTCAAATGCTCTCAAGATCCATAGTTTAGCTATACAGGCAGAATGCATTTACGTATGTACAAACAGCAATACAACATACACACAAAACCCAATGACAAAGTGATACCAAAGAAAATACATACGTTTAGTGATTATGGATGTAGGCAGATAGAGCAACGGATACATTGTTCATCATGTTCTATAATAGGTTTGGTACTATACGTTTCTCACGAAACCACACGGATACAAAATCATCATACTCGCACAGAGGGGAATACTGGATGCAGTCTTAAGGCTTAAAGAGAAATTTCATCTTCGGAAAGGAAGTACCTCCTAGACTCGCACGAAAAAAAGATGGTACTTGCTAGAAGTCGTGACACCAATGAGAACTTTCGCATTCACAGAACTGCACACCACGTACATATACACTCATAGACAACTATAAGACCACATACCCTGCTGAGACACATGTCCCCAATGTTTAGCAGGGAATAGAATATTGGGTTGAAGCGCTCGAGCGGAGATTGGCTCGTCCTCTTTGAAAGGGAACGTTCCACTCAAACTCACATACGCAATCACTCCCACCGACCACAGATCTATTTTAAGTTTATATCCTCCAGTTGAATCCACTGCAAGCACCTCTGGTGCTACATATGCCTATAGATGATGCACGGGATATATATTAGGAATGGCTGTGTTTATGTTCACATGTGTGCAGTCAATAATTCTGATAAAGCCTAAATACACTTTACGTACAATATACATGCAGGCAAAACGCACAGTTCATGTTTGATACGTAAACAGCACACCGTTGCTTTCGGTTCGTTTTATGACAATGTGCGCAATAACTTGTACATCAAAACATAAGATTTGTAAACGAGCTTAAAACTTGCGCTGGTATATAACCAACCTCAAAAGTGCGTACGCCATTTCAAATCAATACCTTTGTACCAACAAGCGACTTCATAAATGAGTCTTCTCCGACGATTCTGGCGAACCCAAAATCACACAGCTTGCTCTGCGTGAACTCATCTGTCGTAGTCAGCAACACGTTCTCTGGTTTAAGATCTCGGTGTGCGACCTAGCACACACGTATAAGTAACATCATTGTAAATAGCAATAAGTGTTCAAATCTATAATATGCGCAATCCGTTGACCAATAACATTAACTCTACGTGAGAGCTCACGCATGTTAATATAATCATCAATTATGTATTCTCTCATTAGATTATCGCTCTTTACCGACCTCTGCATGAGCATGCAGTATGAATACGTCGCTATACACAAACGCATAGACGAAACTTATACATATATCTTGTTTGAGATAGATGCCTGAAAGGATTACTAAAGATTTGCATATCTGTGAATATATACCGTGAATACAGAGGGTGTAGACACTGCGCATTAATTCCACAAACCTTGTTATTATGTAGGTAGACCAGGGAGATCAAAGTCTGCCATAAGTAGAACTTTGTGTGCCTTTCTGAAAGATGGGACTGTGGCGAGTTTAAGATCCGATCAAGATAGTCTCCTCCAAACGCTCTTTCCATAACCAAAAATAAAGTTTCGGGTGTACTGTATATATGCTCAAGGCATACGATTCCTGGATGACGAAGGGCTTTTAGCAGCGACATTTCTGCTTTTAAATTTTCGGGGCGAGACATTTCAAAATCGAGAAGTTTTCTCCATTCGATCACCTGTTCGTGCATGTGAATGTCGATGATTAGAATCTAACATGTAAAAGTGGAATCAAGTCAACCGCCATTTATGAACTATGAGAAGTCATCACATTTTGTATAACTGCTGCACATCCCACACTGCAAGACATAACATAGAATCAAACATATCTTCTATGCGCTTAAACGAACACAAAATCAAGATGCCAAAATAGAAAAATGATAGTAATATACGCACAAACACCCCCACTTGATGAGTTTAACGGAATCCAGCCATGCAGTACACAACACACGCAATATCAGGTCAATCGTGCATAAGATTTAAAGTGTTAAGACTTAATATCCACCTCAAGTAGTAACATATAAAGCATACTGGAAATATCATATATACGTAGACAATGAGGAATTACACACAGCGAATTGTATATACAATTTATATTTGTTTGTACGGGTGTATTACGAGAAACCCCGCTAAACAAACTACCACGAAACGTGCGTGAGCGTAGCTTCTGAAACAACACATTGCGCACTGTTGCAAAACTAATTGAACAAACAGTACAAAACTGGAGAATAAGATGGGTGAGAATTTTCTTTTACAGTGTAACATTGAAAAGGGCGAAAACAAGACTTTAACGCAAACACTCGAAAAATAACAAACCGCATTTTGAAAATACGTGCGTCTAGTATCGCGTGTGCTTGTGTTTAGTCATAGATTCAATTCTGCTTATGTACGTGAAGCTCGTGTATACAAATACCTTGATAGCCACTTGTGCGCCAGTCTGCTTCGATTGAGCTGCGCGTACAACACCGAACTGGCCACCGCCAAGCAAACCATTCTCTGCCAGCAAGAAGTCAACCTCTAACTTGTCAGAATATGATTGTGGGGGTACAGGGCGTGGGAGAGGTGCGGGCTCCTTGGATGACTTCTTACCGAGGCGATTCAGAAACGAGGCCATATTTGGTGTCCGCGAATGCAAGTAATATATGTACGTGTGATGCGTCGTGTGTGCTTCTCACTGTGTGTAGTCTGTTTACGTGGCAAGAAAGCGAACACAAACGATGCTTAGATTTTGCGATAAACACTCGTAATGTTCTGTAAAGTCAGCGACAAAAGGGCAGATATTTGGATACGTATATTACAGTATCGCCCCTCTATAACATACACCACATACACTATTATAAGTAAGAACAGAGGAAGGGGAGATAGACAACACTGATGACAAACGAAGGTTAAAAATGGAACCAAAGAGAGACGGAAAAGAGGTTCGTATCATCAAACGTTTTCGAGGTTGCAGAACATATGAAAACAATATATTCGCCTCTACTATTTTGAATATATTCATATTTATTCAATTTAGACCATGTCCAGCACCCAAAATCACTTTCGTTTGAACGATCTGTAAGTAAGAATGGTAAGAATATTCAAATGAATGTATATTTGCCTTATTCAGAACGTACCACTTTTCACGATCGTTGGACAAGGTTGGATAGATATAGCTTTTTCCTTTATGTGAAGTTCGGTCCTTACGTTCCTGTCGCTCCTTTCATTTGAACGGAACGTCGTTCAACCAACTGCGAGTAGTATATGAACTTGACCATATTTAATTCAATGATAAAGAATAATTATATTTCTGAATTGAGAGTATACCTTCGAGAGTGCGGAACTATGTCAAATATAATTGAGAACTATCTGCAACTTATTATTCAATCTATTTAAATATAAACATATTGATTATCAATATCGAAATCTGGCTGATCGAATGGAAAGCTCACATATATCTATAAATAGACATATAAAAGTACGTATTTGAAATACGGACAGAGATCCGTTGACTTTAAAAGGCTCATAATGTGCTCGTCGATCTGTACATTGTCGTACGTATAACCTATTGTTTGAAATACGGTCGTTTTGGAATATATTCAAATATTATTCACTTTCTGAATTAAATCTAACATGGCTGTTGCGCGGCAAAGTTGACTGTAATAACCTGTGTACACATCACGCGACACACACACACACGCACACACACACACAAAGACACACACACACACACACACACACACACACACACAAACACACA